>OX422223.1:263281635-263864135 GCA_949130495.1 Sambucus nigra
CCATTCAGACTGATAAAGAACCTAGTATTGGTCAAACATTCTCTAACCGGCCAACAAAAATAGTAGGGAAGCCTAGGTGAGCCAGCAAAGTGAAAAGAAAACCCCAATCCATCGTATCATAAGATTTCATTAAATAAATCTTCAAAGTGCATCTAGGCGGGCTGAGCTCTATGTGGTATTTCCTCATAACCTCCTGGAGAAGAAGGATGTTATCAGAGATGGACCTCCCTTTAACAAAAGCGACCTGACTCTGGTTGATCATTTGGGGGAGGATAGGCTTCATCGTGTTAGCAAGAATCTTCGAGATGCACTTGTAGATGGTATTGCAACAGGAGATGGGTCTAAACTCATGCATACCATTGGGGGTGGTAACCTTAGGGATGAGAGACAAGGCAGTAAAATTCCACTGTCTAAGCAGATAGCTACAGCTAAAGAAGAACTTAATGGCCTTAGTAACATCGTTCCCCACCACCTCCCACTTCTGCTTGAAAAAGAATGCATTGAACCCATCAGGCCCTGGGGCTTTACAAGACCCAATAGCAATTATGGCCCCCTTAATCTCATCATCATCATCATCAATGGGAGCACAGATATTCGCAACAGCATCATCACTAATTCTCTTAACAACATTCGCATCCAGAATAGGAGCAAGGTCCGCACATGTGCTTCTACTGCCCAGAAGGTTGCAAAAAAAAAACCACTGCCGTATTAGCCACCCCCTGAGTGCCCTCAACCCGAACCCCATTCTCATCCTCAATGCTAATAATCTTCCTCATGGCAGTTATATGGTTATTCCTCTTGTGGAAGAAGGAGTTATTCCCATCACCCAACGGGAGCCATTTTACTCTGGAACACTACTTATAGTATGACTCTTTCGTACTCCTGAGCTTAAGGTAAATCGTTAACTTTTCTCTCTTCTCCATTTGAAGGCTCAGATTGCCTCCCTCATTATCCAATCTAATGTGCACGTCATCGAGCATCCTCTCTGCCTCCTCAACCCTCCTAGATAGTTGGTTATAGAAATTCTTATTAAAATATTTGAGGTTAAACATCAGTCTTCCCATTTTCTTACTCAATCTCACCATGGGGTTACCCACATCATTTTCGTTCCAAGACTCGCCCAGAACATCCTGGAAATTAGCATGGCCCATCCAAAAGTTATAGAATTTGAATGGCTTAGGCCTATTAGGCTCCCTGGGAGATAACAAGATAATGATAGGACTATGATCTGAAACACCCTGAGGAAGAACAGTAGCCTAAGACTCTGAAAAAATAGTACTCCAAGTGTCATTATGGAGAACCCTATCCAATCTCGACTGGACATTGTCACTACCCTCCTGGAGTTTATTCCATGTAAACCAAAGCCCATTCGTCGTCATGTCACCGGCCTAAATATCATTAATACACTGGTTGAATGCCTTCGTAGCACCCACGCCAATGCCATGCAACCCACTCTTATCCTTATAGGATCTCACACTGTTGAAGTCCCCCATAAGAATCCACGGCTGTCCCTCGGTACTATCACTATTGAGCCTTAAAAAATCCCATAATGGCTCTCTTTTATGAAATAAGTTATCCCCATAGATGAAAGTCGAAAAAACCCGCTATTTCAATCGGAAACCTCCACCTTACACATCATGGCTTAAGGGTGAGACTGGACCAGCGCAACATTCACACAATTAGGATTCAGCCCACAATCACCCTAGCCCCCCCCCCCCCCCCCCCCCCCCCCCCCAATGGGACAGGTATTAGTGAAATCCAAATGGAAGAAATAATTTTTCTTAACGTTACTTAAATTGTTTCTCCTAACTTTGGTTTCAACCAAACATACCATATCAAGTTGCTGGTCACTAATTAGCTTACTAACTTCTTTTTGTTTATGAGGGGAATTGAGACGCCTTATGTTCCAAGACCCGATCTTAAACATCAACTTTTACTCCCCTTACCCTTTCTCTTGTTCTTGCCACCGGAATGACCCGCCTTAGTCATCTCCCCCTTATGCTTAATGGCAAACTCATCCACGACCAGTACTTTTCTAGAAAGCGCAGTAGGTTCCGGTGTACTCTCAAACTCACTGTCGTTCTCCACAACGCTAAACTGGTTAGATAAATAGATAGTGGACGAGACAACTCCTTTAGTTGTCTCACCAATCTTCACAATACTGCTAACCTCCTCTTGAGCCTTTTCCACCATTCCATACGATTCTCCCATCTCTCTGATAGCAGGGTTATGGAAATATGCTTCTTCGTAACCTGAGTCCATTCAGTACCTTATTGGGATTAGTCTTCATAGCTTCAGCTTCCATTTTCAGATTAACTTCCTTGCCTAGCAGTTAGAGCACGAAGGTGGTTTGGCTTGGAATTCGACTCTCACCAGTGCAATTGCACCATCCTCCATAATGACATTGATGCTATTCGGATATGTCTATTTGGCTTCCACCTCAATAAAAACATGAGCATAGGAAATTCTATTCATCTCCTCCGTGACTGCGTTAGCATACAACGGTAGTCGCACCGAGCTAGAAATGTAATTGAGCCCTTCCTCCATCCAGAGCTGGACAGAAAAATCTTGAAATTTCACCCAAATGGGTATCTTCTTCAAGGCTTCCTTATTAAAACTAAAGTTGGCTTGCCATTTCTTCAGAATAATGGACATCTTAGCAAAATGCCAAGGGCCATTATCAAGAACTTCATCACGTTGAGAAAGGTTGTCAAAAAGAAAGAAAAAAACCCTTTGTCGTGTGCCCTTTGTCATCCCAAACTTACCCCACATTCTAGTAGTAGTGCTCTTCACATGGGAGAAATGGAGTTTTTTCCCCAAAAAATACCCAACCATGCTGTTCTCCCACCTCTTATGGCCACCTCTAGCCATAACAGCAGGAGGCGTGACCGTGATGATAGAGTCCACCGCAGAGGTTTGGTGGTAGGTGAGTCTAATCTTAGGTTGTTTCTTTTCTTCCGCCACTAAGCTCCATGTCCTTTCTTTGTGGCTCTACATGTGGTGAGAAGGTAGCAAGGTCTGTGGCACAGAGTCGCTCACTTGATTCGCTGACACCTTTTCCTGAATATCCAAAGTCTTTCTAATCATCGTACCATTAAGCCCAGTCCCTGACACAACCCCGCTGGCTGAGCTACGCGCCTTAGGCACCTTCACATTACCCAGAGGTCGTACACCTCCAACGCTCCGACCGCCGAACCGAAAGTGTATATTCAAGTCTTCCTCATAAAACCCTTTGCTTTTGATAAAGTCCCACATAAAAACGTCCGTCAAACTGACCTGGCCCTCTTCCCCAGCGTCGCCGATGGAAGCCATTGCCGAACCAAGGACGGACACTGATGGAGGAGGCAGAGAGGGGCACTCACCATCATTGAACTTCCCAGAGATGTCATTTGTGCTAGCAGAAATCTGGCCTTCCTCTAAAGCGTCAACCTCAGCCACCACCGGCATAATCAGATTCAGGGGACAAAGCGTAGGGGCTAACGTGGTTGCCATGAAGGATCTAGAGAGAGTAACAAGGGTTGGACAGGGTGTTTAGTTGGGGGTAGAAGACGGTTTTGGAAAGGGGGCTCTAGAGAAGAATGAGCATATTTGTTGGTGGTATTTTTATATTACTGTTTTATATGTAAATGTGATTTTTTAGTTGATTTTATACTAATATTAAATTTTTAATTACAAAATGTAATTATTTGAATAGGTTGATATCGATGGGAATGGAATTTTGACTATGGAGAGTTTGTCACATCAACAATCATGATGGAGAATGATAAGCATTTCTACAGAGCATTTTTATTTTTTGAAAAAGTTGGTAGTGGATATACTGAGCTGGGCGAGCCACAAAAAGCCATAGGAGTTAAATATCATGAAAGTGACATAATGCGTCTAAATCATCTCTCTCTCTCTCTCTCCTTCACACACACACACACACACACACATATTTCATAACTGTAAAAACTCCTATTTTATACTCTATTTATTTTCCCAAATCTATAGTTGACACTTTGTGTAAATTTATGTTGGAGAAATGTGATATGCACTTCTTGGTTGTTCAATTGGTTGCATGCCTAGGCACTGATGTACGTTAAATCTTCCTCTCCTTTCTCTTATTTTTTTTTTTGGTTTATCGTACACAGTTTTATTTAGATTTGTTTTGTTTAATTATGCATTCATGTAATCGTAATAGGTTCTTGTGTTAGATGGAAAAGTAATATTGACAGTGACGAATGATGAGGAGACTCGAAACTCAGGTTTTACATTTTCCAGAGAAATCTTATATGGATGTAAAGAATTCAAAGTCTCCATTAAAGACGAAATACAATGAAAAGTCCCCTAGGCCAACACACAAATCTCACATCTCTCATCCTATAAGCACCTCCTTTGAGGTATTCTCCACCGTCCTCTCACTCACACACATATGCAGACAATCTCCCACACCCACACTCTCACACACAAGCACACATTCACTCTCCCACTCTCACACATAATGTATATTCTCATGCTTACACACACATGTATACTCTCTTTCTCTCTCTCATGCACATACACATAATAACATGCGTACGTGCACGCACACATTCTCACTCAAACTTGCACATGCTCTACTATATACACTCATGCAAATGCTCTATCTCCCACATACATGAAGACTCTCTCTCATACACACCCTTTCACGCATACACACACACACTTTCTCTCTCTCACATATTCTACATACACATGCCCACACACATGCTCTCACATAAATGCACTCTCTCTGTGTCTCACTCTCATACACACCCTTTCACACACACTCTCACACATTCTACACATGCATGCCCATACCCATGCTCTAACATATACCTAGTGTCTCTCTCTCTCAAAAGATCTCTCACACCCCACGCACACACGTACCCCATGTCTTATAAAAAAACACTCATAAAATCACACATATATACACTCTCTCTCTCTCTCTCTCTCTCTCTCACACACACACACACACACACTCTCTTTTGCACACACAAACTCTCTATCTCTCTCGCACACATGCACATGCTCTCTCACCAACACGAATAACCTTTTCTCATGCACACTGCCACTGAAGCTGGAAGAACAAGTAAAAAATGCATAAAAGTGGGAATTTACTCAAAAAATTGAATTAAAATAAATACAACTAGAATAGGAATATTTAGGACAACTTGTATTAATTAATGATATGGTCCTAATCAGGGAGTCTTAAATTTTTTACATATCTTGAGGAGTCTTAAAATTTAGGGCTCAAAAAAGCATAAACCCATAATGCCTCAAAATCTACTTAATTCTATAATTTAGTAACTTGAAATTTAATTAAGAAACATTTCGTTGAAATCATTATCAATATAGTAAATAATATACTGTAATTACTAAACTATATTTCAAATCATTGTACAATATTTCATTTAAGTGTCTTGCATTATCTTGACCTAGATTCACATTTTTTATTCATCTACATTGCTTTATTATTAATTTAATTTGAACTTGAACTTGAACAAACCCTATTTTTGGCTAAAGATATCGAGTTACTTTATATGCCCCCTGGGTTGTCTCCATTGAACGAGCATTCACCACCGCTTTCAACACCTTCATTCACTAGTCTTGCAATCGTGGATGCGGACAAAGTAGTGGGCTCAAGAAAGGTAGTTTTTGTACAACATGTAGAGTTGGGAGTCGTATGAGGCTGATTGACCTTATTTTACCATTTTTATGACACTAATCTAGACCATCAACTCTGAGAACCTCCGATTTGGCAGCATGCTGGGTTGATGCTAACTTTTGCACTACATTTTAAGACTTCACAAAGATATTTAGATAAATTTAATAATTTCTCTTCATGTCTAACTAAATTTAAATATGCTTTAACTTATACCCATCCCAATTATTATGAAATATTCACTCTCATTCACATACAGACATGCCCGCATATTCATGCAATCACTCACACACTCCCCCTCACACACTCTCTCTCTTTCACACACATACACATGCTCACACATTTATATGTACACGCACATACTCTCTCTCTCTCTCTCTCTCTCTCTCTCTCTCTATCTATCTATCTCTCTCTCACACACACACAGAGTCTTCATGTGATATGACCATGCTCACCCCTTGTTACACACACATACACGCTCTCTCACACACGGACACACATTCACATGCTCATGTTTTCACTCTCCCTCTATCTCTCTGACACACAAACACACTCTTATACACTCACACACTTTATATATACTTTCTCCTCTCTCTCTCTCTCTCACACACACACACACA
This sequence comes from Sambucus nigra, assembly GCA_949130495.1. Taxonomy (NCBI): domain Eukaryota; kingdom Viridiplantae; phylum Streptophyta; class Magnoliopsida; order Dipsacales; family Adoxaceae; genus Sambucus; species Sambucus nigra. Next base: position 263,287,918 of record OX422223.1, read on the forward strand.
CACACACAAACACACTCTCCTACACTAGTTCACACACTCACACCTATATGCACACTATATCTCACACAATTTCTCTCTCTCCCACACACATTACCTTTCTCTCTCGCTCTCTCTTTCACACACTCTCTAGAGCACACCACATCCTTCTCTCACTCTCTCTTTCACACACACACACACACACACACACACACACATTCACGTCTCAATATAAATTTATGACTATTACTTATTGTACACTTGCTATCTTTTGGTAACAAAATTGCACACATTTCTCATCCTTTCTTATTTAAATTTCTTTTTAAATAAAAATTAAAAACTATTTTTTCTCCTCTTTTGCATTTTCCCCCACATTGAGTAGTAAAACCTATTTTTCTATTAATATTTTCTACACGTTTTCATTCCATCCTAATTTTCACCTTTTTTGATAATTTTCATTGAGAGGATTTTGTCTTTGAACTTTCATAATTCGTATCTGTTAAGTCTAATAGTTACTACTTTATATGTTCTATTATTTTTTTGGATTCTATTAAACTAATATTAAAGTCTCACTAAGAGAATATCATCGTGTGAATAGTTTTATGTTGATGGGAATGGAGTTCTGGACTATGGAGGGTTTGTTTCATTAACGACCAGGATGGAGTAACCAAGCATTTGCACAAAGCATTTATGTTTTTGTTAATAAAGATGGCAATGGATTTGAAAAAGATGACAATGGATATATTGAGCTGGATGGGCTATGATTAGTGATAGTAGAAGAATTTGGTAAAAGGGACATTATGAGAGAGGTTGACACACTCGACGATCTAAACCTCTCACTCTTTGCCCTTCTAATGTTTTATAACGATAAAAAACCAAGTTTTATTCTTTACTAATGTGCCAAATCTATACCTGACAATTTTGATAAATTCCAGAAGGAAAGCAAATGGTCTTAAGAAGAAAGTAGTTGCCCGCTGGTCTGCAGTTACTGGTTGGCAGAATTGGTTGCTATGCCTAGTTACTGACGGAAGTTAACTCTCTTTCTTTTCTCTGTATTATTTTTTTATTCATTGTATACAGTTTTCTTTAGAGTAATTTTGTTAAATGAACCAGTCATGTAATTCTTATACGTGTTGGAAAAGTGCTGGTAGTGAGGAATGATGAGGAGCCTCAAAAGTTGCATGTTATATTTGCCAAAGAAATCTCACAAGGCATTAAGAAACCACAGTCTCCGTTAAAGGAAAAATGCAAAGTCCGTTCATGATGAAAAGTCTCCTAAGACAATATGCAAAGCTCATATCTCTCACCATTCAACCACCTATTTCGAGGTATTCTCTCCCCTCCTCTTTCCCCCTCTCTCTCACCCACACCTGTCTAACTATCTCTCTGATACACACATGAAGACGCTTTCTCACGCCCATAGTTTCACACACATGCACACACTCTCGCTCTCTTGCGTTCACACATTCCCACACCCACGCTTTCACTCATGCCCACATAAAAGTTGTCTCATACACACAAACACACACTCTCTCTCTTGCACTACATTCTCTCTCTCTCTCTCTCTCTCTCCCCCCTCTTTCTATCGCATTACATTCTTTTTCTTTCTTTCTCTATCAGACACTCTATCTCACACATGCTACATCTCTCATAAATACACACTCTCCCTCTCTCACACACACACACTCTCTCTCACACACACACAAATACATTCACATGCTCTAATGTACATGAATTCGTTGTCTCTCGCACACAATCTCTCCCCTACATGAATGTACACACATGAACTCTCTCTTTCTCACACGTACATACCCGCAATCACACAAATATATGATATTTCTCTCACGTGCACACACAATCATACACGCTCTCTCAAACACACACAAACACTTTCTATCTATCACATACTCTCTCTCTCTCTCTCTCTCTCTCTCTCTCTCTCTTTCTTTATAATACCGACACAAACTCTCATGCGCATATTTACGCAGTAATTAAACCCCATATAAATTTGTTACTATTTTACTACATCTTTTCTTTTGGTAAAAAAATTGTACACTATTCTCCTAATTTTCTATTTAAATTTATTTTACAATAAAAATTTGAAGCTCTTTATCTCCTCTTCCCATCTTACATCGTAAGACATATTTTCTATAAATACTCTCTGTACTTACTAGATGTCATACCTAGGTGTGATGACAAATGCCTTCGCCCAAGTTATGATTAGTCTCAGGTTCAAGACATGGGAGCGGCCTTTTCATATATGGGGTAAGGCTTGCCATCATCTGCCTCTCTCAGACCCTGCAGTTAAGCGATAGCCTTTTGCACTGGGTAAAAAGTTTTTTTTACTCTCTATACTCCTTTCCAATTTTCACTTTTTTATGATTCAAATAGAGGACATGTCGAACTTTCACATTTGGTATTTATTAAGGTCTAACAATTATTGTTTTAATTCGTTGTTATTTTTTTATTTGATTTTAAACTAATATTCAAGTCTTACTAAAAAAATATTAATGTGTGAATAGATTGATGCTGATGGGAATGGAGTATGGACTATGGAGAGTTTGTCACATTAATGATCAGGATGGAGAACGCCAAGCATTTTCCTATAGCATTTATGTTTTTGACAAAGATAACGGTGAATATATTAAGATGGATGAGATACGAAAAGCCATAGCATACAAATCGAGTGAAAGTGATATTATGCGAGAGGTTGACATAAAGCCTTCCAATGGATTAGGTCGGGCTAACCTGACCCATTTAAGAGTGACCCATGTGCTGTGAAGCGTCGAGCTTGGTGGGTCTGTGACTCTTAACGGGTCAGATCTCCCCGCCCCAAAATATAAATCTTAAGGCCCAAGTCCTACCCTGTCACCGTACAATGAAGGGTAAACCTAGCTAAATAGGCCTTCTTAAATGGGCCAAAAAATATTACTTTTGTATGTAAACGTGGATTGGTTTATATACTTATATTATACTTATGAATAATAAATATTTTTATGAATAATTAGAACGAGTAATAAAGAAAGAAGATTGGTAGGTACAAGAAAAAAGAACAAAAAGGATATTTTTAATATTTAAATGGGTTAAACTGGTTGGGAATGTGGGATTGATAAATGGATAGCCTCGGCCCGACCCGACTAGGCTATACGGGTAGGATGTGGGGCCAATGGCCTTACCCATTAGGTACTCGGCTACTAATAATCCATTTAAGGAATGGACTAGGTTGTACTAAGCCCAATTGGGCCCGTCTTGATGGGCCAAGCGGACCACCTACTTTTTGGAAAGACTTAGGTTGACATTGTGCATGGTCTAAACCTATCCCTATCTTTCGCTTACTCTCCCCCCCCCCCCCCCCCCCCCCCCCCCCACCCCACTAATAATTGATTTTGCAAGTTTTACTCTTTATTAATGTGTCGAAATCGATACCTAACACTTTAGGTAAATTCAAGAAGGAAATATGGTGGTCTTAAGGAGAAAGTGGTTGTGAAATCCGTGATCTGTGGTTCCTAGTTGGCAGAATTGGTTGCTATTCCTAGCCGCTGGCGTAAGTTAACACTTTCTCTCCTTTTATTGGATCATACTTTTTGTTTATTTTATATGGTTTTCTTTAGATTCATTTTGTTTAATGAACCAATAATTTAGTTATAATAGGTGCTATAATGTGCTGGCATTGAGGAATGACGAGGAGCCTCAAAAGTTGTGAGTTGCATTTGCTAAATAAATCGGACAAAGTTATAAAGAATCCAAAGTCTCCATTAAAGACCAAATCAAAGGTCTATTGCAGTTGATGAAAAGTCCCCTAAGCCAACATGTATATCTCATATCTCTTATCTAGAAACCAAATCCTTCCAAGTGTTCTTTCTCTCTCTGTCTCTCTCTCATAGACATTTTTCAATTTATCTCTCTCACACACACATGCATATGCTCTCCCACATACATACTCTCTCTCACTCACACACACACACACACACACACACACACACACGTAAAACTCACTCGCTCACTCTCATACAAACGCATGAAAATGTAAGTGATCATGTTCTCATGCTCTCACACACATGGGTATTCTCTTTCTTTCTCCTTTTCACACTTAAATGCAAGCTCTCTCACACACAATAACACATGAATCATCATCATCACATTTAAAATTCTGCCATTATTAACCCATTTTTGAAGCTTCTAACCATGCCTAGCCCCCATCTCTTTTAGGTAAAAACGGTCTAATATCAAAACTAACAAATCTCAAATAATTTTACTCAATCCTAACATGGTTCAAAGGATTAAATTACAAAATCATCTCAAGAAACCTAGTTTATATTTTTCCCAAAATTAACTCAATTTAGACTAATTCGTGAACTTAATAAGTTACTTTTGATCAATTATTAAAGTAAAACTTATTGCTAACAATTATTGGTTCAATCTACCTCGAATTTAATTATCCCAATCAGATTACTGTACAATTATATTTAGATTCCAATAATAACATAAAACACTTATATTCAAACACTAAGTAAACTTGCCTCAATTCAAAAGGGTGAGTACCAAGCTTTAGGCTTCTAGTTTTCACCTTCTTCAATTTTCCTCCTCTCTCTAGATCTAGGGTTTATCACCAAAAGTGTTACAATGCATTAGGGTTAAACAAAAGATCTTATTAATGTGCTAATGTCGAAATTAGGGTTAGGCCTCATATGGGCCTCAATCTAATGATCCCAAATACCTCTCTAAATGATCCAAAACCTAATCAAGTCTTATACCAACCCATAGGACTTAAAAACCAATATTTTATGTCATAATCGAACATTCCCCATGCCCAAAAGACATCCAATTATACTATTACCACTTTCGACTATATTAACCGTTACGGTCTAAATTCAATTTTTTAAAGTTCTTTATTAACTTATACACAATTAATTATAAATATTTAATCAAGTAATTACCGTGTATTAAGTTCAATTTAAACTTCAAATAATATACACACATAACACATGAAATATAATTATAATTAATGAAGTCACAAGTCACTACAGGTAAATATAATCATTTCAATGAACTAAAATTATGAGTTCTTAAACTGACGCTCTCATTCTTAGATTCACTTGCACATAAAAACTCACACTCCCTTCCAACATGAGCTTTTTATCACATATTCTCTCTCTCTCCCTCTCTCTCTCTCTCTCACACACACACACACACACACAAATGCATACCCAATCACACACACATGTACTCACACACATACGCGCATTATCACCACCCACATACACATGCTCTCAGTCATGAAATTAGATTCGGGTTTAAGGTTTCCACATTAGGGTTTGTGGTCTAGATTTTATGTTTTACACATTAGGGTTTTGTTTTCGGGTTTCATTTTACATTTTGAAAATTAGATTTTTTTTTTTTAGGATTTTAGGTTTAGGTTTTCGGGTTTATATTGTAGAGTTTAGGCATTAGGGTTTCAATTTTAATTTTTTGTGTTCAATGTTTGCGGTTTACGATTTAGGGTTTAGATTTTAAGGTTTATAGAATAGGATTTAGGTATAAGGGCTTTTATTTTCGAATTTAGGGTTTACAATTCTTATTTTAGGATTAAGGTTTAGAATTTAGTTTTAGGGTTTAAGGTCTACTACTCTTATTTTAGGATTAGACTTTAGGGTCTAGGATTCATGTTTTAGCTATTAGGACTTTGTTTAAGTGTTCAAGAACTACGGTTTATGGTTTAAGGTTTCGGGTTTAGCTATTAGGGCAAAGAATTACGATTTAAGTTTTAAGGTTTTAGTTTTAGGGTTAAGCCTTTAAATTTCTTTCTTAGGATAAGGGTTTTGGGTTTCCGTTTTAAGTAATAGGGATTTGTTAAAGTGTTTAAGAATTAGGTTTTATGGTTTACGATTTAGAGATTGGGGCTTAAGGTTTCCATATTCGGGGTAATGGTTTTCAGTTTAGGTATTCGGGTTTGTTTTAATTTTTTGGGTTAGGGGTTTTAAAGTTTGGTTTAGGGTTTAGGGACTAGGGTGTAGATTTTTGGGTCGTATTTAGGGCTTATGATTTATTGTTTTTATTTTTGAATTAAGATCTAGGGTTTTGTGTTTATTTTTTACATATCAGGATTTTATTTTAGGGTTAAGGTATGAGGGTTTTATTTTAGGGTTTCAAAATTTGAAATATGGGTTTAGGATTTATTATTATTATTATTATTATTATTAATAGAAGAGTCACACAGCTGCTACTATATAAAAAGAAAAATGAGCGAATACAAGTAGACAAAACCCCAAATAATAAAAACTAAGACCTAAAGCCTTATAAGAATGGATTTTACATGAGACTAAATTGATATGATCTTTAGGGGTGGACCCACCTAGGTTGACCAAATCCAACAAAGACATATAAAAAAAGAACAAAAGGGTTTTTTTGAGATGTAAAGGTAATAAACATCAAATGTATCATAATTAGAGACTAAAAGAAGTAGAGACGGATATAAGAACAACTGCCTCGAATTAAGAAACCAGTAGCAGCAATAACTATTGACAAGCCAGAGTAAGCTTGCCATAGTACCAAGAGTAGAATAAGTAAGCATGGTCCATATGCACAAGGCAGCCGCAGATATAAGATCATAAGCATACCACAAAGAGAACCCAAGTTTAAGACGCGCTTCAGCAAAGAGTAAACCATTTAGAATATCAGTTCCAACTAGGAGATCTCTCTCTTTAGCATCAGTCCCAAAGTTAGCAAGCCCAAAACAGAGAAAATGGCCACTCTAAGGAGGAGTGATAATCCTTAAGGAGGCTATAAGAATGTTCCTAGAAGTAGTAGCAGTCCATATGATGTCCATAATCCAAGAAGCAATAGTCATCCTATGAGCCGAAATCATATCGATCAACAAATTAGGCTTGGAATCCAAGGTGTGGTAGCTCTGGCTAAAGAAGTAGTTCAAAGGGAGCTGCCCATAGGGAATATAGGGTATGTGAAACCTCCAATGCCAATCAGAGTAGTGAGGATACCAAGCTTTAAAAAGAGAAATGTTATTAATTGCAAAGCGGCCACCAATAAGCTTGTACCTAAAACTGACAACAGACAAAATAGAAGACAGAAGAGCAGGCATCACTTGAATGCAAAATGCACCAGCTATTATGTTCCAAAAGCTTTGCTCATTATTCCAATAAGAGAGAAGCATCACAAGAGTAAATGAGCTATACCTCTCAATCATGTGTTGATGCATTATTATAATAATTAAGGTGTTCCAAATCATTTGCATGGGGGAAGCGAGGAGTTTAACAGTTATTGGTGCCAAACCTATACTGAGTAATACCACACATGTCATTATAAATAAAACTATTAATGGAGTGAAAAGATCCATCCCACTATTTGAGAGTAGGATGATGTATGCCAATGTTGGAAAGCTTATTAGCAGGCCTATCACCTTCCCTATAGATGCGAGTGAAAAAGAATTACATTGGGCCTAATAGAGGTTTTCAAGTTTCCCATCTATTTTCTAATGACCACATTGGATGATAACTACTATCAATCAAACATTGGACCACTAAAGAAGAATTTAGCTCAATCAAAAGCTTATGCCGTCCTTCAGCCCAAGCCAATTCAATGCCATAGATAACAACCTCAACTTCTGCAAAAAAAGGCAACTTGAATACCAATGTACTTGTAAAAATCTCCTATAATTTTACCATGGTGATTTCTAAAGAGCCCTCCAATAGCATCATGTCCAGGGGATCCTTTGGCCATGCCATCAGTGTTCAACTTGATCCAGGGGGAGTAGGGAGCCATTGGACAAGAATATGGGAGAGGCTTAAGGAGATTTTCCATGAACTCTGAAATTAGAGAGGATTTGTAAATCATGAATGGTATTTTTCATATGACTAGTGTTATATGGAGAGGAAAGTTTAATCCAAGTCTGAATAAAGTCCTTATTATCAGTGGAGTTGATTTTTGTGGCTTGAAAAATGAACAGGTTCCTACTCCAAATAACATCTAAGATCAATAGGAAGGAATCAATCCATAGATTAAATATTTGAATACTTAAATTAGCATTTATGATGTGATTCCAAAGGTCACACATGTTGCAGCAATGGGGCATGGAAATTTTTAATTTAACATGAAGCCACTGCCACAAGTCAGCAACATGTCTACACGCTTTAAAAAGATGGTACCTGTTTCAATGCTACTTTCACAAATAGCAGAAATATGTTGAGGACTAATATGAATCTTATAAATCCAATCGAAGGTAAGGAGTTTTCCAAGAACACATCTCCAAGATAAGACAGATATTTAGGTGGAACAAAAAATTTCCAAAGATACTTAGTCCAGGGGGTGTTTTGATTTTAGGAAGAGAACAAGTCATATGCATCCTTGAAAGAGCCCCATCACAACAGTATGGCTAGACTCATTTATCATCATTAGGGCAAGAAGGGAGGGGGATGGAGCATATAACATTGAATAAATCAGGGAAGTGGTGAGAAAAAATAGTGGGAATAGACCAGAGTTATTTTTTATGAGCATATCGACTTTTAAAGGAAGCGGAGTGAGACAAATACCAGTTGAGTGATGAAGAGTGGAGCCCAGCCAGTTAGAATTCCAAAGGTCAATAGAGAGACCATTTCCCACACCCCATATACATTGAATATCAATACTACTTAGAGAATCTTTAAGGCCAAGCCAAGTAGAAGATATTTTGTAATTACGCATAGAGTTTGGTTTAAATCGGCCGATGAAAAGAGAGGTCCAGGGGTTATTTTGAGTAAGAATACTCCAAGCATGTTTGAGGCAAGCTGTCTGGTTGAGAGAAATTAGATTTGTAAGACCCATGCCACTTTTCTCCTTACTAGAACACATAACTTACCAAGCCACTGAGATGGGAGGATATTTGGAAATGCAACCCCACCATAGGAATTTAATCATATAAGCCTGAATTTTCTTAAAAAGACCCATAGGCCATTTGTGTATCATGAATCTATAAACCAAGGTAGGATGAATAGTTGTTTTGATAAGATCCCCTTAACCTGCTATAGACAAAGTGTGACCTTACAAGCTCTGGACCTTAGAAATCACCTTATGAGCAGATTTTTGCAGGTGTAAGCTCTGGACCTTAGAAATCACCTTATGAGCAGAATGGTAGATTTATTAAGATGAGAACCCCCTAAGAAGATATCAGATTTGGATATTGAAGACCTGACGAGAGGAGTTGGAGTATTTACTAAGAAAATTGGATAGATGCATGAGAGTAGTAGAATCACCTTTGCAGAAAATCATCAAATCATCTGCATATAAAATATTAGTAGGGGCATTAAAACCCCTGGGGGAAGAAATGGATTTGAGTTGACCAATGTTATTATGCTGAGCCAAAGCCCGTTAAGAACTTTATTTGCTAGGAAAAAGAGAATGGGAGAGAGGGGATCTCCTCGTCTAACTCCATTGGAACAAGAAAATAATCCACAAGTGAATCCATTAATCAAAATTGACAACTTGGTAGACTGGAGTAAAACCTTTATTCAACCTATGAAGAGAGAGCTAAAGCCAAAGGCTTTTTACATGGTAAGAATGAAGTTACAGTCAATGGTATCAAAGGCTTTAGTATTATCAAACTTGATGCCAATTTTCCTCCCAAGCTCTTATAGTTGAGTGGACTAAAACACTCTAAATCTATCCCAATAGCACTGTGGATATGTCTACCTTTAATAAATCCAAGTTAGAGGGGGGAGGTAAGCTTGTGAACATGTTGATTAATCTTTTCAGCCAAAATTTTTGGAATTATTTTGAAAGAAAAATTTGCAAGAGCAATTGGTCTAAAATGACTATTGGCTTTAGCTTCAGGAATGAGATCAATAAAATTGGAGTTGAAGTTTGGGAGGATCCAAGACTGAGTGAGGTTTTGGTTTTAATTTTTTGGGTTTACGGTTTGCGATTTACGATCTAAGGTTTAGGGATTAGGGATTAGGGATTAGGGATTAGGGTTTAGATGTCAAGATTTTTGTTTAAGGGCTTACGTTTTACAATTCTTATTTTAAGATTAATGTTTAGAAATTAGGCATTTGGTTTTATGTTAAGTTTTACAGTTTAGGGTTTAGAGAGTTCTTATTTTAGGATTATGCTTTAGGGTATTGGGTTTATGTTTTAGCTATTAGACATTTGTTTGAGGGTTTTAGGAATAAGGTTTTGTGGTTTAAGGTTTAATGACAAGGGTTTAGGGTTTCAATATTAGAATGTATGGTTTGGGGATGAGGTATTTTAGTTTGTTGGGTTTTGGATTTTGGTTTTAAGCTTTGGTTATTAGGATTTACAATATAGGGTTTTGGTTTTAGGCTTTGAGATTTATGGACTATATTCTTGGACTGGGGTTTGGGGTCTATGGTTTTTGTTTTACGTATATGGGTTTTATTTTAGGGTTTAGATTTTCTTAAGGTTTTGGAGTTAAGTTACGGTTTAAGATTTAGTATTTTTGTGTTAGGGTTTAGGTATTAGGGTTTAGTTTTTTGGTATATTATTTTAATTCTTTGTGTTTAAGTTTTGGAGTTTGTGATTTAGGGTTTAGATTTTAGGTTTTTGGACTTAGAGTATAGGGTTTATATATATAGTTTTGGAAGTCAAGGCAAGCAACCCTAATGGGATTTTGACAACCTCTTCTCTCATGGTCACCGAGGATAGTGTTAAAATTCCCAATGATCAACCAAGGGAGGTCATGGTGATTGTGGAATTGGGAGACTTTAATCCCAAGAAATTTTTTCCTAAGGTAATCGTTTTTGCCATAAACAAAAGAGAAACGACATTTATTATGAAAATGGTGATCTGTTGAGTGGATTGGATAAGGACAATGGGAGTGGGAATAAGGGTGAAATCAAGGACCCATAGGATGTGTGGGGCTATATTGGTATCATTATGGCATAAGAGCTTGAGATTATGGTTTTTTCAAAAAGAGTGAGGCACATAAGAAAACCGACTTTTGGCTCAACAGTGCATAAAAGATCAGGGTTATGCCAATTACACATATCAAAGGGTACATTTTGGGCATTACTATTGACAATGCCCCTTATGTTCTAACACAAAAGTTTATATAAATGGAGAGCCACTAGTCTGAGGACTAGTTTCAGCATTGCCTTTTTAGCAGCAACTTTTTCAAGTTCTCTTTCTATCATGATGGCCTTTACCCATAAGAGGTCCTCCTTCTTGGGACAAGGGGTGGAAAATTTAGCTTATTTTTTCTTTTTCTTGGAGATAACTAGGGTATAGGTACCATAAGTGATAGACTATTGTGAAGAGTGAGCATGACCTGAATTAGTCAGGGAAGCAGAAGATTTATGTTGAGATGTGGGAGTGTGTTAAGAACGTGGGATTACGGGAATTAAGGGGGAGTGGTATGGAGAGATTGGTCAAGTAATGATGATGTACCACCATCTTGCAAAAGTTTAATGCAATCACCATGTTGTAACTGGTGCATATGTTCACTTTGGATAGTGGAGTGTTAAATAGGGTCATAAGTATCCTCGGCAACTAGATATTCTTCATAATCAAGAGTTTTTAAACCTTAAATGCCTTCATTAGTATTATTTTCATCACACTCCAACATGTCTTCCCATTTTAAGGCATCAAGAGTGTTACTAACATGAGTGGTAGAGTCATCAATTAAGGGGTAATGATCAATAGTGGGAGGGTGGCTTGACGAGGTAGTAAGGACAATGGATGTGGTAGGGGAAGCATTTGCCTATGAAGAATTCTCAATAAGTGCTTCATTGGTAGGTGGGTCCTTAGGAATAAATGCTACTATAGTGGAGCAAGAAGCAAAATTTGGATTTTCAATGATGTTGTTTCCCAAAGGGGTGATAGGGACTTTGGCATCAGGGAGACTAGACTTAGTAGCAACAGATTTAGGAACGTTGGACTTAGGATCTAATTTCTCAGATGCATGTTGCATCTTTTTAAAGGTGCTGCACACACCTATTGAGTGTCTAATGGTGGGATAATGGGTACAAAAAGCAGGCATATTTTCAAAAGAGAAATTCACCTCAAACTCATTGTCCGGTTTTTCAACCCAGAGTTTGTAAACTATGTTTTGAGATAAACCCACATCAACCAGCACCCTTGCATAGTGGCCAAACTCCATCTTGATTGTATAAGGGTCAATGCTTATGGGGAAGTCAATAACATTTGTTGTAGTGAGAAGTATTATTGGATGCCAATAGTCAAGACTCAATCAATAAATTTTAACCCAAAGTTGGGCACGAGTGTTTTTCTAATTTGAAACTACAAACTCAAGGCACTATAGGAAAAGCGTGAATTGGCCATGGGATAATTGGCTGGCACCAATAGACCAGACCTTAGATAGGTCCTCTTTACAGTGGGAAATAAGAGTGTAGAAACCTCTGCCTATAGGTGTGAGCTATCAGTGGGATTTTAAAGCCTATTTATGAGTTAACTTATGGTGCAGGGCACTAGTTTTAAGAGGCTCAGTGTCCTTAGGAAGTAAAATCATACCCAAGGCTTTTTGAACATCAAGCCTTTATAGACGTTATGCTCTCGGGTTTTTATACATCAAGCCTTGATGATTAGATAAACCTAATCATCAAGGCTTTATAGACGTTATGCTCCCGTGTTTTTATGTCTTTCGGCCTTAGGAACCCGTAGAAAAAATTTCAGCCCCGTCCGATCACTGGTTCCCATGTTATGGCTCTAACAAGTAGACACCATGACGTGTCGCGCATCGATTTGGACAGATGAAATTTTATAAATATGCGTAAAGAATGTGGATCGAAGGATGAGAGAAGATTGCTACAAAAGATGAATGAGATTAAGTCTGGAAGCATCATTGTTAGGCCTCTGGTCGCATATGTGTTGTGCTTGACCTTATTTCTGTGACACCCTGCCAAATTTAATCACGAGTTATCAATCCTTTATTAAAATAAATAGGAATCTCATTTGGTTCGTTCTTAGCATCACTGTTGGAAATCTTTTTAAGTTACTAACCACTTATGTTAAATTAGATCGGTGCCAAATTTTATCTTTCATTAACATATGAAATCATGCGGAAGTAAAAGAAACTTAAACCATTTACACAATAATATAAGTGTGAACATCCAAATAATAAAAATAACTATTAAGGACCGAATAAACCATCGGTTCTAAAGTAAACTCCAAACCATAAGTCTAATGAAACAAATCAAACTCAAATACGTAGTATGATAATCCAAAACTCAATAAATGTAAATCTGAAGCGGCCACATGCCCAAATGAAGCACTAAAATGAAATTAAAATAACTTTTCTGAATTTATTTAATATGCTTAACTTAAGAAATTGTTTTAGTAGAGAATTTCAGAATTTATAATTTAAATGCAGTTAAGGACAGTATATTTTCGAATTAAAACAAATATTTTTTAATAGAGGTTTTAACTATATTTTAAGTCATCAAAAGCAACTGAAATAATTTTATAAATAATAAAATGGGAATCTGTTTGATATAAATATATTAAAAAAATTATTTTGATCTTGAGGTTTTAAGGATGTTAAGTGATATGATTTAAACAAAAAAATTAAAATAATTACGCACAAATTAATAAATGACAGAAATTAAATAACACCATTTTTTAACGTGGTTCGGCCAAACACGGCTTACCTCCACGCACCAAGATCCGCTCCCGTCTCCTGCACTTCACTAATGTGATCCACTTGTCGGTAGGATCAAACCACCAATTTACAGTAGCACTACGAGCTATAATTTACTTAGCGCATGGATGAGATTAATAGACTGCGATGGAATTTGGTCGAAATTGGCGACCGATTAGAGAAAAGCAAGATAATGTAGATTTCTACCTCCGTTGGGAAAAGGGTCATCTACACTTGTGAAACAGGAAATAAGTCGGACATTTTTAGTCTCTGAACTGGATGAAATTTAGCAAGCATGCTCGACGAGTAAAAATAAGAGTCCTTATGTGGGGGGGAAACTTATAACCAACTTTCGATCCATAGATCAAGTGAGGATGAGTGTTTGGTACCAACAGTGCTATTTCGGTGACCGCATAACAATTTTGTTGTCAATGAATAAGTGTTTTATACCAAACCGACTAGCTCACCCCCTGACCTATGAGAAGGACCACTCCACTCACTTTTTCACGAACAATTATTGGTTGAACTTTTGCGAGGTCGGGGCCTTGTAATCCTTAGGAGTACTTTCAATAAAATTCCAAGGCATTTTCATGTAAATTTTGCAGGCGACTCTTATATTTTGTGGAAATTGACGACATAAGTGCACAAAAACGATGATTTTTACAACCATTGGGAAAAGATTGGTTTACACTCGAGAGACAAAAAATCAAGGCAGAAATTTCAACGCTTCGAGTTAGATGAAATTGCGTAACCGCGCTCGACAAGTGAAAATAAGAGTCCCGGGTGGGGGGATTAGAGAACCGTCTTGCGATCCAAAGATCAAGTTAGGTTGAGTGTTTGCTCCTAACATTTCAATTTGGGTGACCGCCTAGCACTTTTGTTGGACATTGAGAAAGAGTTTGATACAAACACGATCGCCTCACCCCTTGACCTTTGTACAGGACCCCTGGGCTAACGTTTTCATGAATAATGTTCTGTAGAACTTTTTTCGATGTAAGTGCTTTGTTATTTTTGGGAGTATTTTTACCCCTATCATTCCTAGACACTTCTTTGTAAATTTAATAGACCACGAGGGAATATGGTACAAATTTTTGATCCATTAGATAAAAGCGATATAATCCAAATTTTTATGCCCGTTGGGAAAAGAGTCATCTAAACTTGTGAAAAGGGAAAATAAGTCGGACATTTTGAGTCTCTGAATTGAATGAAATTTAGCAAGCGTGCTCGACGAGTAAAAGCAAGAGTCCCTATGTCGGGATAAACGTAGAACCAACTTTTGATCCACAGATTAAGAGAGGATGATTGTTCGGTACCAACAATGCTATTTTGGTGACTATTAAGTTTTTGTCGTACTTAGTACGCGCAATGCGGTGTTTTTTTACCGTTTTCGGTCTTCCAATGCATTAATAAAGTAATAAGGTACAAAAACATACTAATTTTACACTACGTGCGATGATTCGTCACACCATTCAAAGAAAAACTATGGAATTTTTTGAAGATGACCTATTTCTTGGCGGCTTAGGTTTTAGCGATCCGTAGTCAGAGCAATAAGGTGTTTTTTAACCGTTTTGGGTTATCCAATCCATCGGTAAAATAATAAGGTACAAAAATGTTATAATGTTACACTACGCATGAGTATTGGTCTTATCATTTCGGGTCTTCCAATGCATCGGTAAAATAATAAGGTAAAAAATGTACTAATTTTACATTACGCACGACTATTCGTCACATTATCGATGAAAAACTTGTGAATTTTTTGAAGACGACCTATTTCTCGGCAACTCAAACTATTAGGCTTTTATCATACATAGTACGCTCAACATGGTGTTTTTGACCGTATTTTGTCTTCCAATGCATCAGTAAAGTAATAAGGTACAAAAATATACTAATTTTACACTACGCATCATGATTCGTCAAGCCGTTCCGAGAAAAACTCTTATATTTTTTGAAGACGACCTATTTCTCAACGGCTCAAACTATTAGGTTTTTGCCATCCATAGTCCGTACAATCGTTTTGGGTCTTCCAATGCAGCGGTAAAGTAATAAGGTACAAAAATGTACAGTTTTACAATACACGCTACTATTCGTCACGCCATTCGAAGAAAAACTCATGAAGTTTTTGAACACGACCTATTGCTCGACGGTTCAAAATATTAGGTTTTGGCCCTCCGTAGTCCGTGCAACTCGGTTTTTGACAGTTTTAGGTCTTCCAATGCATCGGAAAAATAATTAGGTACAAAAATGTTATAATTTTACACCACGCAGGACTATTGGTCACTCCTTTCGAAGAAAAACTCGTGAATATTTTGAAGACCTCCTATTTCTCGGCGGTTCAAACTATTTGGTTTTTGCCTTCCATAGTCCGCACGGCAAGGTGTTTTTTTGACCATTTTGGGCCTTCCATTGCATCGGTAAAATAATAAGGTAAAAAATGTACTATTTTACACTACACACGACAATTCGTGATGCCATTCGATGAAAAACTCGGTAATTTTTTGAAGACGACCTATTTCTCGATGGCTCAAACTATTAGGTTTTTCCCATCCATAGTCCTCGTAATTCTTATTCAGATTAACTCTACACTTGTTGTCCATGTGACCTAATTTTCCACATCTAAAGCATTCAAAATTCTTAAGATCATTGCTAGGTCTATTGTTGTTCTCCGTATGGTGTTTGTCATGTTTTCTCTCACGAGGTTTATTATTAGTGAAATTTGAATAAGCATGCTTATCTTGTTTAGAAGCAACATTGTTTATAAATTTTAGTATTTTCTTAAACTATTTAGACATCAAGACAATTTGATCATCCAAATTTTCTATGTGACATTCCTCATCAAAATCTGGCAAACAAGTTGGCGACTCATTTTGACCAAGAATTTGGTAAGTCCAAAATTCTACTCGTGCCTTTAGGCACGAACTTTTATATTTTTTTTGTGCATTGGATTAGATTAATATTTGAATCATGAGAGTTATATTTTTTTGTGTAATAAAAAGGCCATGCGGTAAAAATGTAGTTTATTTTTAAAATTTCAATCATGCCTTCAGGCACAGACATCCTCTAGTACGCAAATATGGGGACAAAAAGGTTCTATTTCATTTATAAAGGGTCCAAAATATTTATGTTCATCCTTCAAAGGTAAAAAAATAGTCATTTTCATATAAGAAACCACCTTTATAATGATTCTGAAGTTGTTGGTGAGTACGTAGATGTTAGTTTTTATGTGCCCTTTTCTTTCTTTATCTCTTGCTTGGAAGTAAACATGTCGAGTTCATAGGTTTGTAGGTCACCTACAATCTCGTCTAGTTTCTTCGACTATAACATACCAACGGAATTTAAAACGATCACTTTTGCATCAAATATACTCAAGTTCTTGTGGCGATTGATCCTATCCTAGCCTACACTTGGATGCATGGATGCATCGTTACTATTGGAATACAAAAGTTCTATCACTTCTTTTATTACCTGGCCTACACTTGCTTTGCCCCCTCTTGTTGTCAATCTTGAGGAGGATCTTATGCCAGCTTCCTCATCACTGAATCTGTAGGGGATGAATTTATCACAAGAGGAATTTCTTCCTCATTTGAGTCCTTGGATGTTTATGATATTCCTCTTTTCCCTTCTGTGGTTATGACTAACAGGAAGATTACTAACTTAATGGGTGTTCCCCTATATCCTATCCTAGCCACCCACGTGACAGCCCCACAAGCGTCCATTTCGCACCCAAAACTCCTCAACACATTGTGTGCACTAGCCTACACGCCCCATGTGCGCGTATGGCTACCTTGTTCAACTGAGATTCAAAGTTCTCCCATTTTACAATTTTCACCAAATTATTTTATTTCTTTAATTCCCTTATTTATTTCCCCATTCATTTTCATTTATTTTTTGTTTCTCTTTTAGAAATGGCCACATTTTCATATTTTCCCCCCAATGTCTTGATCAAAAGACCATATATTTAATTAAATAATCCTTGCCCATACGCATCTTTTATTATTTAGTTAAATGTTCCCATCATTTGTCTAATTTTCTAAAAGTACCCCTAAGCCTTTATTTTTACCTATAAAAGGGGGATTAGGTTTTCATTGTTATGGATCCATAATGTGGTTGGTTGAGTAGCATACAATATATAGTTTAAGAGAATATTATAGTTTTGAGTGATTGTAATACGCATTTTCAAGACTAATATGGAGAAATTTGGTTATGTACTTATGTTATTTCAAAGAATGATTCAGTTTCATTTGTGTGCAATACACTGGGTTGAAGACTAATCAATCTTAAAGCAAGGATTTCAGTCCCATTTATCATTATTTACTTCAAAGCTACGTGATCACATCACGTGGATTTTAGGCGAGTTTCAATCGTTCATTCTACCTTATTTCTTTTAGATAATTATCGTTCATTGAATTAAGACTTAAACATTGTTTTAAATTATTACAAGCATGAATTCTTCCTATATTTTCATCCCGAGTACTATTATCATTATGTTAGATATGAGTAGCTAAATTATTTATGGATATGAGTTATGAACCCACCGAAAGTGTGTATATTGTTATGAATTGTATTATGTTTTAAGAATAAAACCATCGAAAGTAAGTTGAAAATAAATACTCGGGGACTTCAAAATTCATGTCAGCATTAGTTAATTTTGAAGATCCATGTATATATATATATATATATATATATATATATATATATATATATATATATATTCACATGCTATCAGACTTATTTCCATGAAGTTTGTTGAAGTTTTCATCCTTTATGTTGAGAATTAATGTCCATAATTAGACGACTCCTACTCTTTTACAAGTGAGAATGTAAAAGATGACCATCTAATAAAATAGCCTTAAATCCCGATTTTACCTCCAAGTAAGTGGTCGATACGAAGACTCATTAAAAAACACCAATCCTAGACAAGGTAAACTGAAACTGATTTGACAAGTTCATGTTAGAGTAGCTTTTAATTCTAGACAGAATAAGAGGTTTCCTTTAAGGTATGTGATATCCTAAGGCAATGTCTACTTGATTTTAAATTAAATGTGATGTCTGGGGATATGCAAAAGCTTGAATAATTAGTGATTTTCGGGAAAATGAATGGTGATGAAATCCCCACCTTATCTTATACATTGTCTTTTCCCTTATGTTTATTTATACAACTTTCTAATTTAATTGGAAAATTAAACAACGTAGAAACACATAAAAATGTACCTTCAGTGCAGACTTTTTATAGTCACTTGTTTACGTCTGGACAAAGTTTAAGTTGACATCGATCGGAGGAAACGTCACTTAGGTTTCAATCGTCCCCAAGAGTTACTTGTCCCCATGGCAAGATTTCACAAGTATTCTTCACGTTTGGTCATCGTTGCACACTTTTTTCAATTTTTTCTTCAGTTTTTTTAAATGTGTTACTGAAAAATAACATAAAAACTACAATAAGTATAAAGTACGACACAAAAAAATAATAAGAAAAATATAACACGACACACGCAATAGTGGTGTGTTTAACACAAAACAACCAAACACACTTATTCAGCTAGCAATCATAAGGCTCTCGTGTTTTTATTAAATCTTATACCCAAGGCTTTATCATACCCCCAGTTGACAAATGTATTAAACTTTATCGTATTCTATTAATCCAATCGAATTTTAGTTAGATCATGGCCAAAATCCGATCCGTTGAGATGATTTTTCAAGATCCTTGAGAGCATAAACATTCATCCCCAAAGTCCTTTTTGTTTTTGTGAATCAAAATGAATTAATTTCCAACGCAAAAATACACCCATAGAGTTTACATGATCCAAGTTTCAACTTAACACATGCTTTGAGATTGTTGGTTTGGCACCGATTTTTATTCTCTACCCAAAAGAAATAGTTTCTTACGGAGGATTCCGTGATTGTGGTGATTTTACATGAGATGGATTCTGTGTGGTTGACGGTTGCTTTTCCCCATCGATGGACTCTAAGAAGAAGGTGGAATCCTGAGTTGTTGACTAGGCAAAGGTGGAGGAACAAAGAGCGTCAAGGGGAAAGGAAGCGTCCAAGAGTGAGAAGAAAAAGAAAGTGAGTTTTATGAGTTCGAGTCTAAGGATGAGTCTGATTTCGATATGGCCATGCTTACAAAGAATTTTAAAAAATTTCTCAAGTTTTCAAAACAAAATTCTTCCAATAAAAATTTTTTTGAGAAAAAGAATAATAAGGCCAAAGAAAGCGGTGAGAAAGAGGGTGAGACTGAAAAAGAGGAGGAAAAGAAGTGTTTTGAGTGTGAGGGGAGAGGCCATAGACTGAATGGTTGAATGCAGTGACGTGCATAAGCAATTTGTCACCACCTTTAAATTAACGAGAGCAACTTTCCAATGGTAGGAATCAATCACCACATCGGAGAAAATAGATGCAATGCCCATAACATATTTTTAGGAACTCTTTGATCGGAAGTATTTTCCTTTCGTGATCCAGAAGGAAATGAGGAGGAGATTACTGGATGTGTTTCACGGTGATCGAACGGTGGTCGAGTATGAAGAAGAATTTACTCGATTGGCGAATTTAGTGCCCGATGAGGTAAATACGGAGGATAAATGAATAGCGAAGTTCATGGGAGGTTTAGAATGGAGAATTCGATAGCATTTGTTAGGGAACCCAACGTTATTGACTTTTGTCGAGGTAGTGAATGCAACGTTGTTACAGTGTTAGGAATATCGTCTTCGTTCGCAAGGGGGGTAAGAACTTTAGAGACTCAGTTTCATCAAGTAAGTCTTGGGAAGAAGATACCGGTAGAGTAAGATGGTGTAAGCAGGATTATTGAGGGTTGCAACAGCGTTTTGTTCCTCAGGATGGGCAGGGGGGATTCGCTGGTAGATGTTTACTTTGTAAAAAAATAGTCCATAGAAATAGGGATTGTCTCAAAAGAGGTAGAGGGCCACTTTTTGAGGAGGTTTTGGATATGCAACCCATACAACAAATCATAGGCCAGTTTGGGCGGGAGGACTTTGAGTAGGAACCCATCGATGAAGTGATGTAATTGGACTAGTGAGGTAATATGTAAATTATATTTTCTTTTGGGTGAAGATTATGCTTTGAGAGGTATTGGAAGAATCGCAGGTAAGATATTGATGAGTGGTTAGTTGTTATAACCCCGTTATGTATGGAATGACCTGGAAGGGAAGATTGAGCAAGTGAGGCGCTTAGACGATATCTTTTGGGAGAATAGATTGTCTTGTGATGAGTTAGTAGAGAGTTGCGACTTTGTTTTGAATGTAGGAATCGTTGGAACGCGTTGAGTAATAACGGTAAAGCTATTATTTTATAGTCATGCTAGAATTATGTATTTGTAATGTTCCAGTTATGGAAGGGCCTAGCGTATGGCAACGTTTTGTTATGAGGTAAATGATTTTTATTGTTGAAGAGATTCAGGGTTTAGTATGTTACTGTTGAGCTAGGGATTTTAGCTCATAGTTATGCTAGTTTTGAGAACTAAATGTTGGTAAGAGTATTATATTTGTTGGCGCCTTGTGTCTTGGGCATAAGGTATTTGATTTGGATGTCTAAAGACATAAACTGTTTTTAAAATAAAATTATTTTATAGGCCTTCAGGCAATATCAAAATGATTTAAAAATATTTCTTTCAAACTTTAGTCCCGATCTAACTGATCTCAATCCCCGACAGAGCTACACAGTAGTGTATTGGGAGGGTTCCTTGTTTGGATTTCGCTTGCGAGACCTCCCTCGCATGAAAGTAGAGAATGCCAGGAATTGAGAAGAGTTATATCTTCGGACATTTCAAAAATTTTATGTGATTAGTATATTATTATGGATTAATTTGTTTCGAGTTATTATACAATTTGAGGCTAAGCGGAGCCGGGTAATATTTAAGTTGTTGAGCTTGGGTACAGGGTGTATGGGCGCCCTGGTTAGCTGATTTGGTTATAATTATAATGATTCACAATGAGAAGTGGGAGGAATAGGTATAGTGATCTTAAGGATAGGTGTCGTAGGAAATAGTTGAGGTTTGGAGTACTAGGCTGAGCTTAATTTCGAGGACGAACTTCTTGCAAGGGGGAAGTCTGTAATACCTCACAATTTTTAGGACTGATAATTTAATTCATTTGGGAGAATAAATATTTATTTTATTGGAGAATTCTAATTTGGCAATTGAGGTCAAAATTTGAGGAGGTTAGAAAGTATTTTGAAGGACGATTCTGAGTGTGCAGTTGATTCCGGATGGATCGAGATAGTCGAAATGACTGTACTTGGGTCTTATTTGGGTTTCGAAATATTTTAAGTTCATTTGACTCGAATTGGAGTAACCGAGTCATTTAAAATGTGTATTATCATTTAAAGTTGGGTATTTTGGAAGATAAGGCTTATTAAGCCTCCATAAGATAACAATCTCATTTGAGAGATTGAGAGGAAGCCCGAGAGAGAGAGAGAGAGAGAACAGGAAAAGAAGAAAAGCTTGGTAATTCCGACCAATCCGCGATTTCGAGGAAGATTCAAACTCTACAACTTTGAGGCAAGTGATTAAACTTTCTAAATAATTCTTGTGCATCATTTATTTCATGAATTATGGATTTAAATTATGGATTTTGGGTTTAAAATGTCAAAACCTAGATTTTGGGTAAATCTTGTATTTCAGGTGTGGGTATATGGATTTGAGCTTTCAAAACTTTTTGGGTAGAAATATAATGAGTTTTGATGTTAGAAATATGTTTGAGTTGAAGAATATTGGAGAGAATATGATTATAATGATTTTTTTGGAGTTTTGGCTTTTGGAGAAAAATAGCCATTTTCGTAGCTTCTGAACAGGCCGAATCGATTCGGCCCCTTTCCGAATCGATTCGAAATGTTGCAGGTTTACAGGTCTGAATGACTGAATCGATTCAACCCAAAGCCGAATCGATTCGGCCTAAGACAGACTCCAAGGTTCTTTGGACCGAATCAATTCGCATTTAGGGACGAATCGATTCGCTGGGCCGAATCGATTCGGATTGGGCCGAATCGATTAGGAAACAGGGTTGTGTTTGCGTGGTTTTTCTAGTGTGAGTTTCGCTCTTTTTTGTCTAGGTTTATCGATTTGAAACCCTTATATATGTTACGAGAAGTATGTTTTGGAGACTTTAAGAGAGTTTCCCTTAAGATGAAATGTTGGGGTAGTATTGATTGATTTCGAGAGAGTGCGAATTTAAGTTATCGTATCGACTAGTGGAAAATCCCACTATCATCGAGATTTCTATTTGGGGATAATTATGGGTTTATAAGAGAGAGGCAGGATGCGCTCAGTGATGTTGGACTTTTGGAATTGAATCACAAATGTGATAATGTTAATGGTTCGTATGATCAATTGAACCATAATCTGGATTTGGAATAATTATTGTTGATCGGTGTACATTCGGATATAGATGGTATCCTTAATGTTGATTTAATTGAGAGACTATTCATATTAATAGGTGTGATGAATGAGAAAGTTTCGAGTGAGGGATCGTATTGTGAAAAAAATAGTGGGAAGGTATGCGAATTACCAACGGTTAGTATAATAAGAGTTATACTTATATATGAATTCACTTCTTTTATACATACAAGCGTAAAAGATTATGTATACCTATATGGCGTGATGTAAATACCTTGTGTGATGGTTTCCATATATACGATGTGATTGTATATATATCTAGTGTGAATGATATATATATATATATATATATGGTGTGAGCATACCCTCCGGTGCTATCATGGGAAGTTGCGCGATGTGGGTGAGGCCCCTGGCTTGAGGAGCAGGGTGAGTATAGTCCCCAGGTCATAGTCGTCCTTTATTTATTGTGTGATTTTATTATGGGTGAGAAGTCTTGGGTATGATTCGTTCTCACTTTCAGTTTCGAAACTATGACTGCTTCCTTACGTTGTGATTTATTTTATTACCCTGGCGATGTGATAATAATCCGATATATGGTAACCCGAGATAAAGCAAGTAATTCCTGGAAGATGATAGCATTGTGAACTATTTTATATCCATAGTGATAGTGTATTGGATAGTTAAATGTACGCTAAGCGTGTTATGTGTACTTGATTGTTAGGGTTGTACGATTGTGCTTTATAACTAGATGATGTTATATAGACCCCTAAAAGGGTTCAGAGCATTATTTTATATATGTGATTAGAGATTATTACTCCTAATATGTATTCGTAGTTATGTGTGGGGTACCGAGGGCATAATGGACCTCAACGACCAACAGTGCCAAGGAGTAGTGTATCGTTCCTTGTTTGGATTTCACTTTGCGAGACGTCCCACACACGAAACGCAGTGCAATGTTGAGAGTTGGGAGAAGTTTAGTCCTTAGTACTCTAATTTATATGTTATAGCAAAACAATGCTTTATGAGAATAAACTGGAGAAATATTTTAATTTAATAGTTAATGTTATATGCATCGTGCATTGAGGGCATAATGAATCTCTACAATCAAAAGTGCCCAGGAGTAGTTTATCGGGGGGTTCCTTGTTTGGATTTCGCTTTGCGAGACGTCCACACACGAAACGTAGTGCAATGTTGAGAGTTGGGAGAAGTTCAGTCCTTAGCATTTAGATTCTAATAACTCGTGTAATTAACATCTAGAAACCTCTAAACTCTAGCAAGAGATATGTATATGCATATTTTATGTTAATATAATTTTAGATGCACACGTGGGGTAAGTTATAATGGGAAGTTTATGGATTTGTTATGGATGAGGTTTACGGGAGTGTGAATTCTGGATTAGGTTGGATTATAATTGTACCTAGAAGAGTTGGGTAGTCAATTGAGGATCCATGTGCATACGTTTAGGTGCGCGCTCTAGTTGAGGGGTGAGTTGGATTTTCAGGAGAGTGCGACTCCACTTTAATCATGCTTTAGTGCATTTATAATTATTATGCATTTTAATGCACTTGCCAAAATATTTTCACACCTCGGGCTCTGACCCGTTTATATTTTTCTCTTGCTATATATATTGTATTATTTTTAGGTGTCCCGCGGTAAGGATACCTATGATGCTTTTCTATCCAGTATTCGTGGAGCTGTAGCAGGTGCAGACTGTTGAGGGTTTTTTTTTAGCCGTTTCCTATCTTTTGTAAATCTAGTTTAGGATTCGATTTGTATATCGGGTTTACACCCAAGAGTTACGATTATAGCACATTTATATTTCTTTTCTCAGATTATTGTATTGTCTGTGACTCGACATATCATATTTAGTAGTTATTATGTCGTTTGTTGGTTGTTGCATTGTATGTTTTTAAATATTTTTTTGGCACCCACTTTTTATAGTATTGGGTAGTTAGCTATGTTTATCTTAGTATCGTCAGTAGATATTGAGAATGATCCACTTGAGATTCCTGATTAATTATAGTATAGGGCTGGCCACCCGTTATTATTTTAAGCGAGGTGTCACAATTATGTTGTTTGGTTGAGTAAATACGCAAAATTGTGTTTGTTGGGATAATACATTTCTATGCTAATTGTTTAATCCAAAAATTTGTTCTATCTTGGGAGGCAATTGTTCATAAACCTTAAAGCACATATTGGAGGAGATAAATTTGCCTTAAGGACATTATTGATAAACATGGATTGAATTCTTGTTAATACTCCTTTTCTTACACATATATTCTGCATTATCATCTTCTTTCAACTAAGTCTTTAAATTGTATTTATTCCTTTACTTTCTGTAATTACTAAATTTTATTCTGTTTTATTTTGAATTTATAATTTCAGTGGCATAACAATCTTAAGGCAAATTTAAATGTTTCTATTTTATAAATTCATGCAGAAATATTATTTATTTTTGCAGAAATTATAATTTTTGTACCAGTTTACATTTATAATTACAAAAATTTTAATTTTAATTATTCTTGTAAAAATTCTATTTTGTACATATTTTTTTTTATAAATTGTGTACTTTCTAAAAATTCTATTTTGTATAGACTTCAATTAATCTTCATAAATAATATTAGAAAAAAAATTTAATCAATTTAGACTAGTAAAAATTACTATTTACTATTTGTTTAATTTTGTGTTATATAATTCAAAATAGTGCTTAGAATTCTTGTTAGAATTCATTTGGTATTAATTATAATTTGAGGAAATTAGTATATTAGAATTTGGAATTTTGTTTTGAGAAATTCATTACAAATTAATATTATTATTGATAAAAATTATGTTTTTGTAATTGAAATGGAATCACAAAGTACAAACACGATCCCACCGACCGTGAATGTGATTCATGCTACTATTGTTTCCCCCGTGAACATGCCACATGGGGAGAAATCGAAAAATTTAATGGGGCCGATTTCAAACATTGGCAAGGACAGATGCAATTCTATCTCACAACCTTCTAATTGGTAAGGTTTGTATATGAAGATTTTCCCCCTTTGCAAGTGGGAGATGAAACTGAGAAAATTTCTTTCGTTGAAGCATGGAAACATTCTGACTTTATGTGCCGAAAGTATATCCTAACATAATTGGAAAAGACGTTGTACTATGTGTACAACACCATGACAATCATTAAGGAATTGTGCAATTCTTTAGAGAATAAATACAAAACGAAAAATGCGGGTATGAAGAAATTTATAATGGGGCCTTTTCTAAACTTTAAAATGGTTGACTCCAAGCCAGTTATTGCACAAGTTCAAGAAGTATAGACATTCATGATGAAGGAATGTCAATCAGTGAGACTTTTCAAGTGGCAAAAATAATTGAAAAGTTTCCTCCATCTTCGATCTTGTTCAAAAATTATCTCAAGCATAAACGCAAGGAGATGAATGTCGAAGATTTGGTAGTGCGACTGCGAATTGAAGAGGACAGCTGTGAATCTGAAAAGAAAAGTGGGAAGAACATCATGGAGTCCAAGGCTTATGTGGTTGAAGGTCCTAAATCCAAACGTAAGCGTGATGGGGAAGGCACATCTAAGCAAAGAAATAACTTCAAAGGAAAATGCTATAATTACGGCAAGTCAGGACGCTCAAGCAAAAGTTGCAAACCAAAGAATGCCAAAAAGACCAATGCTCATGCAAATTTGACGGAGGTTGAGAACTTATTCGATGCTATCATGGACATAAATCTCTCTTATTGTCTCTGAATGCACTTTGGTAGGTAATACCAAGGAATAGTGGGTGGAGGCTGGGGCTATATGCCACATTTGTGCAAACAAATGGATGTATACTACTTATAAGGCTTTGAAGATGAGGAGAGCCTCTTTATGGGAAACTCTTCAAGTTTTAAAGTGGTGGGACAAGGAAAGATCATTCTGAAGATAAATTTGGGAAATGAGCTTACTCTTCACAATGTGTTGCACGTGCGTGACATCCATAAAAATATGATTTCTCGATCGCTTTTAAGCAAGAATTGGGTTTAAAGTTGTGTTTGTTTCTGATAAGCTTGTGTTGTCCAAAAATGATGTGTATGTGGGAAAGGGCTACTATTATCTGAGGGGCTCTTTAAAATGAATGTAATAACATTGATGCCAAAGGCATCCCCAATGAATGAAATTCCTAGTTCTACTTACTTGACCGAGTCTTCTAATATTTGGCATTCTAGATTAGGACATGTTAATTTTGATACCTTGCATAGATTAATTAACTTGGAATTTTTGTCAAAATTTAATATTAATAAAATTCATAAATGTGATATCTGTGTGGAATCAAAATTAACAAGATTACCTTGTCATTCGATTGAAAGGATCACTGAACCATTTGATTTAATTAACACAGATATTTGTAATTTAAAATTTGTACAAAGGTGGAAAAAGTTATTTTATTACTTTTATTGACGATTGCACAAAATATTTTTATATATATTTATTAGTTAGTAAGGATGAGGCTATTGATGCATTTAAACAATGCAAGAATGAAATTGAGAATCAATTAAGCAAAAAGATAAAGGCTATTAAGAGTGATAAAGGAGGTGAATATGAATCTCCTTTTAAGGAATTTTGTACCGAACATGGAATTATCCATCAAAGCAGCACTCCTTATTCTCCTCAGTCGAATGGCATTGCTGAACGCAAAAACCGTACACTGAAGGAAATAATCTATGTTAATAAGTTCAAGAGTTCCACATAACTTATGGGGGGAAGCCATACTATCGTCTAATTACATTCTTAACAAAGTACCACACAAGAAAAGTCATAAGACCCCTTATGAGTTATGAAAAATTCGAATACCTTTCTATAAATATTTACAAGTGTGGGGGTGCTTAGCCAAAGTGATTGTTCTTAAACCTAAAATGGTAAATATATGACCCAAAACCGTTGACTGTGTGTCCATCGGTTATGTTATTAATAATAGTGCATATCGTTTCTTAGTTTGTAAATCTGATATTCCGAATATTCATATAAATACGATCATTGAATCGAGGAACGCTTCATTTTTTGAAAATGAATTTCCATATGACATGATCCAAGAATCTGGTTCATCTAAAAGAACAAATGAAGCAACTATAAGTGGTACTCATCAACTTATTGATCAAAAATCAATAGAGGATGAACCAAGATGTAGTAAAAGAGCAAGAACCTCGACTTCCTTCGGTCCATATTTTTTAACATATTTGCCAGAAAATGAACCTCAATCATATAAAGAATAGATATCCTTACCCAATGCTTCCAATTGGAAATCAATTAACAGTGAAATTGAATCAATTTTTCAAAACCATACATAGGAACTAGTGGATCTTCCACCAGGTTCAAAACCTTTAGGTTACAAATGGATCTTCAAAAAAAAGTTGAAGGCCGATGGATCAATTGATAAATATAAAAAAATACTTGTAGCTAAAGGCTATAGGTAAAAGAAAGGGTTCGATTAATTCGACATATACTCACCGGTAATGAGAATTACGTCCATTCGAATGTTAATAGCAATAGAAGCTATTAATGGACTTCAAATACATCAAATGGACGTAAAAACCACATTCTTAAACGATGAACTAGACGAGGAAATTTATTTGGAGAAACCTAAAGGGTTCAAGGCTCCCGAAAAAGAAGGAAAAGTATGTAAACTTGTGAAATCACTTTACGAATTAAAACAAGTACCTAAGCAATGGCATGGAAAATTTGATAATGCAATGTTATCAAATGGTTTCAAAATTAATGTGTGATAAATATGTTTACCTTAAAAGCATTTAAAATGGATATGTAATTGTATGCCTCTATGTTGATGATATGCTAATCAAGGGTAATAACCGAGAAATTGTAAAAACTATAAAACATATGTTGAGTAGTCAATTTTACATGAAAGATTTAGGTATCACCAATGTTATATTAGGAATCAAAATTTCAAAATATCGGATGGACTTATATTGTCTCAATCTCATTACATAGAGAAAGTACTTGAAAAATTGAAAAAGTATAATATCAGTCCTTTAAAGACACCTATGGATGTAAATTTACATCTAGCAAGAAATAATGGTGAAAACATATGTCAAGTAGAGCACTCTTATATTATCAGTAGTTGAATGTATATCATGAACTGTACATGACCGAACATAGAATACTCGATAGGTAAGCTAAGTCGATATACGAGTAATCCAATGAGAGATCACTGGAAGGCGATATTAAGAGTTTTGGGTTATTTAAAATACACTCAAAACTATAGACTGCACTATTCAAGATATCGAGTTATACTTGAAGGACATTGTGATGCAAATTGGATATCTAATACAAAGGACTCTAAGTCTACGAGTGGGTATGTGTTTACCCTTAAAGGTGCAACCGTATCTTAGAATCCTCAAAACAAACATGCATTGCTTGATCGATAATGGAATTTGAATTCATTGCACTATATAAAGCTAAAGAAGAAGTTGAATGGCTTTGAAACTTCTTAGAGGATGTTCCAAATTAGTCAAAACCTGTGACCGCAATATGTATATATTGTGATAGTCAATCGGTGATGGGAAGGGCACAAAATCACATGTATAACAAAAAGTCTCGACATATTCGTCATAGACATAATACCGTTAGACAACTTCTCTCAAATAGAATTACCTCAATTGACTATATAAAGTTAAAAGATCATCGAGAGGAATGAGTCTAAAGCCTATAAATATATAAGAATCAATATGGTGTCAGCCCAACCTAGCTGACTGGAGATCGCAAGATCTAGGTTCAATGGGAAAACTGAACTACATTGTGTTCAGTACGGACTGGGAGATATTTAATCCTATCCATTCCAAAGATGAGACAGTGCACATCTGCGGCGAAATTAGGATAAATTGTGATTTTAATGACATTCGTACCTTAGTATGTCTAAGTGGGGTATAACAGGATACTCTTTATGGATATCACCTATGTGAGTAAGAAAAGGGCCACTCCTATGAGAATAGTGAAAGGTAAAATCTCTAAAATACTTACGGAACCAAGTGGTGTTCATGGAGAAAATGAACACAAACGTGAGAACCAAATGTGTTAAAGAATGATTGTGTGAAGAAATGGTTAACGGTTCAAAGACATGAAGTCTACTGATTAACCAAGTAAATTCGATAGTATATCACTAAGGAAAGTTCAAGGACACTAGGCAACTTCTCCCAATGCAATAAGTTTTCAATTTTACTCAACCTGTCTCTGCATATGCGTCTTGCATATCTTTATATAGCGATATATCATTCATGTGGGTGATTATTAGAAAATGGGTATTGGACAGCAAATTTTGAGCAACTTTGAGCTCCAATTTAGATGGGACCCACACCACGATAATTGTAGGACCATATACGAACGCGTTCTCATTTGCAAGGAGATTAACGTAGTATATTCACATGTCCAATTTCATTAAGTTATGAATGATAAATATGTCCCTAGAGTGACTCATAAAGTTAATGAATTGGGAGTGTGTAACTCTTGTCCCACATTGGAAGAGTAGTGAGAATGTGAAGAGTTAATATACAAAAAATTGGCACTAAGGTTTGGTGCCTTGGAGGTATCACAACTCTTTGAAGGAGAGTTGAGCCAAGCTATGCTTGGGTTGACTTTCGATCAAAAGTCCACACATGCGCGCGCGCGCGCGTCCGTCTGTCAAGCTCAGCTCGATTCGGTTCGGTTCTGGACCTGGGCTTGGGCTTATAAAATTCCTTAAATTTTGTTGAATGTAATAAACTTTCTAGGCTATAATAATTAATTAATTCTTAAAATTAATAATTAAAATGTTAAAACCATAATGAACTGTTTGATAGTGAATTAAACAGTTTTTTCCAACAGTCAGGGTCATTGCTATATATACCTGTTTACCCTCCAGTTTTTTACTAATGAAAAATTCTCCCTCCATTTATATCCAACTCGAAATATTGTTCTAGTTTCAAAAAAATAAATTCTGCATCAATGCATTCATTTCATCTACATTAGTTATGTTGTTTGGTTGAGTAAATACACATAATTGTGTTCGTTGGGATTATACATTGTTGGGCTACTTGAAATACGTTCTATCTTGGGAGGCAATTGTTCATCAACCTTAAAGAACCCATTGGAGGGAATAAATTTGCCTTAAGGACAGTTTTGATAAACAGGGATCGAATTCTTATTATTACTCTTTTCTTACATATATATTCGGCATTATCATATTCTTTCAAGAAAGTCTCCCAAATTGTATTTATTCCTTTACTTTATGTAATTACTAAATTTTATTTTGTTCTATTTTGAATTTATAATGTCAGTGGCATAATACTTAAGGACCCCAAAAGGCAACTAAATAAGATCCGATTAATTTAAAAATCCCCCGAGCCCGAACATAACCCCCCAGGTACTCAATTCTGACTATGTTGCCCCATTCCAGATTAACCGTGCACTCGAAATCGTCGTCCGAGTCACTTAACAATATTTTTCAATCTCAACCTATTTTAATTTAATCAGGCGTGTCCCGTTTGAGATAATATGAAATTATGTCGCGTTTACTCACTTACGACTTAATTCAATTTTATTTACGACAGCACACTAGTAAATAAAATAATCACATGCATATTAATTCATTTCCCTCCAAATTAATATTTATTTAATTTCGCATTATTTCGTAAATTAAATTATGTGTCACCCGCATAATTTAAATATCCAATAATATATATATATATATATATATATATATATACTATGAGGTATTACAATATATATTATTTTCTACCACTACCATCATTTTTGAGAAAACGAGTGATTGAAATTGTCAATGTAAAAGTGTCATTGTGTGTATGAAAAGAAAAGTTCTTCACAATAAAAATGAAAAAAAAAGGGGGGAAATAATTAAAATATAGAAAAAAAGTATATATAAAAAAGAAGAAGTAGAAAAGAAAAGAAAATAAGTAAAAAAATCATGGGGTCACAGTTTTGTGAAATGAAGACATTAGATATTCAAATTTATATTCCACTCTTCACAAAACTAATAATTCGTATTCTGGTCCTCATTTTCCCCTCATGTCTTACATAAACTCCATTTTCATCATTCGTAAAGTGTTTAGACAAACGAGAAGTTAATATAGTGAATAACTCGACATGATCTATTTGTTTAGTATATCTGTGATTTCTTATAAGTGTGTAAGATGTTTGACATTATTTACATTTACTCACTTCCTCACACGCTAAAGAGATGCACTGACCCAAACCTAGAAGATTTCTATTGAGAGATATGTATCTAGTGAGACTTGAAGTCAAAGCTTTGATCTTATAAAGGAGATCTAGAAATTACTCTAATGATAGTTAAGATTGTTTCACATAACACATGTTGAGTTTTTAGGAAGGATTATGCATTTGGTATTAATTGATTTTATTCCATACACTGATGGTTAAACATTGCATTCCTTGAAGTCGTTTTAGTTGGGTTATATAGCTTTTCATCTTAAAATAAGAGAATCACTTTCAATAATTTTTTTTTATATTTTTGTGGGTACATTCACTACAAACCCTCACAAGATAACACTCTTATTTACTTATCTCTATTTCTCTATGTCTTTGCTCAAGGACTATCAATTTTCTATTTGGGGATGGTGTGATAAGCACCAAAAAGTATTAAAAGTTATCCCAAATAGATGCATTTCAGTCCCTAGTTGTTGTTAAAGTTGGCTATATGTTCGTATTTGTCTATCTTGTAGGTCAATGTGTAGTTGTAGTATTAAATTGTGCTAAATCAAAGTAATTGCGAGAAAGTAAAAGTCAAAAGATTTCAAAGAAAATAACCAAAGTGACCATGAAGTCAGAAATCCTTTTTGCACTTTCTCAAATCAATACCGATGCCTAAACCCAGACCCATACCAAAAACCCAAACATAGACCATCCTGAGCATTGTGTGTGTGTGTGTGTGTGTGTGTGTCGTATTTTTATATATATATTATAATTGTTCGTGTCATTTTAATTCTATTATTTTATTTTATTTTCTTAGTTCGTGTGTTTTATCTTTTTAGGTAAATATAATATAATGTCTGCGCATGATAATATGTTAGTGTCTATAGATATATAGGTATGTGTATTTTATTAGAGTGTTCTTTATTTTATTTTTTATTTTATTTGATTTGTCTATTTAGTTACATTAGTTTAGTTTATATTTATTTAATTTTTTTATTGAAGCTTTTATTTTTTATAGGTTAGAATTCAATTTTTAGTTTGAATAAATTTTATTTTATAATTTTATTACTTTTATATTTTTCGATTAAGTTATAAATATTTAATTTAAATTTAATTAATTTTAATCTAATTAAATTGATACAAATTAGACACACACATTAACCCATTAGACACTCATACACTCGAACGATACCCTAACCTACACCCACTCCCCATACACGCGACACACACACTCGCCCCACTTCCACACTTCAATTGAAAATTCCATCAGATTTTGAACTCACACATCTCTGTCTCCCTACTTTTCTCTCTCCTCCTTCCATTAACACCCATACAAGCCCACCTCTTAACCTCCCACCAAAAAGTCCGGCCACAAGCCTACTCCGACTCAACGACCTACTGTCGGTGATAGTCACATGACCTGAGCAACCCCTGGCCAGCCTTATACCACACTACCTGTAAGCAGTAGGGGCAAATGGGCGGGTCTAAAATGGATACGGATAAATTTCGGTGAGTTAAAATCGGGTTGGAGAAAATAATTTGGGCAGGTTGGGTCCGGTCAAATCCGGGTCGGGTCGGGTCTAACCCGGATCAGGAATTATTATACCATATACAGATAAATATGGTATAATAATTTTGAAAAAAAATATACAACTAAGTAGTTAAATAAAAAAATGTTTAAACTCTTTAGTAATTTGAGTTCTATTTTTAAGAGATTCCAAAACCATTTTGACCTACTAATGACCCGCCAACAAATCGTCTTATTGGATCGTTCAAACCATTTTGACTCACAAACACAATTAATGGGCCCCAAACACATTTTTTCGATGGGTTTTGGACGGTTTCATCCTCAAGGGTCCATATTGACGGGTCTACCTGTAAGCGACCTATACCAACACTTCCAAGCTCCAACTCCCCAAACCCATAAACCTGATGATCCTAACCACCTTATTCACCCCACTGGGAAAACCTCCGGGGAGACCAACCTAAAATTCATCGAGCCACCTATCAATTCCCCCGAATCATAACCGTAAGTAACCTTCCATACCCCTGATAAAACCCACCATACCAGTCCCCCACAACCTAGTTATCCATTTCAATCTAAACCCAGATCCAACCCTTAACCCAAGAAAACCCAAACCCAAAAAGAAATCCACGTGCAAAAAACAAATCAATCTCCAAAATTCTAACTCCCTTCAAATACAATATTGGTCCAGTCAACTTATCCAAAACTTAAAACTCCCTAACAAACCATCCGTGAATGATAAACCAAGGAGGTGGCAACCCATTTGGGGGGATCATCCAGGGGACACATATTTTACATATTCTCTCTACAATCTAGCATAAAACAAAGAGACTAAAATAAAATAAAAATAAAAATATAGCGTAGGATTAGAAAATTTTCTATGATTATTTCTTCTACTTCATTTCTTTTCATTACAATCGAGTGAGATGAATTTTGGAAGTAGTTGGACTAAACATGATAAATTTAATAAAAAAACTTTTTTAGTATTGTATTTTATCTCTCTTATTTAAATTTCATGTCTCTTATTAAAATTTTATTGAATCTTATGTATGCTAGTATGAGAATGCTAGGGTAAATATCCCATTCAATAGGTGGGAAGAAACCGTTTGTGATGCTATTCTAATTAATAAATTAATTTGCTTATTATTTTCCTGTGAAAATTAATTATGAGATTGGTTTATGTAATCACTTTAGGTGTGGGATGAAACCTTTTGACTTTGGAATCGAATTAGAGATAGTTTTTTTTCTTCTAAATATGGCATTAGATTTCGAATTGTTAACTCGATTTTTCTTTCAATGATTTAAATAATTTGAATAAATTGATCTTAGCGGGTAATTTATTAAAAAGAGTATAAATCTTAGCGTGAATTTGGTCATCTTAATAAAATTAATGAGTTTGGCTTCAAAAGGCATAAGTAGAAGCCCCGCGTAGTTTAAAATTATATAGTTTTTGTTCCTGATTGTTGTCCTGGTGCATTGGAAGAACCAAAATGGTCCAAAACTATCTTGTATGGGGGACTACTGTAGGCAAGAAACTAGTAGTTCGAACTTTCGTGAATTTTTTTGCCTTAACAAAATTCACGAGTTTGGCTTCAAAGGGCATACCTGTAAGTCATGTGTAGTAGAAAATTATAATAATTTTGCTCATAATTGTTTTAGTGACACATTAGAAGCCCCAAAATGGTCCAAAAATATTGTTTGTGGGGGAGTACGGACGACAAGAAACAAATCGTTTGAACTACCGAGAAATAGGTCATCTTCAAATAATTCATGAGTTTTTCTTCGAATGGTGTACCTAGAAGTCGTGCCTAGTGGAGAATTATAACATTTTACTACCTTAATTTTATCCTGATGCATTGGAAACCCTAAAATAATCCAAAAATAGATTGTAGGGGGAATACAGAGGACAAGAACCTAATTAGTTTGAACTATTGGAAAATAGGTTGACTTTAAAAAATTCATGAGTTTTTGCTTGGAAGGGAGAATCTAGAAGTTGTTCCTAGTGGAAAATTATAACATTTTTGTACCAAATTATTTTCCTGATGCATTGGATGTCCCAGAATGGTTCGAAAATATCTTTTAGGGGGAATACGGCGGGCAAGAACCAAATAATTTGAAATACCGGGAAATTGGTCATTTTGAAAAAAATCACGAAACTTTCTTCGAAGTGTGTACTTAGAAAGAAGTCCCACCTGGTGAAAAATAATTACATTTTGGTACCTAATTTTTATCCTGGCACATTTTAACTCCCAAAATATATTGTGGGGGGACTACGGAGGGTAAGAACCTAATAGTTTAAACAACTGATAAACAGGTCATCTTAAAAAAATCAAGAGTTTTGCTTCGAAGGGCTCACCTACAAGTCGCACCTATTGGAAAATTGTAACATTTTTCTAACTTATTATTGTCCTGGCACATTCGAAGTCAACAAATAATCCAAAAATATCTTGTAAGGAGGATCCCAGAGGGAAAAAACAAAATATTTTCTTTGAAGGGTGTACCTCTAAGTTGCCCCTAGTGTAAAATAATAACATTTTGTTATCTAATTTTTATCCTGATGCATTTGAAGTCCCAAAATGGACCAAAAATATATTGTAAGGGACTACGGAGGGCAATAACCTAATAATTTAAACTATCTCGAAACAGGCCATCTTCAAAAACTTTGCGAGTTTTGTTTTGAAGGGCACACCTAGAAGTCGCTCCTAGTGAAAAATTATAAAAATTTTGCCACTAATTATTGTCCTAATGCATTGAAAGCCCGAAAAAGGTCCAAAAATATCTTGTATGGCGGACTATGGTAGGCAAGAAACTAATAATTTGAACTTTTGTGAATTTTGTTGTCTTAACAAAATTCACGAGTTTGGCTTTGAAAGGCGTGCCTAGAAGTCATGACTAGTTGAAAACTATAACATTTTGTCCCTAATTGTTATTGTGATGCATTGGAAGCCCTAAAATGGTTAAGAGATATCTTGTTTTATGGACTGCGGTTGGAAAGAAACTAACAGTTTGAACTTTCATGAATTTGGTCGTCTCAATAACATTCACTAGTTTGGCTTCAAAAGGCATACTTGTAAGTATCACGTAGTTCAAAATTAAAAAAAAATGTCCTAATTGTTGTATTGATGCATTGGAAGCCACAAAATGGTTCAATTATATTTTCTTTGGGAGACTACGATATGCTTGAAACTAATAGTTCAAACTTTTGGTAATTTGGTCTTCTTAACAAAATCCATGACTTTGGCTTCGAAGGCTGCACCGGAAGTCGCACATAGAGAAAAATTATAACATTTTTTCATCTAGTTATTGTCTTGATGCATTGGAAGCCTAAAAATAGTCCAAATATATCTTGTATGGGGGACTACGGTGAGAAAGATATTAATAGTTTGAACTATAGGGAAATAGGTCATCTTAAAAAATTCATGAGTTTTTCTTCTAAGGGTGTACCTAGATGTTGTGTGTAGAGGAAATTTAGAAGATATTTGTACCTAATTTTTGTCCTGACGTATTGGAATTCCCAAAAAGGTACAAATATTTATCATAACCACTATGAATGGAAAGAATCAAATCGTTTGACCTACCAAGATATTGATCATTTTTAAACCATTTACGAGTTTTGCTTCGAATGGTGTAACTAGAAGTCGTGCCTAGTGGGAAATTATAACATTTTGGTACCTATTTTTTTACTAATCCATTCGAAGTCCCAAAGTGGTCCAAACATATATTGTATGGGGGACTACGGAGGGCAATAACCTAATAGTTTGAACTACTGGTAAATTGGTTGTATTAAAAATGTATGTTTTGATTCAAAGGGCATATGTAGAAGTCGTGCCTAGTGGAAAATTACAATATTTTATAGCTAATTATTGTCCTGGCGCATTTCAAGTCCCAAAATGGTCCAAAAATATCTTGTAGGGGGTTATGGCAAGCAAGAACCTAATAGTTGAACTACCGTGAAATATGTCGTCTTCAAACATGAGTTTTTCTTCAAAGGGCATACCTATAAGTCGTTCATAGTGAAAAATTAGAAGATCTTTGTACCTAATTGTTGTCCTAACATATTGAGAGTTCCAGAATGGTCCAAAAAATTCTTCTAAGGGGCACTATGAAGGGAAAGAACCAAATCATTTGAACTCCCGGGAAATAGTAGGGATGGCAATTTAACCCGCCCCGCCCCACCCCTAATGGGGTGGGTTAAAAAACCATTTAAAATAAATGGGGCGGGTATGGGTTTTTATTAAAAACTCATTGATTAAACGGGGCGGATACAGGTTTACTATATATAAGCATAACCCACCCCGCCCTGCCCCGTTTATCTCTTATAATTACTAAAATACTCATACTTAATATATTATTTACACTAAAATTATATATATATATATATATATATATATAAGTTATATATGTGGTATGCGGGTTTAACATGTGGGTTTTAACTCGCCCCGAAAGGGTTTTTGACCCGCCTAATCTAAACGAGGCGGGGCAGGGGAGGGGAGGGTTCTGGGGAGTTACAATTGAACGGGTTCAGGGCAGGTTAATAAAACCTGTCGCGTTTTAAAATAAATTTGTGGGGCGGGATTGGGTTATGACAAACCCGCCCCAAACCCGACCCTTTGCCATCCTTAGGAAATAGGCCATATTCAAACCATTCACGAGTTTTTCTTCGAATTGTGTACTTAGAAATTGATCCTAGTGGAATATTATAACATTTTGGTACCTATTTTTTGTCCTGATGCACTTGAAGTACAAAAATGGTCCAAACATATATTATAAGGGGGACTATGGAGGACAATGGCCTAATCAATTAAACTACCGAAAAATAGGTTGTATTCCAAAAATTCACGAGTTTTACTTCGAAGGGCAGCCCTGGAAGTCGTGCCTAGTGGTAAATTATTACATTTTTATTCCTAATTGTTGTCTTGATGCATTTGAAATACCGAAATGGTCAAAAAATATCTTATAGTGGGACTACGATGGGCAAGAACGTAATAGTTTGAACTACCGAGAAATTAATCATCTTCAAAAAATTAATGCGTTTTTCTTCGAAGAGAGAACCAAAATTTCATGCCTAGTCGAAAATTATAAGATTTTTATAACTTATTATTGTCCTCATCCATTAGAAGTACCAAAATGGTCCAAATATATCTTATAGGGAA
This sequence comes from Sambucus nigra, assembly GCA_949130495.1. Taxonomy (NCBI): domain Eukaryota; kingdom Viridiplantae; phylum Streptophyta; class Magnoliopsida; order Dipsacales; family Adoxaceae; genus Sambucus; species Sambucus nigra. The sequence goes on from OX422223.1 coordinate 263,326,708, forward strand.
GACTACGAAGGGCAAGAACCTAATAGTTTGAACTACCGAGAAATAGGTCATCTTTAAAAAATTCATGACTTTTTCTTCGAAAGGTGCCCTTATAAGTCGCGCATAGTTGAAAATTATAACTTTTCCCCCTTTTGCTGTTCGAATTCATTGAAAGTCCTCAAACAGTCCAAAAATCTTGTATGGGTGACCACGGTAGGCAAGAAACTAATAGTTTGAACTTTAATGAATTTGGTCGTTTAACAAAATTCACGAGTTTGGTTTTGAATAATTAGAAGTCATGCATAGTTGAAAATTATATATAAAAAAACTAATTGGTATCTTGATGCATTGAAAGCCCATAAATGGTCCATAAATATCTTATATAAGGGATTACGGTGGACAAAAACTAAATTTTAATTTTCGTGAATTTGGTCATTTTCAAAACATTCACGAGTTTTCCTTCAAAGGGCATACCTGTTGTCACACCCCAATTTTTTGAGTGCGAGTTTTATCTTAAAATAATACAAAACCCTAAATAAGCCATGAATGCTTAAACAACTGAGAGATTTATTGATGCTCAAATGTTTTATAGCTATAGTTTAAAAAACTCATCCCTATATAAGACTTATATATGTATTTCTCGTGTAGGTCTATATTTCATTCCATCTAATAAGACCTCACCTTATCTCTATGTATCAAGTGACCCCTAAAGAGTTCATCATTGCCTATAGGTACCTGAATAAATTAACTGGAAGGAAATGAATTAATAAAGTTGTTAAGTAGATTTTAACAAATTCTAAAATAAATATATTTATATAGACATTTTAGTGTGTATAAATTTAACTGTTAGCGGAACGAAGCATAAACAATAGTTCCTATAAAAGAAAGTCAAGGATTTTTAGACTGATCATACCACACTTACCAATTTACTAATTGGTATAGAAATAATTAATCATAATTAGTATAACTAAATAATAATGTCAACCCAAAACCTCTGGGGAAAAATAAACAACTAGGCAAGGTAACTAGAGTGGCACTCATATGTATGTATAATAAATCCAAGCTCTCAAACATCTGAGACCTTAGGCCAAGTAGAAAAATTCTATGGGATAACACGACCATCTACTCTCTAGTTAATACGGATGCTTATACAAAGACAATTGGCACATAAGTGCATGGGTGAACCGATTCAATCATTGCAATAATCTCATGAAATTAGTTATTAGATGAGAAGGGTTTAAATTGATCCAAATGACCCATATTCAAATATCACTTATATTTATCAACATACGTAGCATGGTAGTATCATAACATGCACATACTAAGAGTAATTTTGGGCTATCACAATGTGATATCAATAGCAGTTATATCAAATACGTTGAAATTACTATTGAACCACCTTAAAAAATTGAAGCTTTAGCTTGACAGGTTCTTTGTTGAGCTTGGTATGTTTGGATGTGATGATTAGGTGGTTGTATTGATTATTTAGGGAATGGTATTCTAATATATGGTTAATACATATACTCACACATTTTTTCGTCGATTTATAAATCAAATCAAATAATGATAGCTTTATGGAGTAATAAAATAAGATGATGTAATATATTAAGCCGAAATATATTGGTATGGTTTGCTTTTGAAATCTTTAAAGAATAGATTTATTAATTTTGTATAACAAAAATAGCATATTATGATAAAATATAAGTTTAGATGTTCAATTAAAATTTACGTGTTATTAACTTTATTTTAAATTAAAATAATTTAAAAGAGTATGTAAATATATAAATATTTACAAATACACTAAAATTGACATGAAAGATCTAATATACGTAGTTATAATATATACACACACTCATACACACACACACACACACACTAGCGAAATGCCCGTGCCTGAAGGCACGATGGAAATTTTGAAAATACATAATTGCAAAATGACCAAAAATTCCAAAGTACGTAATTGCTAAACGGAAAAAAATTCGTTACCCAACAAAACAAAGTGTATTTTTTAAAATATTAACCATAACACCCTTTATGTATTGGATTATCCACCCTGCTTAACAAATAATATATAGTCCATCAACATTCTTTCAAATAATTTAAATTCATTAAATAATTTTACATATAGCATGAAATTTAAAATATTCATCAACCGAATTCACATTGTGCCTCAAATAAACAAAGGTTCATTTTAAAAACAAAAATTGGACATAGTCCCTTTATTTATTGGACTATCCACCCTCTTAAGGGATAACAACCAATCCAACAGGTCTAAAGAACATATGACTAAAACGTGTTAATGCGCCGCCGACCAAACACATTGACTCTCAAATATCTTGACTCAAAGTCGATGAAGTCAGATTAATTTTTTGTTCAACCAAAACGTGTTAAAATTGAGCCTAAACATAGCCGGAATATTTGATTTTGGTAAACTTAGTTATTTTCATCAAACTTTTGACAGTTCGAACATGTATCGCGCTGATCGCGCTTAGGTGTGCACCACCCGTATGTGTTCTCCATGGTTAGGACGATATGTCGGTTAGACCGGATACTATTTTTGACTAACTAAGGTGTGCCAAAAAATAATCAAAACATGGCCCGACAAAGCTGCCACTTTGTTACGGCTAGCGAAGGCCCAACATTGAACGACTCAAAACCCATCCCACCCAAAATTAAACCCGCAGTACCCGTATGTCTAGTTTGATATATTGACATTATTTCCAATCATCCGGACCACGTACTGGATCAGTCGTTTCGTTGCATTAACATGCCAAAAATGTCATGTCATAAACAAATTTCTACTCTTAAGCCACGTCAACTCTTACCTTTGTCCCATACACCTACTACATATATACACACACCCCTACTGTTTACACACACACCTATTCATATATACATATATACACCTTGTTTATATATATATATAAATATATATGTAAAACACTACATATGCATACACACACATATATGGTTTAGAACACACCCACCCACCCACATAACACTTCTCTCTCTCTCGAGTGTCTCCTCACAAATGCGCACACACTGTTATATATTTATACTTACACACACATATGTATATGTATATATGCATATAATAGTATATACATATATATGCCCACACACATAGTACATACTTCATATATGCACAAATGTTTGGAAAAAATAATGGAAGGAAAACTCACCCGAGGGTTCTTAAGGAGTTTAAGGAAGATGGTAAGGAAAAATGGGTGTGAGTTTTTTTTGTGTATTAACAGTGTTCGTTTCTTTTTTTTTATACAAAGAGAAAGGTAGTCATTTTTTTTTGTCTCGCTTGAGGTTTTTTTTTTTTTTAAAAAATAAAAGATTTGGGTAAGTATAAAAAGTAAATATTTTGTAAATATATTTCTGTTTACATTTTTTTCATACAAGTTAAAACATAAAGATTAGTACGGAAATATTTTCTTTTATAATTTTTTTCCTTCTAGATAATATCAAAGAGATATTTATTAAGTTTTGATAATAACATTTTCTCCCTTGAATTTTAATATTAATTTAAAATATAGCATTTATAATTTATTAGGGACAAATATCTTAAATTTTGGAGTTTAGTTAAACCAATAATGAAAAAATTAGTATTTCATTATCGGGGAATTGGGTAAATTGAGACGCGGGGTGTTACAATTTACTCGTCGTAAAAAAATTCCTCCTCAAAATTTCAAATACTGTGAGAATATATCATTGAGGTAGTTATTATATTCTAACTTGCTCTAACTTCTTCCTCAATTACGAAGGGAATAGGTTATTAGGTGGCTTCTAGGAGATAATAATGATTAATTGAATAAAGTTACTGGCGGTAACATAACTTTGTTGAAGAATATGGGAAGTACATGTGATGGAAATTGTTATTCTTAGTCTTAGAGGTAGTGCCAATATTTTATAACTTGAAATATAATTTACTCACAGTTATTTTTTTAGGTTGACTTAAGCACATACTTAAGAAATTTATTCTTTGTTTATTTTATAATATGGGAAATAGAGTCATGTATAGTTTTAATGAGGTTGTTTGGGTTAAAAAAATGTCATCAAGATGTAACTTGACAATAGATTGATAGCTTCACAAGCTCTCCAAATTCGTATGGTATAAACTATTTAGATCGAGAATTTTCGTAGCAATTGAGATTATAAAGATGTAAAATACAAACATGGTGACATAGTTTGGTTATATATGAGTTTGGGTTTGGATGTGTTATGAGGCCATCATGTCTTGAGCCACTGCGTTCTATCAATATACATAAGTATATATAAGAACTGGTTATTTCACTTTATTCATCGTGGGTTGGTTGCATTGCCTCATTATAATTTTTATGGTGTAGGATTATTTCTTGATTATATATTTATTAACTAAAACTATATAGGTAAGGGTATCTAAACTTTAGAAGAACCTAATTATATGTTGGTATGTGTTTTAATTCCTCATACTATTTAGTACCGGCAAGAATTATTTTAACTAGAATATTGACTATATAATTATCTTGCTTGAGTAACGTTTATCAACATATTTACTCAAAATTGTGTTTGTTAATTCTTGTAAAATTTTATCTGTCGTGAAAATTTCAAATCATTAATTTTAATTAAGGTTGCTACTTTTTTATACGAAGGGTAATACTAAGTAGTTTGATTAATCTTAAAAGATAGAAATTTTAGTTTAGTTGTTCTTTAACTAATTGCAGTTTCGAAGAGGTAACTACTGGTAGTTTATTTTTTAAGAAAAGATTCATAGAGTTTTAAGTCTTATTGATCAATAGGATAGTAAATACAAGATGCAATAATTCTTGCTTCTAATGTCAAAATAGGCTTGGGTACAAAAAGTATGATTGGTTGACTAATCCTAGGGATAATTTTATGAACATTGACAACTCATATATGATGATGTTTACGTTGTAATAAGATCTTATGTTTACATAAAATTTTACCTTGTCCATTTAGGGTATATAGAATATATGTTTTGAGGATTCTTAACTTCGTCAAAATAAGTATTCACAATCATAAGTAGTAATAAGGAATATTGAAATTTAATTAATTTCAAAAGAGAGTGGTATATTTCGAGATAAACTTTAATGTATGTTTGTACCTATTTTTATCCTTAGCTATTGATTTAACAATCTATTGAGTTAATAGTAATACTCCTAAGAATTTTAGATTCTTATACAGTAACTTGTTAACAATTTTTTTATGTGTGGTATTATATTTTATTAGAAAAAAGTATGTCTATGATTCTAATAACACAGGTAACTTTAGTGTGAAGTTAGGTTCTATAAGAAATGTAAACATTTTTTTTCTAGGATGTTTATTTACTTGATCTGGGATAGAAAATGTTCAACTAATTGGTTTATCATAAAACACAATTATCTTTCTTATTTTGTAGTGGTTATAATATGTAATATGTAATTAAAATTCGTGGGTAATTAGGTGGATATCTACAAACACATCACTTTAAGTTAGGCTAGTTATGTTTGTATCTAATAATGATGTCAGTTGACACTGGATTTCTAGTTATGTAGCAGCTCATGCAATCTCAAGGTAGGAATCGTCTTTAGGTTAAATAAATTGGGAAATGGTTAGTCTATTTAAGTAATGGTTTTATTTTGAGTTTCGGATATTTATGAACTATAATAACTCGTAATGTATGATTTTTGTGTTTGAATATTTCATAATTCATATATCATTGTTCTCAGCGCATATAATAGAGCATGTATGTACTAACTCGAGCATGGAATAAAACACACGTTTAGGTAGGGATTTGATAAGTTTACTGATATCTGAATTCTAAACTAATGATAAGACATGTTACATAGTAAGAGGTTGGGAAAATTAATAATATTAGGGACTGTGGTTGTAAGGTATGAGTTTATGTAAGAATTTAAGATACGTGATAGGAATTATCCTAGATGGAATACATATGAGGTAAAGGTTTAAAATATATAGGGTATCTTATACAAGGTTATGATTGTTTTATTTTTTCATATATTAACATGATATGGTTATAATTTTTGAACAAGCATTTGTGATAAAATTATTCTTGAGGAGAGCAAGATTTAGGGAATCAATTTATAGGGTTTTTTCGAATCAATCGATTTTGAGTACACAATTTAGATGGTGGGTTATTAAAACACCACTTGAATACCATTCATTCTGACATATTTCATTGGGGTAGAATCCACATACACGTAAGTGAATGAAAGAACAATTTGAATACGTCTTTGGGTTCATAATATATTTATACATGCTTACTTAATTCTGACCTGTAGGGTAGTGTGTAAAGGTTTATAATACTTAGTTGGGTTAGTGAATATGGGATGAGGTATAATATACTTGTCTTGATTTATACATATAATCGTTACTTGTGTCTATCTGAGATATTTAGTTTACTAAAGAAGAAGGGGAAAAGTGTTTTCTAAGTTTTCTAGTTAAAGTTTTTCTTTTGTTCATGCACTTGTTAGGGCAGTTAAATCAAATAAATATTTAGGATACGTATTTATATCACAACTTGCCTTGTATTTCATGAAACTTAATTCACACAGCTTAGGTTTTAGGATATTATGATAATGGGTCATTTTTATATCAATCCTATCTGGGGCAAGAGTTACATATATGTTTATCACAGAACCGTATGGTTTGAGAGATATTGATCTCATCAGTCGTGATAAGGGTAAAAGTAATATGGTTAAGCTCATGGAGTATATAACATCGGTCTATGTTTGTATTTATAACAAGGTTTATTTTTAGGTTGTTTAAGTAGAATCTATTATTACGTGTTAAAGAGTATAATGGTTAAACATAATATATGTGACACTCCGACTAATTAAATACCGGGTAGCTACTCCTTTATGAAATTAATACAAAATGCTAAGTTGGTTCAGTTCATAGCATCACTGTCGAAAACATTTTAATATTAGTAACCACCTAGTATTTAAAAAGTAGGTTGTCCATTTTAATTAAAAACCGATTAACATGCAATAAATGAATTACTAAAAGTTAACATAACCAACAATATAGTCACAATAGAATAACCATCCATTAAATAATGAGTCTGGAGGAAAAACGCCTCATAACAATCCAAATTCCGAAATAATTAAATACAAAGTCCGCATCACTAAAATTAGTTACAACCCAAAGTCTGAAATAGCTGAATAAGTAAAATGTCTCTAAAAGGAATGGGCAACATGCCCAACAAATGATAAAAACTGATAATGGAGTCAAGATCAGAAATGGAGGCATCTACTGTCAAGGTCCTGTAACGTCCACAGCAGCTACAGCACGTCACCCGAATAAAACTCCTATGCATGGTGTCCTTGTGGATGGGCACCTAAAAAGGTTTTTACAAAAATATATTTGAAAGCAAACGGGTCAGAGCCCGGATGTGAAAATAAATTTTAAAAATACAAGTGTTTAATATCATTAAACAGTGAATATAAAGTACATGATAGTGTGTGCACTCACATGAGTTTCTCACCTCTCAACTAATTGTGCACTCCTATCGTACCCGTACCCATTTCTAGTTGCTCCCGTATCTATCTAGTCCAATGCTAAATCTAACATTTCTATATGATATCCAACTCAAATCCCAACATCTTCTATTTACTAGAGTATTGTACCTTATTACACAGTTTCCCCACTTTAGCATTACAATTTATAATAAATCTTATATTTTCACTTTACAAACCGTAGCCATTATTTATACTCACAATTGTTCACGAAAATTCATTTCAAACACAATATATTATTCTCACCAAAAATATACAATACTAGCACCCCGAGGCTAAGCTGCGGTGCTCACATACTCTGCTATCAAATCCCGGTACATCACGTACATGAGGACCACGTATTCCGAATCTCTCAGGAAATATTTCATTAACAACAGTCACAAAGCAATGGAGGCGAACATAGTTCACATCACATGGGTCACGCACATACCTATGCTCCCATGATCACCAGACTTATTAACTTGTCAATAAGCCCTTCTCTGACCTATGTCCTCGAGGTACTAATCTAAATCCCCCCCGTAGGCACACAAAAATTAAATGGCCCTAAACGAACGTCAACCTCCTATGATAGCAAGTACGGTAGGTATGTCATACACAGATAACTAAACATACTAAGCATTCTCACATCTTAGATATTAAAATATTTTCTTAGTGGTATACTTCTCGTTCTTATACCAATACTTAGTGTTATACAGATCACATGTCCCCGGTTCATATGTATTTAATTTGTCGATTAATCTCACTTCGTGATTAGTTACTCGCTTCTCAATCCACAAATGACATCCGGTTTAAGACTTTAATTCTAAGTTTTACTCCTCAATGTACCCCAATCTCCCAACTATACCCACTAGTTAATAAGGGAAGGTTATCTCATCATTTAAATAAGTCTACGGGATACTAGAAATCAATTCAGGCCAAAATGGCCATTCTGTCAACTCGTTAGAAGTCTCGTTCGAACGAGGTCGTTCGAACGAAGGGCTTCGAATGAAATACCAACTCGTTAAAAGTCATACTGTCATCTCATTAGAAGTTCATTCGAACGAGGTCGTTCGAACGACCTGGGCAGGTCTTCTAACGAGATGGCAGTTTCAGCCCAGAAAATCCCAATTCCGTTTTTCTCAATTCTTCTCCCCTCCAAATCCTCCCTAAGACCATCCAAATTATGTTTTAACGTATATAAACCATTTCTAATCACCCTAGATCATTCCTTAACATATTTAAGGTGTTAAATCTTTAAAAAAATCATGGAATTACTCCGAATCTTCAAATATATCTCCAAACCCTATGAACATGAACTCCTAATTTACTTATGTCTAATTACTCATGATAAATCCATTTTTTAAATCATCATATGTAACTATTCAAGCATTATATCATTCCATTATCATACTACATGCAAATCCTAACCCAAATTCAAAGTTTCTCCAATAATTTTCATGGGTTTTCTTCCAAAAATTTCAATAAAAGATAATTCCTACACTAAGCATGGAAGACATATTCAATGCATTAAAAATACTAAATCACTTGCCTTAGATTGTTCTTCAGATTTTGAGGTTGGTGGAAGAAGGTCGATTCTCTCCTTTCTCTACAGATTTTCTCCCAAGGTTGAACATGGTGGTTATGGGTTTTCTCTTGGGAACCTCTTCCAACTCTTCCTATGACTCCCATAGACCTCTAACTTGTCAAATGATGGTAATGGGCTTAGTGGGTTACTAATAATGTATAATTAACTCTTAAAATTCGTAGGCTTTAATTCCCAAAATTTTAAAATTACCAAAATACCCTTTTAAGTTGCCGGTATGGCCCAAAAATTCCCCGGGACCCAAACTAAACCCCTGGCTAGTGTTTTCTGACTATTTCGACCCTTCTGGACTCGTTGGCGCACTCAAAATGACCATTCGGTTGATAAAAATAAAATTCACTTTTTAATTTAAATAATTTCATTTCTGACGCGACTGACACGCGCGTCCTAACTAAATTTTCCAAATTGTCGTATTTCAGTCTCGCGACAATTTTAATATTTCCAATATTCATATATTGCCATATATACACAACATAATAAAATACCAACTCACATCTCGTTAGTATCTATATCCGAATTAATTCTCAATTAATTCACATTTAATTTAATAATCCCTTAAAAAAATATCAATAAAATTACGGGGTATTACATACTCCCCCCCTAATAAGAGAATTTCGTCCCGAAATTCGGAACTAAAAAGTACCTGGTGAAAACAACTTTGGATAACGTTCGCGCATCTCATCCTCGCGCTCCCATGTGGACTCCTCAGCATTATGATGCCGCCACTGAACACGTACTAATGGTATTATCTTCGACCTCAGTTTCTGCTCGCTTCGGTCCAAAATAGCAATCGGCTCCTCCTCGTAGGAACTATCGGGCTGGAGATCGATGTCCTCCAAAGCAATGTGAGTATGGGCCAAATCATCTCTAAGATATTTCCTTAGCGAGGAAATATGGAACACATCATGAATACTATGCAAGTGCTCCGGTAACCCAAGTTTATACGCAACTGACCCAATCCGCTCGATGATAGGAAATGGCCCCACATATCTCGGTGCCAGTTTCCCCTTCTTCCAAAAATTAGGAGATACTCTGAGTAAAACCTGGTCCCCCATTTGAATTCTCTGAAGAACCTCTTTGCATCAGCATAGCTCTTCTGCCGATCCTAAGCTACCCGAATACGACTCCGTATCAATTCTATCCTTGCCGAAGTATCCTGTATCACCTCCGGCCCAAGTAATTTGTTGTCCCCCACTTCTAACCAACATGCTGGGGAATGACAAGGTCTACCATACAACGCCTCAAATGGAGCCATGCCAATGGTGAACTGGTAGGAGTTATTATAAGCAAACTCCACCAGTGGAAGGTATAGCTCCCATCCTCCCCCAAAGTCTATGATGCACATACGCAAAACCGTGAAACAAATATCTTGTCTTGGTCAGACACGATATTTAGGGGCACACCGTGAAGTCTCACTATTTTCGCAATGAAAATATGGGCATACTGTCCCGTAGTGTAGTCTGTCCTCACGGGTAGGAAATGAGCAACTTTGGTCAACCGGTCCATAATTACCCAAATGGAGTCGTGACCCCTCTGTGACGTAGGTAACCCCGTGATAAAGTCCATGGATATGCTCTCCCATATCCACGTCGGAACCTCTAATGGATGTAGAAGTCCTACCGGTTTCTGATGATCCACTTTTACCAACTGACAAGTGGCGCATTTAGAAACAAACACGGCAATATCTCTCTTCATCCCGCTCCACCAATACTGACGTCTCATGTCTTGGTACATTTTGTCCCCACCAGGGTGTACTGCAAACCATGAGCCGTGTGACTCTGCCATAACCTCGTGTCGTAATTCTTCCCCCTCCGGAACAACTAGTCTCCCATTGAAGCGTAATCCCCCGTCTGAGCTAACGGAATAGGACTCGACTCCCTCTGCTAGTAATCGAACTATCTGCTCCTAACAGAACGAGTCATTTGCCTGGGCCTTGACTACTCTCGTAACAATCTGCGGTGTAATAGTCATCATAGACATGAACGATCGGGCCACTGCATCCTGGTGTCCTAACTCCTTCCACTTTGCTTTCCACACCGCGTCCACCTCATTTACTGGCCTACGGCTCAACGCGTCTGCTACCACGTTAGCCTTTTCCGGGTGATATTGGATATCAAACTGATAATCCTTCACAAACTCAAGCCACCGTCTTTGACGCATATTCAACTCCTTCTGCGTGAAGAGATACAGTTGAGACTTATGGTCCGTGAATAATCGAAACTTCTCCCCCAGGAGAAAATGTCTCCAAATCCGAAGGGCAAATACAACTGCCGCTAACTCCAAGTCATGGGTGGGTTAATTTCTCTCATGAGGCTTAAGCTTACGGGAAGCATAAGCTATGGCCTGACTCTCCTGCTGTAGCACACCTCCGAGTCCTTGTAAGGACGTATCGGTGTAGACTAGATACTTAACTCCCGGTCTTGGTAATGCTAACACATGTGCTGAGGTCAACTTGTCCTTCAACTCATCGAATGCCAACTGACAGGCATCTCTCCAGATGAATGGCACACCCTTACGAGTCAGATGTGTCAAAGGGCCGCTATCTTTGAGAAACCCCGAATAAACCTCATGTAGTATCCTGCTAGGCCCAAGAAACTACGGATCTCAGTCGGTGTCGTGGGTTGTCCCCACTCCCTCACCGCGGATACCTTCCCCGGATCTACCGATATCCCCTGGTCTGAAATGATATGACCTAAAAACTGTACTTCCTTCAGCCAAAACCCACACTTCTCATACTTTGCATACAACTCGTTCTGACGTAGTGTCTGTAAAACATGTCTCAAATGCTCGGCGTGCTCCTCTTCTGTCTGGGAGTAAACCAGAATGTCATCAATAAAGATAATGACGAACTGGTCTAGGAACTCTCTGAATACCCTATTCATTAAGTCCATAAACACGGCTGGAGCGTTGGTCAAGCCAAAAGGCATAACCCAAAATTCGTAGGAACCATATCTCGTCAAGAAAGCAGTCTTCAAGACGTCATGTTCCCTGATACGCAACTGATGGTATCCTGATCGCAAATCAATCTTTGAGCAGAAAGAAGCTCCTCTCAGCTGGTCGAATAAGTCATCAATTCGGGGCAACGGATACTTATTCCGTATCGTGACCTTATTCAACTCTCAGTAATCTACACACAACCTCAACGATCCATCCCTCTTCTTTACAAACAACACAGGGGAACCCCATGGCGAAGTACTCCTCCGGATAAACCCCTGACCCAACAACTGCATAATCTGATCCCGTAACTCTCTCATCTCTGCTGGAGCCATACGGTAAGGTGCGCGGGCAATAAGCCGAGTGCCCGGCATCAAATCGATCACAAAATCTATCTCCCTACTCGGAGGTAGTCCAGGTATATCCTGTAATACATCAGCAAACTCCCTCACAACTGGAATCGCATCGAGTGGTATCACCACTTCCTTAGAGGTCTCCTCCTTTATATAGAACAAGTGAGTGGACGATCCTCCCTCAGGGCGAGGCATCGCCACTAAAAATATCTCCTGCCCGGGAATGGCAAAGATAATACTCCTACTGAAACAGTCAATTATGGCTCGGTATGCAACTAGCCAATCCATACCAACAATCGCATCATACTCAGTCATCTCTAACACTAACATATCAGCGGGTAAAGTAAACCTCCCGGTCTCTATACCCACACCTCTACAAATAAGGGAAATCATGGAACCCCTACTCAATGGCGAATCTACATAAGTAATCGTGCTCTTGGCGGTGTCTAATAACCCAATAGTGCATGCAAATCTCGTGGCAATGAAACAATGTGTGGCCCCCGTGTCAAATAAGATACGCCCCATAGTCCCCTGAATAGAGAACATACCCTCAATGGCAGGTGGATCCTGTGGGGCTGCGGCATGCTGAAACTGATACACTCTCCCATACTAAAGTTGTTCCTGCTGAACTGGGACTGCTGGAATGGGTGGTAATGCTGCCATCCGTGGTGGTGCTGGGAGGGCAGCGAGAAACATAGGCCTCTGTGGCTCGTATTAAGCACCCTAGTGCTGCTGCGGTGGGGCCCTGCCTCTGTCAGGACAATCCTGGCATTTGTGGCCCGTCTTTCCACAAACAAAACACTTCCCCGGGAAGTTTCCCCCTCGCTGTCCCTGCTGCCCCCGGCCCTGGTGGCCGTTACCATTCCTCCCCTGGCCATGCTGAAACTATTGATGTTGACCATTCTGACCCTGCTGGCCCTGATGGCCGTTCTGACCCTGATGGCCCTGTCTGAAACCTCCCTGTCCACTTCTGAAACCCCCAGATCTGAATCTCTTAGAATCCCCCTGTTGGGAACCCTGGTCACCCTGCCTGTGCGGTCCCTGAGCAGATTGTGCCCCGCTGGCACCATTTCCCCCGATCCTTCCCTGATGGATGGACTCTCCTGATCTCTTACTCTCAGTCATGTGAAAGAGGTGATCCTGGCAGTGAAGTAATGCAGCGTCAACCACATCAGAATAAGTGGCTAATGAGAGATTTCCCAACAAGTGTTGACGGATCCTCCAAGTCAATCCATCCATGAACTTATGAATCTTCTTCTCCTCAGTCGGTATCTCATCCGGAACAATGTTCAAGAGATTGGTAAACTCAGCTTCATACTCGGCTACGGTCCTCCCCTCCTGCTTGAGGTTCATCAATTTCCTCCTCATCTCTGTGTGAACAGCTGACGAAAAATATTTGCGGTCGAACCGCACCCAGAACTCCTGTATAGTGAGGGTGTCCCTCTCCTCTGTGGTGGAAATGGACTCCCACCACTGTAATGAAGATCCTACTATCTTGAAAGTAGCCAATATCTGCTTCTGAACATCTGTGCACTCGTACATCCTTAAGTGCCTCTGAATATCCTTCCTCCACTGACTGGATACCAGAACATCGGAGCTACCTGCAAACTCCAGAGGGTGTGCTTTCTGAAAAGCATCACGGACACGTTCCCAAGCAGACGGGAATGCATGAGCCTGAACTGGCGCAACTACCGGCGCCTGGGGTGGTGCCTGCTGTACAACGGCTAGGGCGGCATTTACCGCTTGAGCTACAATAGCCGCAACCTCTGCGGCATTCATAGTGCCCTGAACTGGTGCAGGCTGTGGCTCTGGTTGTGCATCCCTAGGAACTCACTGCGCACGTCGTGGAGGCATCTGAAATGAGAGTAAAGTCTTATAAGTTCGCAGTTATTAACTCAAAATAGCTGAAGAGCGAAGCATACACGAAAGAATACAACAGCCATAAAATATAGGGCTCTACATCAAAGAAAGCTCAGCGAAAACATAACAAGCCGTACAGATCCTAAGGACACTAGATACTGATGCTCTAATACCACATGTGACACCCGACTAATTAAATACCGGGTAGCTACTCCTTTATGAAATTAATACAAAATGCCAAGTTGGTTCAGTTCATAGCATCACTGTCGAAAACATTTTAATATCACTAACCACCTAGGATTTAAAAAGTAGGTTGTCCATTTTAATTAAAAACCGATTAACATGCAATAAATGAATTATGAAAAGTTAACATAACCAACAATATAGTCATAATAGAATAACCATCCATTAAATAATGAGTCTGGAGGAAAAACTCCTCACAACAATCCAAATTCCGAAATAATTAAATACAAAGTACGCATCACTAAAATTAGTTACAACCCAAAGTCTGAAATAACTGAATAAGTAAAATGTCTCTAAAAGGAATGGGCGACATGCCCAATAAATGATAAAAACTGATAATGGAGTCAAGATCAGAAATGGAGGCGTCTACTGTCAAGGTCCTGTAACGTCCACAATAGCTACAGCACGTCACCTGAATAAAACTCCTATGCATGGTGTCCTTGTGGCTGGGCACCTAAAAAGGTTTTTACAAAAATAGATTTGAAAGCAAACGGGTCAGAGCCTGAATGTGAAAATAAGTTTTAAAAATGCAAGTGTTTAATATCATTAAACAGTGAATATAAAGTACATGATAGTGTGTGCACTCACATGAGTTCCTCACCTCTCAACTAATTGTGCACTCCTATCGTACCCGTACCCATTTCTAGTTGCTCCCATATCTATCTAGTCCAATGCTAAATCTGACATTTCTATATGATATCCAACTCAAATCCCAACATCTTCTATTTACTAGAGTATTGTACCTTATTACACAGTTTCCCCACTTTAGCATTACAATTTATAATAAATCTTATATTTTCACTTTACAAACCGTAGCCATTATTTATACTCACAATTGTTCACGACAATTCATTTCAAACACAATATATTATTCTCACAAAAAATATACAATACTAGCACCCTGAGGCTAAGCTGCGGTGCTCACATACTCTGCTATCAAATCCCGGTACATCACGTACATGAGGACCACGTATTCCGAATCTCTCAGGAAACGTTTTATTAACAACAGTCACAAAGCAATGGAGGCGAACATAGTTCACATCACATGGGTCACGCACATACCTACGCTCGCGTGATCAGCAAACTTATTAACTTCTCAATAAGCCCTTCTCTGACCTATGTCCTCGAGGTACCAATTTAAATCCCAGGCACACAAAGATTAGATGGCCCTAAACGAACGCCAACCTCCCATGATAACAAGTACGGTAGGTATGTCATACACAGATAACTACATATACTAAGCATTCTCACATCTTAGATATTAAAATATTTTGTTAGTGGTATACTTATCGTTCTTATACCAACACTTAGTGTTATACAGATCACATGTCCCCGGTTCATATGTATTTAATTTGTCAATTAATCTCACTTCGTGATTAGTTACTCGCTTCCCAATCCACAAATAACATCCGGTTTAAGACTTTAATTCTAAGTTTTACTCCTCAATGTTCCCCAATCTCCAAACTATACCCACTAGTTAATAAGGGAAGATTATCTCATCATTTAAATAAGTCTACGGGATACTAGAAATCAATTCAGGCAAAAATGGCCATTTTGTCAACTCGTTAGAAGTCTCGTTCGAACGAGGTCGTTCGAAAGAAGGGCTTCGAACGAAATACCAACTCGTTAGAAGTCATACTGTCATCTCGTTAGAAGTTCGTTCAAACGAGGTCGTTCGAACGACCTGGGCAGGTCTTCTAACGAGATGGCAGTTTCAGCCCAGAAAATCCCAATTCCATTTTTCTCAATTCTTCTCCCCTCCAAATCCACCCTAAGACCATCCAAATTATGTTTTAGCGTATATAAACCATTTCTAATCACCCTAGATCATTCCTTAACATATTTAAGGTGTTAAATTTTTACAAAAATCATGGAATTACTATGAATCTTCAAATATATCTCCAAACCCTATGAACATGAACTCCTAATTTACTTATGTCTAATTACTCATCATAAATCCATTTTTAAATCATCATATGTAACTATTCAAGCATTATATCATTCCATTATCATACTACATGCAAATACTAACCCAAATTCAAAGTTTCTCCAACAATTTTCATGGGTTTTCTTCCAAAACTTTCAATAAAAGATAATTCCTACACTAAGCATGGAAGACATATTCAATGCATTAAAAATACTAAATCACTTGCCTTATATTGTTCTTCAGATTTTGATGTTGGTGGAAGAAGGTCGATTCTCTCCTCTCTACAGATTTTCTCCCAAGGTTGAAGATGGTGGTTATGGGTTTTCTCTTGGGAACCTCTTCCAACTCTTCCTATAACTCCCGTAGCCCTCTAACTTGTCAAATGCTGGTAATGGGCTTAGTGGGTTACTAATAATATATAATTAACTCTTAAAATTCGTAGGCTTTAATTCCCAAAATTTTAAAATTACCAAAATACCCTTTTAAGTTGCCGGTATGGCCCAAAAATGCCCCGGAACCCAAACTAAACCCCTGGCTAGTGTTTTCTGACTATTTCGACCCTTCTGGACTCGTTGGCGCACTCAAAATGACCATTCGGTTGATAAAAATAAAATTCACTTTTTAATTCAAATAATTTCATTTCTGACGCGACTAACCCGCGCGTCCCAACTAAATTTCCCAAATTGTCATATTTCAGTCTCGCGACAATTTTAATATTTCCAATATTCATATTTTTCCATATATACACAACATAATCAAATACCAACTCATATCTCGTTAGTATTTATATCCGGATTAATTCTCAATTAATTCACATTTAATTTAATTAATCCTTTAAATAAATATCAATAAAATTACGGGGTATTACAATATCCTTAACAACACCATTCCTAATTCATACTAATGAATGTCTCCAATGTAGGTTGTTTTAATCCTATACATATTGCTTTTTAACAAAAGTCGTCTCACTCTCTAGGGGATTTGTTGGCAACACAATAAGAGTACGATGAAGAAAACGATGACAATAGGCCAAGAAAATGTGATCAAGTCCGATGAAGAAAAATGGAATTCCAAATAAAGATCTATTCTCCAAGAGAATACAAGTTGAGTCCTTTGAGATATAAATGGTGCTTTGTAAAGAAATTTTATGGAGTATTTTGTATAGAATCCCTTCCTAAGTATTTCTTCTTGATATGTTTCGGATGCTAACTCAGTTGTATTCTTTTTAATCCTCCAAAATATATTGATAACACTAACTGTATAAAATCCTAAATAATTTCTCACATATTTCTTGCTTCTACTTCCCTGATCACTTTCCTAAATACATTATATTAAAATTACAATTCACAATGTCTAGTAACTAAGTCCTTTAATCTTATCTACTATTTAACCTTAAATTTTTTCTTTTCATCCGAATCTAACTCCTACATCACATTAGTCCTTAATGTAATCCTAAGGTTTCTATGTTGATGTATAAACCAAAACAAAACTATCCGTATACTTCTAACTATATCTCTCCATATATATCCCGCATAGGCTACCTAACCGGGATTTGATACTATTTTGTCACACCTCGATTTTTTGGGTGCGAGTTTTATGTTAAATAATTGAGAGATTTATTGATGCTCAAGTGTTTTACATATGTAGTTTAAAAAACTCATCCCTATATAAGACTTATATGTGTGTTTCTCATGTTTCTCGATGTTTCATTCCCTATAGTAAGGCCTCTCGTTGTCTCAATGTATCAAGTGACTCCTGAGGCATTAATCGTTGCCTATAGGTACCCATTGAAAATAACTGGAAGGAAAAGAATCAACAAAGTTTCTAGTAGATTTTAGCTAATTCTATGATAAATATATGTATATAGAGGTTTGAGTGTATATGGATTTAACTATTTGTTGAATGAAGCATAAACAATAGTTCTTATAAAATAAAGTCAATGATTTTTAAACTGATAATCCCATACTTACTAGTTTACTAATTGGTGCAGAAATAATTCAGCACGATCAGTATAACCAAATAATATTGTTAACCCAAAACCTTTGGTATAAAATAAATAGTTAGGCACACAAACTAGAGTGGCACTCATTTGTATGTAGCAATAAATCCATACTCTCAAACATATGAGACCTTAGGCCAAGTAGAAAAATTCTATGGGATAACACGACCATCTACTCTCTAGTTAATACGGATGATTATACAATGACAATTGGCCCATAAGTGCATGGGTGAACTGATTCAATCATTGCAATAATCTCATGAAATTAGTTATTAGATGAGAAGGGTTTAAATTAATCCAAATGATCCATATTCAAATATCAATTATATTTATCAACATACGTAGCATGGTAGTATCATAACATGCACATACTAAGAGTAATTTTGGGCTATCACAATGTGATATCAATAGCAGTTATATCAAATACGTTGAAATTACTATTGAACCACCTAAAAAAATTGAAGCTTTAGCTTGACAGGTTCTTTGTTGAGCTTGTTATGTTTGGATGTGATGATCAGGTGGTTGTATTGATTATTTAGGGAATTATATTCTAATATATGGTTAATACATTTACTCACACATTTTTTCGCCGATTTATAAATCAAACCAAATAATGATAGCTATATGGAGTAATAATATAAGATGATGTAATACATTAAGCCGAATTATATTGGTATGGTTTGCTTTTGAAATCTTTATAGAATAGATTTATTAATTTTGTTTAAAAAAAATAGCATATTATGATAAAAATAATTTTAGATGTTCAATTAAAATTTACGTGTTATTAACTTTATTTTAAATTAATATAATATTAAAGAGTATGTAAATATATAAATATTTACAAATACACTAAAACTGACATGAAAGATCTAATACATAGTTATAATATATATATATATATATATATATATATATATATATATATATATATATATATATATATATATATATATATAGATACACACACACACACACTAGTGAAATGCCCGTGCCTGAAGGCACGATGGAAATTTTGAAAGTACATTGTAAGGACATATTTTTAATAAGTCCGTCACAATTAATTATGTCGTATACCGCTACAAGTCGTCGAAGAATTGTGAAGATTGCATCTACAAAAGACGGATCCTAATTACCAGTTGCCTTCAACATTCAAGCCCAACAATATGAACTTTGGTAAGATATTGTTTTAAAGTTTCATATACATTTCATATTAAGAGTGTTGGGATATATAGAAATTGTTTTTATAAATGTTTGTTTTTGAAAAGGTGTTAACTGTTTTAGAAAAACAATAGTATTGAGAAAATTTCATTAGCAGTTAACGCACCTCAGTTTCGACGCCAATCTCATTTGCGCGAGATCAGCATCTCGTTCGAACGACATTAGGATGTCGCGCGTAGTCGTTCAAATGACACGCAATTTTGTTTAAGCGAGATGGGGTTCTCGTTCGAATGACCCTGCTTTTTGGCTGACACGCTGCTAATGCTTATCCTTTGACCAACTGAAATTTTGTATAAAAAGGGGTCCTGGCAACCTTGAAAAACATGGATAACAGTTTCAACTTTTAAGAGTCTTATGTGACACCCCGCCTAATTAAATACCGGGCGATCACTCCTTTATTAAATTAAAATCAAGGTGAACAGTTGGATCATTCTTAGCATCACTGTCGTTCCAATTTAAACACCCTAATTAATTAAGCTAAGTGTCAAAACCATTTTTAACATTCCTTTCAAGTTTTATTTATTTATTTTATTAAACAATCAATCCAATAATTTAACATTCAACAACTGGCTACTAACAATAAAACTTAAAGTAAACCATCCAGAATATAATAAATCCCAAAGTGACAATACTAGAAATGGATGAAGTACAATATCCAAATAACAACTGAAAAATGGAAAGGGCGACACATGCCCCAATAATGAACATGCTAGGAGTAGAATCAAATGGATGAAGTCGTCTAAACAACAGGCCTGCAACTCCCACCTAAGCTGTAGCGCGTTCCTGCCAAAGGACCCTATGCAAGACGCCCCTGTGGCTGGGCACCTGTAATATATACATATATATATACAAGAGAGAAAGAGAAATGGAAACGGGTCAGAGCCCGATAGTGTATATGATTTAAAAATTTGTTTAGCAAGTATTTAAATTGATACAGGCCAATGCAACAACATATTAGTACGACACTCTCTTGAGAAATTCTCACCTCTCTTCTAATGTGCACTCCTATCGCACTAACCTCCCCAAGGGTTTATCTCATCATATATCACACTATCTTTCCCCAAGGATTTAACTTATCTTAGGTTATTCGCAGGATTTATAACTGAACAACACAAGTATTTAAAACGTAAGATTTCAATTTGTAACCAAGGTTCTCCTTTTAACTTTATTAATCAATAAAGTTTTCCAGTGTCATATTATACTTTCTCAAAATAATTATTTATAATTTGAGTCATCAACCATGTCCTACATATCAAATCATAATAGGCAGTTCCAGATTTCAGAATTTCATATATATATTAACTACTCGTATAATATATATATCATAACAGCACCCCACATAAAAACTATGGTGCGGGCATACTCTGATATCCAATCCCCGTATCAATCGTACTAAAGGGAATACAAGTTCGAAATCACTCTCGAACTGTATAAATACATACACAAACAATATTGAGGCGAAGCATAGTTTCCAAGTCCAAGAGGTCAGTACATACCCTCACGTCTCTTAGGACCGTGACTACCGATTCGATAGCTTGTACCTAGGATTCCTATCTTCTAGGGTACGAGTCAATATCCCCCATAAGGCACACGAGATAAGATCGTCCCAGCGCGGTAACCTCAGGGATAGCAAGTAGCGCGGACATGATTTTCACAAGTATATAATATATGTATACAGAATCATATAAATATACCACTTTTATTATATCAATTTAGGTTTATCCAATAACCCACATTCACAACATTTATCCTTATTTTCCCATTATTATTTATCAAGTATAATGGTTCGTTTATATCTTTAATTCGAAGGGTTTTTCCAACTTACTACGTAACCCTCATGGACTCGATTCTTCCAAATGTACAATTCAGTAGATATCTATTTATGTTCCAACGTAACTCTCTCTTACGTGTCTCTCCCCTTTAATATATACTTACATTATCCCTTATGCAAAATATCCCAAAAATATAGATTTCGCCTTACATTAAAGGATTTTGAATTTTATTTTCAAAGATGAGAATTTCAAACGGTTTCGAAATCGGAATTAAAATGGAGTTTTAATTAAATTTTTATTATCTCTAAGAGTCCTCAAAACATAAAACTTTCTAGCAAAAAAAAATATTAAAAAATATTGAACGGTCCGATCGAGCTGAATTTTTTTCTGTAGCTTCCTCTTGTCTTCAGCTAATTCTCTGTAAAATTTCATCCAATTCCAACGGTCCGATCGTCCGAAATAATTTTTTTTTTAGTGTTTGTATCTGATTAGAACTCTTTTCTTAATCAAACTCTTAATCCTTTACATGACAAAGGGCTTCCAGAATATCATATAAATCATCACTACATGAAAATTTCCCATCTCAAATTGGGTTTTTCTTTCATAAATCTCATCCTAATAACTCCTAAACTAATATGGATGATGCATCAACGAAATAAACAAGATAAACACTTGCCTGGGATTTTCAGAAATCTGGTTTGGTGTTGAATTTGGTGTGGTTGCGTTCCCCGTCTCGCGATCTACGCGTTGGCGGTGGCGGTGGTGTAAACGAATGAGGTTTGAGCCTTGGAATGCCTTGAGAGCTCTCTCCTCTCCTCTCCAATGGCCGTTCTACTGTTTTGAGTTATCTAACCCTAGGAGATAACCTAAACATCTGATATAACCCCTTTAATTTTCGTGGGTTTAATTACCCAAAAATACAAAATGACTAAAATGCCCTCCCGAGGTACTAATTAGGCCTAAAAATGTCCCGAGGCCCAAATCAAACCCCCGGGTATACTTTTATGACTATCTCGACCCTTCCGGACGTGTTGGCGCACTCAAAACGACCATACGAACAACCTATAAAATATTCACTTTTATTAATCCACATTTAGTCCCGACACGACACAGGCGCGTCCCGACTTAAATTTCCACAATTGTCATTTTATTCACACGTGACAATATTATAAAAATAAATCTCATATATTGCAATACTCATCCAGTAATATGAAACAAATAATATATTCCCAATAATTACTAACTCTTGTCATGCTAGTAAATATTTAAAACAACATTTCGGATTAAAATTAAATTAATTTATCTCAATTAAATTTAATAAATTCTTAAATTTAAAAGCCATGAAAATACGGGGTATTACATCTTATTCTTTTGAAACTTTTGTGTATCTGCCCAGAATTAATTGGATACCTTTTGGCAGAAAGTTTTTCACCAACAATTTTAAGGGTTCAAATATTTTATTTTCAATTCACAAAAATCCCAATTACTTTTATGTGAATTGTTTTGTGGAACCCAAGAACATATTTTGCTTTTGTTCATACTTTGTGCGGAGAGCTCTACAACCGACAACTTCATGCTATTGTGGAGGGAGTCCTTATAAAGTTCACACTTGTGGAGAAGCCGTTTTCTTTTTCATTGCTGACCACCTGGAGTTCTTGCGGGATATTCCAGCCGATGTTATTTCTAGCCGTTGCTTTGGGGGTTTGACAAAGACACCATGCATTACACTTGTGGGAGATTATCAGGTTGTATGTAAGTCAATGGTCTTGTGAATTCCTCAAAGTTCTAGAAATAAAAGGTTTTTCCCTTCGGGAATTTTTCCTAAATATTTGTGTCACATGCTTTATATATTAATGGGTTGACACACGAACTTTAGATGCATGTTAGGGGCTGGATTAATTAGGTTTAAAAATAGACTATAATTAAATAAGTGTGCCAAATTAGAAATTTGCGAATTTAATCAATTATCACGCAGTCACGGTTTCTTCAAATTGGTATCAGAACAGGTTGCGCTAATTTATTGCGTATTCCTATTTTTCGCAAAAATTGTGTGACATATATTTTTTTTAAATCAGTTTTGTGAAAAATCACAATTTTTTAATGGAACGCCCATTTAATGAGGAGCATATTTTTGAAAAAAATCACGACCGTGCTAAAAAATTATAAAGTTTGAATTTGAAACTTTGCAAAAGAATTAAAGTTTTGGAAAAAGAAAATTCTCTCTTTAAAAGTAAGATTGAATATTTGCATGAGTTTCAAACTCAAAGTGATATTTGTCGTGAGCATTTTGGTAATTTGTGTATTGATTTTAACTCTTTGAAAATAGCCAAAAAGAAGAGTGATGAGAAAGTCCTAGTTTTAGAGAAGGACTTAAAGGACTTAAAAAAAATTTAAGGTTCCCGTTTGTGCCGTCGAGGATAAAAAATTAGTCGATGATTTTACGATACAAGAAAAGACTCTTAGTGATAAGTTTGTTTTGATTGAGGGGGAGCGAGATAAATTGTTAAGTTTAATTGAAAATTTGAAAAAGAAATCCCTGTCTTTGGAAGAGTCTAATTCTTTGCTAGAGTAAAAAATTTTGAAGTTAAAAAATGATTTGATAGACTCAAGTTGGTTTGATAGTGATGATAATGGCTCATCGTGTTCTTATGATTCTAATGCTAAAGCCAAAACCATTATTTGTTTTAGAGGGCCAACTAATTCAAATGATGTTAGAAAATATCACACTTTAGGTGTCGTTCCACCCGTTTACACATGTTCATATTGTGGTAGGAAACGTCACCTTAGGAGATTTTGTTTTGATCTTGGAAGAGGTCCTTGGAATTCGAAGTCTAGTATTTTGTTGGTTCCCAAAACCCCGTGTAGACATGTTACATCCGTTTGGGTTAGGAAATCACTTTTGGATACACTAGATTTTAGAATACTTGATTCTCATGTTCTTGCACAGGATTCTTCTCTTGCCATATCATATAGATGATTGTGTTTGCATGTTTGTCATACACTAGTTATGCTTTTTGATATATTTTTGCTAGCATTGTGACATGTACATTTTGTATAGATTTTTTGTTTTGAAAAATTTTGAAAAATACAAAAATATTTTATTTTGATAAAATGTTTTAAAAAAAATTCCAAAAAGAGTTTTGTATTTTGTTTGCACCTTTTATGGATGGACACTTTGGATGATCGAGTCACAACATCATTCCATTTTTTTTCATGTGACTATTTGATAGTGTTTTGAGACAATATATAATGTCATCTTTGTGCTTTATAATATTTGGAGTCATTGATATGTAATTAAGTGTTAGTTCCTACATGTTTGACTCATGATTTCCTTTATTGCACACATGCACAGATTTGTTTGATTATTGTGCTTGTCTTATCACATGTTGGTTGGGTGTTTTCATTTCAACCCTGTCCTTAAAACGAACCAAGTGCGGTAAATTTTGATAAGAAAATTGTGCATATAAGAACCGTTTTGTGAGTTTGTGTGCTTTATTTAAAAAATGGGGAAGGGCTGCGAAAGGTTCATTTTGCCTTTGCGAATACTAAGCCACCGTTAAATTGGACCTAAAAAATGGAGAAATTTTATTATCCGGGGTCCAAAGAGGTTTAAAAGAGCCCGAATTTTTTTTAAAGCCAATAAACAGAAATTCATGCCAAATTATGGGCCATTTAGGTTTTTGCACCAATTCTCCAAAGTTTGAGAATTTAGATTACCTCTAAAAGAAAATATATATGAGGGAGTTTGGTTGGAGATTTTATAACGGGTTTGCACGTCCTTGAAAATCTTGAAAAAGCGCTAAATAGTTTCGAACGTTATTGATGTGGAAATCATTTTGACTTTGATTTGTTGATTTGCATAAGATGATGTCATCTAAATTCAACAAATTTGACACCTAATGATACTTTTGATGTTCATTCATTAGGGGTACATATATGCATCGTGCACATATGCTTGATTGAGTTGATTTACCTATCGAATGTGTTCACACCTATTTATTCCAATTCCATGACTTGGTTGTTTGAGTTTAAATCTATGGTGTGATTTTTGTGTCATAATTTTTAAAGTGGTATCTTATTTGTGTATGAAAAATTGAAAAATCCAAAAATAGTTTGTGAGATTTTTTAGATATCCCTTTGCATGCGCGTAGTTTGAGCCATGTTTGCTATGTTTTTATTAAGACACTCCATGTTTTGATTATTTCTTCTTATCTGTCTATTTGGGGACATTATAAAAATTGGGAGAAAGAATTAGCAAGTTATGGGGGAGTTTTTTCATTATGGGGGAGATTTGATTTATTAAATGCTTTATTCTTATATCATTTCAAACTCGATGCATCGCGAAGGTATTTTTCTTTATCTCATGTGTGTAGGTACGAAGATTGAAGATCATAATGTTGCACACCCTGATGAGAAAATCTTTGAGAGTTTTGATGTTGAAGAAAAATTTGAGAACTTACAAATTTTACCTTTTCAGTTTTGGGATTCATGGGAGGGTAGATTTGTATAGGCATTTTGATTTTTGATAATTCAGCTGTTTTTATGTATGTACCGGAATAAACATAGGGGATATTTGTAACGACATATTTTTAATAAGTCCATCACAATTAATTATGTCTTATACCGCTACAAGTCATCGAAGAATTGTGAAGATTGCATCTACAAAAGACGGATCCTAATTACCAGTTGCCTTCAACATTCAAGCCCAACAATATGAACTTTAGTAAGATATTGTTTTAAAGTTTCATATACATTTCATATTAAGAGTGTTGGGATATATACAAATTGTTTTTATAAATGTTTGTTTTTAAAAAGGTGTTAACTGTTTTAGAAAAAGAATAGTATTGAGAAAATTTCATTGGCAGTTAACGCACCTCGGTTTCGACGCCAATCTCATTCGTGCGAGATCAGTATCTCGTTCGAACGACGTAGTCGTTCAAATGACACGCAATCTCGTTCAAGCGAGATGGGGTACTCGTTCGAACGAGCCTGCTTTTTGGCTGACACGCTGCTGTAATGCTTATCCTTTGACCGACTGAAATTTTGTATAAAAAGGGGTCCTGGCAGCCTTGAATAACGTGGAGAACAGTTTCAACTCTTAAGAGTCTCATTCTTTTGAAAATTTTGTGTATCTGCCCATAATTAATTGGATGCCTTTTGGCAGAAAGTTTTTCTCCAACAAAGTTCACACTTGTGGAGAAACCGTTTTCTTCTTCATTGCTGACCACCTGGAGTTCTTACGGGAGATTCTAGCCGACGTTATTTCTAGCCGTTGCTTTGGAGGTTTCACAAAGACACCGTGCATTACACTTGTGGGCGATTATCAGGTTGTATGCAAGTCAATGGTATTGTGAATTCCTCAAAGTTCTAGAAATAAAAGGTTTTTCCTTTGGGGATTTTTCCTGAATATTTGCGTCACATGCTTTATTTATTTATGGGTTGACACACGCACTTTAGATGCATGTCTAGGGGATGGATTAATTAGGTTTAAAAATAGACTCTAATTAAATAAGTGTTCAAAATTAAAAATTTACGAATTTAATCAATTATCACACAGTCACGGTTTCTTCATACATAATTGCAAAACGACCAAAAATTCTAAAGTACGTAACTGCCAAACGTCAAAAAATTCGTTCCCCAACAAATCAAAGTGTAATTTTTAAAATATTAACCATAATACCCTTTATGTATTGAATTATCCACCCTGCTTAACAAATAATATATAGTCCAACAACATTCTTTCAAATAATTTAAATTGATTAAATAATATTACATATATCATGAAATTTACAATATTCATCAACCGTATTCACATTGTGCCTCAAATAAACAAAGCGTCATTTTTTTGAATTTTTTTTGGACATAGTCCCTTTATTTATTGAACTATCCACCCTCTTAAGGGATAACAACAAATTCAACAGGTCTAAAGAAAATATGAGTAAAAGAGGGAGTATACTAAAGAAAATGGTGTTTCTATTTGAACCATCCACATGACTCAAATAAGATTCAACAACATGACATGAGTTACCTGTAAAAAAGTAAATTTATAAATCGATAATAGCATATATCAAACTGAAAAGATACATCATTTAAACCATAGTCTGGGTGTATTTTCGCAACATTCAAATAATGGTCATTCTCACAAAGTCCTTGGATGCATCTTCATCTCTCACCCTAGTCCTTATTCGCTTAACAATTGAGAAAGCTCCAGTGTTACATTAGTATAGCACCTATCAAAGATCATTAAAATTTAAGTTAGTTTCAAAGAAGAACAAACCCTTGAATCAATTAACCTCCATGGGTGCTAAATTATTACCAACGTCATGTCACCCAAAATTTTAAAGGACAATCGAAATAAATCCCAAGTTAGTTTCTTAACAATTTAAATCTGAAAGTGCTAGTCTAAGTAGTCCAAAACCATTAAATTCATTTCGTCTTAAACACAAACTAAAACATCATCATAACTTTATTAACTGGGTTTTCTAATATTTGTTTAGATGACAAATTTAATAACTGGGTTTTCAAACCATACCGGGTTTTCGATAAAAAAAAACTTTGTTAGGCCTTCTTTAAAAAAGGTAGCTAAAGAAAGCATACTTGTACCAAAAATATCAAATGCCATCGAGTTAAAAATGAAAATCCTTATCAACAAAAATAAATAAATAGAATCTTGTATTGACAGAGATAAAAAAATTGCTCCTACATTATTCATTATTGTCCACAAACTAATATGAACATGAAGCGTGCACATCATTAAAAATTCAAAGCAAAAAAAAAAACTCAAACCTCTTATACAGTAGGTGGTAAATAAATCCCAACACAAAGTAGATAAAGCACATGATTAAATCATACTCATAACTCCCATTGAAGTTGATGCCCAATGATGTCTTCCTTCTCGCAGATTATTGTCAGAATAATTATAGGCATTGCATAGTTGTAACAGTTCTGAAAATCATCAAATAACAACCACCATATACACAATCAACATCTCACCCACTTCATAAATTTAATGATTTTATTAAAGCTCACAAAAGATAAAAAGAGAAAGAAGGAAGATATAATTTCAATTTCTTCATAACCAAACAACACCTGTTTGATCCCACATAAATGCGATGGGGCACAAACGGCTTATCAACCCACAAAAGTGGAGGTTAGACAGATGCCAGCTATGCAAGGTAATAGTACGACCAAATCGTGGAGTAAGGTCGTAGCCCCCAAATGTACACGCACACTCAATCTCTATTTTCACCAACCTGAAGTGGTGAATGATAAACCCAAGAACATATTTTGCTTTTGTTCATACTTTGTGGGGAGAGCTCTACAACTGACAACTGCGTGCTATTATCGAGAGAGTCCTTATAAAGTTCACACTTGTGGAGAAGTCGTTTTCTTCTTCATTGCTGACCATCTGGAGTTCTTGCGGGAAACTCCAACCGATGTTATTTCTAGTCGTTGCTTTGGAGGTTTGACAAAGACACTGTGCATTACATTTGTGGAAGATTATCAGGTTGTATGTAAGTCAATGGTCTAGTGAATTCCTCAAAGTTCTAGAAATAAAAGGTTTTGCCCTTTGGGGATTTTTCCTGAATATTTGTGTCACATGCTTTATTAATTTATAGGTTGACACACGCACTTTAGATGTATGTCTAAGGGCTGGATTAATTAGGTTTAAAAATAGACTATAATTAAATAGCTGTGTCAAATTAGAAATTTGTGAATTTAATCAATTATCACACAGTCACGGCTTCTTCAAATTGGTATCAGAGTAGGTTGCGCTAATTTATTGCGTATTCCTATTTTCCGCAAAAATTGTGTGACATATATTTTTTTTTAAATCAGTTTTGTGAAAAATCACAATTTTTTAATGGAACGCCCATTTAATGAGGAGCATATTTTTGAAAAAAATCACGACCGTGCTGAAAAATTAAAAAGTTTGAATTTGAAACTTTGCAAAAGAATTAAAGTTTTGGAAAAAGAAAATTATCTCTTTAAAAGTAAGATTGAATATTTGCAAGAGTTTCAAAATCAAAGTGATATTTGTCGTGAGCATTTTGGTAATTTGTGTATTGATTTTAACTCTTTGAAAATAGCCAAAAAGAAGAGTGATGAGAAAGTCCTAGTTTTAGAGAAGGAATTAAAGGACTTAAAAAAAAATTAGGATTCCCGTTTGTGCCGTCGAGGATAAAAAATTAGTCGATGATTTTACGACACGTGAAAAGACTCTTAGTGATAAGTTTGTTTTAATTGAGGGGGAGCGAGATAAACTGTTAAGTTTAATTGAAAATTTGAAAAAGAAATCCCTGTCTTTGGAAGAGTCTAATTCTCTGCTAGAGTAAAAAATTTTGAAGTTAAAAAATGATTTGACAGACTCAAGTTGGTTTGATAGTGATGGTAATGGCTCATCGTGTTCTTATGCTTCTAATACTAAAGCCAAAACCATTATTTGTTTTAGAGGGTCAACTATTCCAAGGATGTTAGAAAATATCACACTTTAGATGTCATTCCACCCGTTTACACATGTTCATATTGTGGTAGGAAAGGTCACCTTAGGAGATTTTGTTTTGATCTTGGAAGAGGTCCTTGAAATTCGCAGTCTAGTATTTTGTTGGTTCCCAAAACCCCGTGTCGACGTGTTACATCCGTTTGGGTTAGGAAATCACTTTTGGATACACTAGATTTTAGAATAGTTGATTCTCATGTTCTTGCACATGATTCTTCTCTTTCCATATCATATAGATGATTGTGTTTGCATGTTTGTCATACACTAGTTATGCTTTTTGATATATTTTTGCTAGCATTGTGACATGTACTTTTTGTATAGATTGTTTGTTTTGGAAAATTTTGAAAAATACAAAAATATTTTATTTTGATAAATTTTGTTAAAAAAAATCCACAAAGAGTATTGTATTTTGTTTGCACCTTTTATGGATGGACACTTTGGATGACCGAGTCACAACATCATTCCATTTTTTTTTCATGTGACTATTTGATAGTGTTTTGAGACAATATATCATGTCATGTTTCTGCTTTATAATGTTTGGAGTCATTGAGATGTAATTAATTGTAACTTCCTACATGTTTGACTCATGATTTACTTTATTGCACACATACAGGAATTTGTTTGATTATTGTGCTTGTCTTATCACATGTTGGTTGGTTGTTTTAACTTCAACCCTGTCATTAAAACGAATCAAGTGCGATAAATTTTGATAAGGAAATTGGGCATATAAGAACCGTTTTGTGAGTTTGTGTGCTTTATTTAAAAAAATGGGGAAGGGCTGCGAAAGGTTCATTTTGCCTTTGCGAATACTAAGCCACCGTTAAATTGGACCTAAAAAATGGAGGAATTTTGTTATTCGGGGTCCAAAGTGGTTTAAAAGAGCCCGAATTTTTTTTAAAGCCAATAAACAGAAATTCATGCCAAATTATGGACCATTTAGGTTTTTGCACCAATTCTCCAAAGTTTGAGAATTTAGATTACCTCTAAAAGAAAATATATATGACGGAGTTTGGTTGGAGATTATATAACGGGTTTGCACGTCCTTGAAAATCTTGAAAAAGCGCTAAATAGTTTTGGACGTTATTGGTGTGGAAATCATTTTGACTTTGATTTGTTGATTTGCATAAGACGGTGTCATCTAAATTCAAAAAATTTGACACCAAATGATACTTTTGATGGTCATTCATTAGGGGTACATAAATGCATCGTGCACATATGCTTGATTGAGTTGATTTACCTATCGAATGTGTTCACACCCATTTATTCCATTTCCATGACTTGGTTGTTTGAGTTTAAATCTATGGTGTGATTTTTGTATCATATATTTGAAAGTGATATCTTATTTGTGTATGAAAAATTGAAAAATTCAAAAATAGTTTGTGAGATTTTTGAGATATCCCTTTGCATGCGCGTAGTTTGATCCATGTTTGCTATGTTTTTATTGTGACACTCCATGTTTTGATTATTTCTTCTTATCTGTTTATTTGGGGACATCATAAAAAGGGGGAGAAAGAATTATCACGTTATGGGGGAGTTTTTTCATTATGGGGGAGATTTGATTTATTAAATGCTTTATTCTTATATCATTTCAAACTCAATGCATCACGAAAGTATTTTGCTTTATCTCATGTGTGTAGGTACGGAGATTGAAGATCATAATGTTGCACACCCTGATGAGAAAATCTTTGAGAGTTTTGATGTTGAAGAAAAATTTGAGAACTTACAAATTTTACCTTTTCAGTCTTAGGATTCATGGGAGGGTAGATTTGTATAGGCATTTCGATTTTTGATAATTCGGCTGTTTTTATGTATGTACCGGCATAAACATAGGGGAGATTTGTAAGGACATATTTATAATAATTCCGTCACAATTAATTATGTCTTATACCGCTACAAGTCGTCGAAGAATTGTGACGATTGCATCTACAAAAGACGGATCCTAATTACCAGTTGCCTTCAACATTCAAGCCCAACAATATGAACTTTAGTAAGATATTGTTTTAAAGTTTCATATACATTTCATATTAAGAGTGTTGGGATATATAAAAATTGTTTTTATAAATGTTTGTTAGGGCCGTAAACGGATATTCGAAAATCCGCATCCGTCCGATATCCGAATCCGAATTTGCGGATATTTATCCGAAAATATGGAAACGGATACGAATATGGATACTCTTTAAAAATATCCTAGAAAACGGATATGGATACGGATAGTACTAGTATTCGACACGGATAATCCGTATCCGATGCGAAGTATCCATTTTATCGGATATCCGTTTTACCGATATCCATATCCGTCAAACATATGTTTAAAATATTACTAATAATATTAGTATTAGTATTACTAATAAATTAACATTAAAAAAAATCTTAATCGTTTATTCCCAAAACAAAATAAACACATACTCCACTCAAAACAAAAATAGCCTAAAGTTATTATTTTATTGGGTATATTATAACATGTCATGTATTATTATTTTATTGGGTATATTATCATGGAGTTACACTAAAGTTGCAATACACCTTATCACACACAACATACACCGACTAAAGAACATATACTACACTAAAAAAAACTAATTTCGTTTCATTTCTCATTCGTACAAAACAAGAGAAAATAAACTATCATGTGGTTGTTCGTTAGTTTCCTTAATTATAAATAAATGTAAGAGAGAAACAGAAAAGAATGTAAGTGAGAAACATAATAGAATGTAAGAGAGAAACATAAAAGTAAGGAGATGGTTTTGATTGTAATGAGAACTGAAGTTAACAATATATATATTATATACAAAATATAAATGTGTACTTATTAAATAAAAATATCAGTATGTTTTGAAGACAAAAGGTCCATGAGGTTATCCTTCTCAATAAATTTGATTAATCTAAAAGGTGCAAATTTATTTCTACTATCATGGAATGCGACTGTTATTTTTTTTGGATGGCTTTAAGCTTATATGGTTCCAAAGTATGGATGACTTTAAGCCATATTATCATTATGGAATGATACTATTATTATGGAATCCATAATTGTTGATGTTAGGAGGCAGTAATTTTGTTACATATCTATTTGGATTGGATTGAATTTCATTGGATTGGATATTTTAATTGTTATTTTTGCGATGGCTAAATAATGTAAATGGATACGGATATTATCCGAATTCGACGTATCCGAGCGGATACGGATATGGATAGTTGTTTTAACTATCCGGGCGGATACGGATACGGATACGAATAGTACATTCAGATAGCGGATACGGATATGAAAAACATGGTATCCGATCCGTATCCGTCCGTTTACCACCCCTAGTGTTTGTTTTTAAAATGGTGTTAACTGTTTTAGAAAAAGAATAGTATTGAGAAAATTTCATTGGCAGTTAACGCACCTCGGTTTCGACGCCAATCTCATTCGCGCGAGATCAGCATCTCGTTCGAACGACATTAGGATGTCGCGCGTAGTCGTTCAAATGACACGCAATCTCGTTCAAGCGAGATGGGGTTCTCGTTCGAACGACCCTGCTTTTTGGCTGACACGCTGCTGTTCTGCTTATCCTTTGACCGACTGAAATTTTTTAAAAAAAGGGGTCTTGGCAGTCTTGAAAAATGTGGAGAACAGTTTCAACTTTTAAGAGTCTTATTCTTTTGAAACTTTTGTGTATCTGCCCAGAATTAATTGGATGCCTTTTGGAAGAAAGTTTTTCTCCAACAAAGTTCACACTTGTGGAGAAGCCATTTTCTTCTTCATTGTTGACCACCTGGAGTTCTTGCGGGAGATTCCAGCCGACGTTATTTCTAGTCGTTGCTTTGGAGGTTTGAGGAAGATACCGTGCATTACACTTGTGGGCGATTATCAGGTTGTATGTAAGTCATTGTCTTGTGAATTCCTCAAAGTTCTAGAAATAAAAGGTTTTTCCCTTCGGGGATTTTTCCTGAATATTTGTGTCACATGCTTTATTTATTTATGGGTTGACACACGCACTTTAGATGCATGTCTATGGGCTGGATTAATTAGGTTTAAAAATAGACTCTAATTAAATAAGTGTGCAAAATTAAAAATTTGCGAATTTAATCAATTATCACACAGTCATGTTTTCTTCATACATAATTGCAAAACGACCAAAAATTCTAAAGTACGTAACTGCCAAACGTCAAAAAATTCGTTCCCCAACAAATCAAAGTGTAATTTTTAAAATATTAACCATAATACCCTTTATGTATTGGATTATCCACCCTGCTTAACAAATAATATATAGTCCAACAACATTTTTTCAAATAATTTAAATTGATTAAATAATTTTACGTATAGCATGAAATTTACAACATTCATCAACCGAATTCACATTGTGCCTCAAATAAACAAAGCGTCATTTTTTTGAATTTTTTTGGACATAGTCCCTTTATTTATTGAACTATCCACACTCTTAAGGGATAACAACAAATTCAACAGGTCTAAAGAAAATATGAGTAAAAGAGGGAGTATACTAAAGAAAATGGTGTTTCTATTTGAACCATCCACATGACTCAAATAAGATTCAACAACATGACATGAGTTACCTGTAAAAAGTAAATTTATAAATCGATAATAGCATATATCAAACTGAAAAGATACATCATTTAAACCACAGTTTGGGTGTATTTTCGCAACATTCAAATAATGGTCATTCTCACAAAGTCCTTGGTTTCATCTTCATCTCTCACCCTAGTCATTATTCGCTTAACAATTGAGAAAGCTCCAGTGTTACATTAGTATAGAACCTATCAAAGATCATTAAAATTTAAGTTAGTTTCAAAGAAGAACAAACCCTTAAATCAATTAACCTCCATGGGTGCTAAATTATTAACAACGTCATGTCACCCAAAATTTTAAAGGACAATCGAAATAAATCCCAAGTTAGTTTCTTAACAATTTAAATTTAAAAGTGCTAGTCTAAGTAGTCCAAAACCATTAAATTCATTTCGGCTTAAACACAAACTAAAACATCATCACAACTTTGTTAACTAGGTTTTCGAATATTTGTTTAGATGACAAATTTAATAACTGGGTTTTCAAACCATACCGGGTTTTCGATAAAAAAAAACTTTGCTAGGCCTTCTTTAAAAAAGATAGCTAAAGAAAGCATACTTGTACCAAAAATATCAAATGCCATCGAGTTAAAAATGAAAACCCTTATCAACAACAATAAAATAAAAAGAATCTTGTGTTGACAGAGATAAAAAAAATTGCTCCTACATTATTCATTATTGTCCACAAACTAATATGAACATGAAGCGTGCACCTCATTAAAAATTCAAAGTAAAAAAAAGACTCAAACTTCTTATACAGTAGGTGGTAAATAAATCCCAACACAAAGTAGATTAAGCATGTGATTAAATCATACTCACAACTCCCATTGAATTTGATGCCCAATGATGTCTTCCTTCTCGTGGATTATTGTTAGAATAATTATAGGCCTTGCATAGTTTTAACAGATCTGAAAATCATCAAATAACAACCACCATATACACAATCAACATCTCACCCACTTCATAAATTTAATGATTTTATTAAATCTCACAAAAGATAAAAAGAGAAAGAAGGAAGATATAATTTCAATTTCTTCATAACCAAACAACACATGTTTGATCCCACATAAATGCGATGGGGCACAAACGGCTTATCAACCCACAAAAGTGGAGGTTAGACAGATGCCAGCTATGCAAGGTAATAGTACGACCAAATCGTGGAGTAAGGTCGTAGCCCCCAAATGTACACGCACACTCAATCTCTATTTTCACCAACCTGAAGTGGTGAATGATAAACCTCTTGTTAAACCACCGATTGAAGTGGCAAACGCTGGCAAAGATATATGGAGCAATAGTGCGGTAGGGTATTTCTTGGGTAGAAGACTCCCCTTCTCTGCCCACAAACTTTAGGACAATCATGGCCTCATGCATGTTATTCCCCATTATAACGATTTCTTCTTATTCAAATTATCCACTGACGAAGAGAGAGAAGTCATTATCTCTAATGGCCCTTGGCATTTTGCAGGTAATCCCATTATAGTAAAGAAATGGCAACCCAACTTCAAAACCAACAAAGACCTTACTAAGTCTATCCCCATTTGGGTGCGCTTTCATAATGTGCCCATCCAATATTGGTTAGCTGAAGGCCTTAGATACATTGCCAGTGCCATTGGAAGACCCCTCTATGATGATGCAGCCATAGAGAAGATGAACAGATTAAGCTACGCCAGGATATGCATATAAGTGGAAGTTAAAGCCAACCATCCCCAAACCATTAACCTTCAGCACTATGATGGGGACATTACTGAGATTAACGTGGAATATCAAGGCATGCCATACTCTTGTTCTAACTGTCTAGTTTTTGGCCATAAAATATCCAAATGCCCCCATGTGACTAGAGTATGGAAACCCAAAGAAATTAAAACCATGGAAGATACCCTAGTCACCCATGATGATGAATGGACCCATGTTGGGCAAGCTATCCAGATGGTTATGATGGTGGAGGTTGATGGTCAGAAGGTTGATCACCAAACCGTAACTCCAACTGAGAAAATACTTGTAGCAAACCAAAAATCTGCTGAAACACCAACCACAAACAAAAGGTTCGATGCTCTTAAACCTTAGAGGAGGAATGTGGAATAGACCTGACACCAGCTCCTATTGGAATTTCCTTGAAGATCATTGACATTGATGGGAAAGGCGGTATACACAACCAAAACCCATGTCATAAGCAAAGGAAGAAACTCAGAAGGCAAATCAAGGTATGGCTAATAATAAAGCCCTCCCCCCTATACCATTAAATCTTAATGATTAAAATCGCTAGTTGGAACATAAGGGGACTTGACAACCCCCTAAAACAACAAGAGGTTCATAAGCTTATTAAAACCCATAACCTATCCCTTATTTGTTTAGTTGAAACCAAAGTTAGAAATAATAATATCCCTAATGTCACTAGAGGCTTCTTCCCTGACTGGGAGACTACCCATAACTGCCCCGTAGAGGGAGGGGTGTCTAGAATTACTGTGGGTTGGGATCCAAACCATTTTAAGTTTACCACCCTCACTTCAAACCCCCAAGCCGTAATCTGTCATGTTACTTCCTTAAGCCTTGACAAATCTTTCATTGCCACTTTTGTTTATGCCCTTAACCTTCCCTCCCAAACCTTCCTTGATCATAGTTAAATCTGCATGGGGGACTTTAATGTGGTCAGGGCACGAAATGAGAAAAGAGATATCCTAGACATTGATGTTAATGCAGTTAATGACTTTAATTAGTGCCTTTACAATATCCAGATGGATGACATGATCACCAGGGGCCTTTATTTCACCTGGACTAAAAACCTTGATGAGAGAACCATCATCCAGTCTAAGATTGATAGAGTGATCATAAATGATAAATGGAAGATCGATTTCCTAGAATCCCAAGATAAAAATATTTGTCAAGGTATGTCTTACCATTGCACCATTATCATAACCATCATCCCTAAGCCCATTCATGTGTTTAAACCTTTTAAGTTCTTCAACTATTGGATGCTTCATAATGAGTTCAATCCAATCCTTGAGGAGTTTTGGGAGGCTTATGTCAATGGTAGCCCTATGTTTCGTGTGTCTGCAAATCTCAATAGGACAAAATTGCCTCCAAAGGGTTTCAATCGTAAGTTCTACAACAACATATCCCAGAGAACAACTGAGGCAAAAGATAACTTGATGAACATTCAAAGACAATTAAACATCGTGGGTATCAACAACACTTTGCAAGAGGAGGATAAAAATGCTAGGTATGATTATGTTAATTATTGCCTAGCTGAAGAAGCTCATTTTAAACAGTAGGACAGAACTAGATGGCTGCAAGAAGGGCACCTCAACACTTCATTTTTCCACTCCAAAGTCAGAGGTAACATCAATAGGAACAAGATCCTAAGCATCCAAAACCAGTAGGGCCAAAAGGTGGAGGGGCATGATCTTGTGGAAAATGAGGTTGTTCTTTATTTCTCTAACCTTCTGGGTCAACAAACTAACCCTCACATCCTCCATCATGCAATCAACAAAAATCTCTCTGATGCATAAGCTAGCCTAATCACTGCCCCAATCACCACTGAAGAAATTAGGAAGGCTTTTCAATCTCTTGGGAAAGATAAAGCCCCAGGCCCAGACGAGTTCAATAAGGAGTTCCTAAATCTTGGACTCTTTCTTCAACTGTGGGAAAATTTTGTGGCCTCTTTCTTCAACCGTGGGAGAGGATGTCACGACTGTTGTGACCTCTTTCTTCAAGTGTGGGAAAATTTTGAAGCAATGGAACTGCACTAACCTTGTGCTTATTCCTAAATCTAAGTCCCCTACATCCATGAAAGACTCTAGATCTATAGCCTGCTACAATTCCATTTACAAATGCATCTCTAAAGTCATTGTCAACTGAATGAAACCGATAAAAATTGATATCCTTAAAGCGTATGACTCTGTCAACTGGGATTTCCTTTTCCAAGTCCTTCACCACATGGGTTTCCCCCATATCGTTATTGGTTGGATCAAAGAATGTGTTACCACTCCAATATTCTCCATCATTATCAATGGTGCTTCCCATGGTTTCTTCCCTACCAAGTGTGGTCTGAGACAAGGAGACCTTCTCTCCCCCTTCTTATTCCTATGTATTATGGAAGCCTTTGCTAACCTTCTTGGCCTGCATACTAGTTCACCACTCTTTACCTTCCACCAAAAGTGCAAGGATCTCCATATCAACCACCTTTGTTTTGCAGATGATTTGTTTATCTTAGCAGGGGCTGATTTGAACTCTCTTGCCATTATAAACACTTCCATAAATGAGTTTAGTGTCCTTTCTGGGCTCCATCCAAACCTGTCTAAGTGCCTCTTTTTTAGGGCAGGGATTGATGATAGTGACAGTACTATCATGGCCAACCTCATGGGGTTCCAAAAGGGTCAATTCCCTATTAAGTACTTGGGGGTCCCCTTGATCTCCACCAAATTGAAGCATGAAGACTACCTTCCTCTCATTGACAAGATCACACAAAAAATTAAGAGCTGGAACAACAGAATTCTGAGATGTGCGGGAAGACTTAACCTTGTTACCTCGATTTTTTCAGCATGCAGGTGTATTGGGCTAGTATTTTTATACTACCTAAAAGAATTACAACTGAGATTGATACTTTACTTAGAAGATTCCTTTGGTCTGGTCCAGACATGAAGACCACTAGAGCAAAAGATAAGTGGAGCGATATCTGCTCCACAAAGATTAAAGGGGGTCTTGGGATAAAAAACACGCATGAGTGGAAGAAAGTAATCATGGACAAGCACATATGGAATCTTTTCTCCAAGAAAGATGACCTCTAGGTAAAATGGTGCCACATTTATAAACTTAAAGGCAGATGCGTTTGGTACATGGCAATTCCTACAGACGCATCATGAACCTGGGCTAAACTCATGAAGCTGACGGAGAAGGTCAGACATTGCATCAAAACCATCTTGGGTAATGGACAAATCACCTCTTTATGGCATGATCAGTGGCATCCTAATGGCCAATATATGGAGATATAACGATATATGACATTGTGAACAACCATAAAGCAAAACTCGTTGACTTCATTGTGAATGGAAACTGGGCATGGATGTCAACCATTACCTAGGAACTGAATGAGATCAAGGATGGTGCACCTACAATTAATTATCCCCTGACTGAAGACTACGTTTTCTGGACCCCTATGTCAAATGGTAACTTCACCATCAAGTCTGCTTGGAACACCTTCCGAAGCAAACCACCCCCTCCTGTTTGGCCTAAGTTCATTTAGAACTGCAGTGTGATTCCCAAATGCGCCTTCATTGCTTGGATGGTCTGTAAGAATTCTATTAACACCAAGGACAAGACCCTCAACTGGGGTATATCAAATGACAATTATTATGTTCTATGTGCAAATGAAATTGAAACTCGTGACCATCTATTTTTCAATTGCATCTTATCTAAAGCCCTTTGGATGGGGACAAACTATTATAACTCTTTCAACTATTCTTCTAACTCTTGGGAGACGATGATAATGGAGGTGTCCATCCAGTTCAAAGGGAAAACTATCACTGACATGATCAGAAGAGCATCCTTTGTTGCGGCCATTTATTGCATTTGGAATGAACGAAACAACAAAATCTTCAAAAATAAAGCGTCCACTTATGATGACATCCTTGGGGATATTATCTTCCTTGTCAAGTGCAAAGACCAAAAATGGAATAAATCCAGGAGGAACTTCATAAATTGGTTCACGTGCATGAACTGGGGATTAAATGTAAATAACTTGTTAACCCTTTAATGGGTGCCTTTGTTTGGTTTCTTTCTTATATGTATGTTTTTACTCATGTCCTTTGTTGAGTTATCCTCCCAGAATTATGTTGCTTTGAAGGGTATGCCCTTCGTTTTGGCTGTACATATTTGTTTTTAATATATTTCTTAGTTACCCAAAAAAAAAAACATGCACAAAGCTCTAGCATTAAGAGGACAAAATTTTATGTTTGTGTGTGTGTGAGAGAGAGAACCTTAAAACAGGGAACTTCAGATTGAAAATATACAACCCAAATTCAGTTGTCATGTCTTAGAAACCTTTAAAAAAATCCAATCAGACCTCTCAAATTTTAAGGAAGAAGTGAGAAATTGAAAACAAAAAAGTCAATGTTTATGGTAAAAACAAAATACCTTTTGAGACAGTGCAGTGGCAGGGACACCGCTGCCGCCCTATCCGATACCGTCGGGTAAATTCTTCTGGGAGAATTTTCTCTGCACAAAACAAACATATTCACTCATTAGATCACCCTAACATTTGACACCAAACAAAAAAATAACGTGAGATAATGTATACTTGAAAATTCACCATAGATCTGAAACACATCATTTTCTCACAATAGATCTGAAACCCAAATTAAACGCACAATAGATCTGAGAGAATGTATACGTGAGAGAATGTATATATAATTAAATCTATAAAAAAATTAATTAGTTTTTGAAAACATAAACAAAAAATGTCAAAAAATATTAAACTAAACCCCTAATCTTCTTCAAAGATGAATTGTTTGAAAGTGAGATCAAACCATACCATTATTTTCTAAAAGTGATAAATGGAGGAGGCCAAGATAAATATAAATATATATATATATATATATATATATATATATATATATATATATATATATATATATATATATATATATATATATATATATATATATATATATAGAGAGAGAGAGAGAGAGAGAGAGAGAGAGAGAGAGAGAGGACGTTGCTCTGGACAAATAGGTAATATTTTAGTAACACTCTCCATAGCTATGGAGCTCGAAGGATGAGAGGACGTTAGATGCCAAGATAGATAGATAAATAGATAGATAAATAAATAGAGAGAGAGACACACACACACACACAGAGACACAGAGAGAGAGAGTTGTGCAGTTGAAAGAGGCCGAGAGATAGAGTGACGTGTTTCCTGTTTGTGAGAAATAAGAGAGAGAAAGGGTAAAATTTGATAAAAATGGGTTTTTCTGAAATGGAGAGAGGGTGAATTGGAGAATATTACTAAAATACTCTACTTTTAGAATTAAAATGTAGGTTTGATAAGTAGGAAAAGAGAGGGAAAAAAAGAATAAAGGGTTAGTTTTGTAAAAGAAAGATAATATACTTTTAGAGTTTGCCATGTCGCAATACTAAGTTATGACATCGCACACTCTCACACCCTTAGATTGCATAAGATAACTAAGTCTCAAACGTTGATTTGCTGGAACAGTAAAACACCTCCTCTCATATATATATACTAGCGGATGCCCGTGCCGAGCGCACGACGATAAGTTTGCCCCCATAATAAAATCCAGGCATAATAACCCGCCCTTCTTACAAAAAAAATCCTTCAAAAAAGAAAAAAAGAAAAAATAAATAAAGAATAGTTTAAAAAATAAAAAATATATTTAAAAAAAATATGTTTTTAAAAAAATATTTAATAAAAAATAATATAATAATCGTATATATATCCATATCTATTTATTAAAAAAACTTTTAACATGACATTTCATGCATAGGCAAGAAATGTCAAAAATATCATGCATGCCACACATAAAAATATATCCCATATGTTATCATATTTATATAGACTAGCAAAATGCCCGTGCCTGAAGACACGACATAAATTTCCAAAATACGTAATCGTAAAATGGCGAAAATTTCCAAAGTACACAATTGCAAAGCAGTGAAAATTTCATTCCCCAACAAAATAATGGATACTCAAAAATAAACGTACCAAAGTAGTTTTTTACAGACTGCAAATCTAAAAAACTGCGTCAACTAAGACTTATAATCATAGAATTTGTTATAAAACACAAAAATGTGTAAACGATTTAGAAAATTTGGGCATCATTTCGTCTATTTATAGGACTATCCAGCTGCTTAAGAAATCAAAACTTCTCACCTATACAAATAGCCCATCCCAGACATTATATAAACCAACAAAAAAATCATTATTAACATCTTCACCAAAAAAATGATGATAAAATAATACTAACACGTCAATGAATATGATTAAGCCTTTTGTGTGTATATGATTAGACTTGTCAGGTGGTCATGTTGAATCGTCTTCGTGTTGTGACACAAATTTAAAAATAAAATTAGAAAAAAGTGAGTTTTCTCACAGGAAATAACATAAAAAGAATAAATTAAGTGAGACAAATTTTTCATTAAAGAGCACAGTAAATAATACAATCCATTCCAACTACAACGATAAAATAAAGTTTACATTAGTTGGAGGTGTCAAATTTGAGAAACTAATACACATGTACACATTTTTCAACACCCAAAAAGAGGTTAACAGTGAAAAATTTGTGTTAAGAAAAGTATCAGTATTCTTACTACATGTATGGTGAAGCTAAGTCGCCAACCATGGTTGTTTTAGCTTCTAAAAATGAGTGTTCCTTGGGTTTGATTCACACAACTCATCTCCCTACTGTGATTAAAAGTGTGTCATATTTTATGCTTAAGGCCTTTCTTATCTTAGAACCGACGAAACCTCATCCGTTGTGGATAATTCCATCCCCGACCTTCTCGATGAAGACATTAAAAGCTTTTTCAACTATTCTTTTATTTGAGCTCTGCAAAATGGAACAAAGAAATAATAAGTTAGCAAACTGTTTGAAAAAATTATAAAAAACAATTGAAATTAACTTAGTTTTAACTATAAAAAGTATGAAAAGAAAGAGAAATACACAAGTTAGTAAACTGTTTGAAAATAAATAGCAAAAGGATGAAAAAGAAAACTATAAAAAAAAAGTATAAAAAGCAAAGCTGCTTTGAGCATCCAATTCAAATCAGCTGAGTTTAAAATTATAAAAACTATAAACA
Organism: Sambucus nigra; assembly: GCA_949130495.1. Classification (NCBI taxonomy): domain Eukaryota; kingdom Viridiplantae; phylum Streptophyta; class Magnoliopsida; order Dipsacales; family Adoxaceae; genus Sambucus; species Sambucus nigra. Next base: position 263,369,966 of record OX422223.1, read on the forward strand.
AAATCTCATGCACATGAAAATAAACACGAAAATTGTGACAACCCGCTCAAAATAATAACGGGTGGCCAGCCCTATACTACATTAAATCAAGTATCCCAGATGGCACGGTCTCAACATTAACTGACAATACTAATAATATAAGGCTAACTACCCGAAACTATTAAAAGTGGATTGTCAAAAAATTTAAAACTTTTTTTTAACAACAAAACCAATAATGCAACTCAACCAACAATATACATCTAACTATGATGAGTGATAAGTGCAAACTCCATCAATGTACAAGAGTGCAATACAAAGAACAATTAAAATACCCGAATATACTGTCGGGTAACAGATAATACAACAATCTGAGAAATAAAATATGAAAGTGTTAATCTACAACACTTGAATACTAACTCAATATAACTGAATCCTAATCTAGATATACAAAGATAGGAATCGACTAAAACAAAGTGCCGCAACAGTCCACTACTGCCACAGCTCCATGAATCCTTAATGGATGAACATCAAAGGCGTCCTTGCGGAGGAACACCTGAAGTAGTACAATATATACATGGAGGAAAAAATATAAACGGGTCAGAGCCCGAGTTGAAAAATATTTTTTAGCAAGTGTATTAAAATGCATAATAATTATAAATGCATTATTACATGATTAAGGTGGAATCGAATTCTCCATAATAATTCAACTCACCTCTCATCTAAAGCGCGCACTAAGCATATGCACGTGATCTCCAATGGATGCCCGATTCTAATTAGGTAAGAGGATTCTAACTTAAACCCAATTGAAGTATTTAAGTGAAGCCATCTAACCTATCTCCCAATCTACACTTATTTCAATAATTTATAAGTTATATACATTAACTTTAATGTAATAGTTATAGTTATCTTTATAATGTTCATTTGTTGAACATATAAAGTTACATGATCCATCTCATAACAACATCATTACAATCCATTAACATTCTCATTTACTAGAATATTATATTCTAGTGATGCCCTTATTTGGCATGTAAACAATATATTTATGTAATTATTATATATGAGTTATTAGCATCAATAGTTAAGGACTAAACTCGTCCCGATTCTCAACACGGCACTGCGTTTCGTGCGTGGGACGTCTCGCTGAGGCGAAATCCAAACAAGGAACCCCCCGTTACACTACTCCTGACCGTATTGATCCTCGAGACTCATTATGCCCTCAATGCAAGATGCATGTAACCCAATTTATTATTATCCAATTTTAATTAATTAATATTCCCAATTCTCAACAGTACACGGCGTTTCGTGCGTGGGTCGTCTCGCCGAAGCGAAATCCAAACAAGGAACCCCCCCATTACACTACTCCTGGCGTTGTCGATTGTCGGGATAGGTGATATATATATATATATATATATATATATATATATATATATATATATATATATATATATAAGTAACTATGAGCATTAAGGACTAACTTACCCCCAATTTCCAACATTACACTGCGGTTCTTGCGTGGGACGTCTCGCCGAAGCGAAATCCAAACAAGGAACCCCCCGATACACTAATCCTGACAATGTCAGTCCTTGAGGTCCATTATGCCCTCGATACCCAAGTACAAGCATAAGAAATAATAACCATCCAACTGAGCTATAACTCGAAGGACGCAGGCTCACATGCTATCATCTTCCAGCAGCCCATATACGTAGCAAACTGGGGTCACCTGGTGGGGTTCCACGACACCCACCTCGTGATCAACTCACGCACACGACGTCCCGTGAAGCGGTCATAGCTCCTAACCGGCAAGTGAGAGCGACACATACCCACGACCTCTCACCCCCAAAATAAATAAATGTATATATATATGTCATTTGCTGACCACCATGGACGACTATGACCTGGGGAATATCCACACCCGGCTCATCTAGCCAATGATAGCAAGGAGGGGGTATGCTTAACATGTATATACACCATCATATAAGGTATACATACATCCCACATAATAAAGATATACCATCATATAAGGTATACCTACAACATCATTTTCATATTTATTGTACGCTCTTTGGCGCAATAGATTTAATGTCATTGTTTAGTATATTTCCCTCTAGATATACTAATCGCCAATTCTCACACATCTTCCCCACTTAGTATACGCTATACTATTTCTCGCTTGAAGCTCACATGTTGCTTCTAAGAATGAATTATCTCTCAATTCTATTTAAGTTAAGGATGTTCTTTTATCCTAATGCTCTTCAATTAGAATTTCTCATTGTGTGAGACATCTCCCAAGTCAAACATCAATAAGGATATTTCTATATCCGTATGCACCTCAAATAGAATTCATAATTCTCCATCCATAATAGGGTTCAATTCATTTTATTAACCTTTAAAGTTATCCCATTTGGGATTGGATCCTAAGATCCATTATCTCTAAGTTATTCTCATTCTCAAATCGTGAAATCGTTATTATCTCCAAATAAAACCCCCCAAATAAAAGTGGGCTTCCCCACATAGAAAAATACCAAAATCTCTAATCGGTATTCCTCAAATTTAGTCAATATGTCTCCAAAATTTCTTATAAGGGAAACTCACTAAAAGTCTCCAAAACATACTCCAAATATCTCCTATAGAGATCCCCAATCGATAACCTCAAACAAAACGGGATGGAATTCTTTTTAGAAAAACAATCCCCCAAAAGCCCTGTTTTCGAATCGATTCGGGCCAATTCCGAATCGATTCGGCCCAGCGAATCGATTCGGCCAGAAAGGCGAATCAATTCAGGTCATCAGACCTGGGATTCTATCTCAGTTCGAATCGATTCGGCTGGAGTCCGAATCGATTCGGTCACTCAGACCTGGGCACCTGCAAATTTCCGAATCGATTCGGTAGGAGGCCGAATCGATTCGTCCCTTCAGAAACCTCAAAAATGGCTACTTTTTGTAAGCCTAAAATACCCAAAATTCATTTTTATCATTTTCTCTTCATTTCTCTTCAACCCAATCACATATATATCATCAATAATCATCCTAGAATACATATAAACTAATTTCTACCCTCAAATCAAAGATCTACTTATCAAATCTAAGATTATACCCAAAAGTTAGGTTTTGTTAAACTAAACCTAAAACCCAAAATATCAATCCACAAATCATGAAATAATTGGTACACAACAATTATTTAGCAAGTTTAATCACTTGCCTCTGGTTCGTAGGGTCTGAATCCGCCTTGAGATCGCGTATTTGCCGAAAATCTCCACTCTCTCTCTCTTTTCTCCTTCCTTTTCTTCTTCTCTCTTTCTTTCTTTCTTTTTCTCTTTCTCTCTTTGGAGAAATATCTCCTGTAGGCTTAATAAGCCCTAAATCCCAAGATACACGTCTTTAAATGATAATACACACTTTAAATGACCTGGTAACTTTAATTCGAGTCAAACGGTCCAAATTTATTTTGGAACCTAAATAGACCCCAAGTACAGTCATTTCGACTTTCTCGACCCTTCCGGACACTATGGTACCCTCAGAATCGACATTCGACACTCTTTCTAACAACTTCAAATTTTGACCTCAATTGCCAATTTAATTATTTCTCCAATAAAATATTATTTATTTCTCCCAAAATAAATAAATCGTTGTCTCCAAGACCTCGGGTTGTTACAAAAATATTCCACTGAATGAGTCTTTTTTTTTTTAAGAAAAAAGGGAATTTATTAAAATACTAGTGAGAAGAGCCCTCACTGAAGCTTACAACCAAGAGAAAACTAAGATAAACCTCGAAATACAAACTAGAAACATTCAAGATCTAATATAAGGAATTTGAAATTTATCCATCTTAATAACCCTTCTAAAAACTTTAGGAAGATCATCTATCTGGTAGGAGAACATTTGATTCAATTCAGAACTTCCCAATTTAGCTAAGAAATCTGCAGCCATATTAGCTTCTCTGAAAATGTGGTGAATAGATCTAGACAGATGAGATAAAATGCTTATGATTTTCTCCACTTCCCACTTTATTTTCCAAGGACATGAACTTGATCCCTTTATAGCATCAACTAATATCTTTGAATCTGATTCAATAATTAAGTCATAATCTTTTAAATCTTGGTACAAATTCAAAGCTTGAAGAAGGGCTTCGGCTTCTTCTTCCAGACTGGAAAAAATCCCAAAGTATGAATGAAAAATCCATATAACTTCACCCAAATGATTCCTCAAGATACCCCACCTCCACTTTTTCCTGGATTACCAAGAGAGCTTCCATCTACATTGAGTTTGAGAGTACCTTTGGCAGGCAACAACCATTGCACCAGCTTTGGCAAGTTTTGACTTCTTCTCAACGGAGGTTTTAAAATGGAAAGATCTGCTTGAATACTTCTGATAACGGAATCAAAATTAATTGGAATATTTTCAAATTTAGCATGATTTCTATGGATCCATATCTGCCAGCAAATAAGATGGGGAATAATTATGATCTCTGCTTGCTTAGATCTTTTGAAACCTAACCACCAATAAATGAATCTCTGCCTGATCGTACCTGAGGAAAAAATCCCCATAGCAGAATTGAAGAAAGACCAGAGTTTGCTTGCTATTTCACTGGTAGAGAATAAGTGACCAATCTCCTCTTCATCGTGAGTCTTGCAACATACACACATAGATGGACCTCTGAATCTAATTTTACGTCTATAACCATCTGTACGAATGAAATTTCTCAAAATTTTCCAACTAAGAACAGAGAACTTCGTAGGAATGAGAGGATCCCAAATAAAAGAAGAGTTGATGACTTTATTATCCATTATTCTACATAACTTCCATGAGAACTTTCCAGAATCATTAGGGGACCACACACTTTCATCTTGTTGACAATCCTAGGTCTGTTCAAGAAGAGTTTGATTAACGATCGATACATGAAGAAATTGCAGCAATTTTTCTTTGTTCCATTGCTTATTAGAGGTCCAAAACTCATCGACTGACCCTATACTTTGAGAATCCCATAATGAATAGATTGAGCCATTCACCATCCAATTATCCCTGACTAGGTCAATTTTTCCATTACCCAATCTCCACTTGATATTGCTATCTGCTATATCTCTAATTTTACACATTCTTCCCCAGGTGTTAGATAAGCTATGTGGCTTCGCCTCTAAGGGATGCTTCTTCTTACAATATTTAGCTTTGATGAACGAAGCCCATAGAGTGTTTGAAGTTCTGAATTTCCACCACAATTTCATGGACATGGCATTACAAATGTCCTCTAACCTTATGATACCCAAACCTCCTTCTGGAACAGGTTTACAAACTTGAACCCATTTACACCAATGAATTTTCTTGGAGTATTCTGAGGAACCCCATAAGAATCTTGCGAATATACCTTCTATTTTGGATAGCACTGACTTTGTAGGATATATTGAAGAAATTGTGTGGATGGCCATTGTTGTAAGCACACTTTTGATAAGTTGAAGCTTCCCTGCTGTATTTAAAAAATTAGCTTTCCAGCCACTTAGCACTGAATTGATCTTCAAAATCAAATGATCAAAGATAGAATTCTTCTTTCAACCTGCAAAAAGAGGGCAACCCAAATATAAAATTGGAAAATTCTTGTTAGATATACCAGTAATATTATGGATATCTGAGGCTTTGGAAGATGGAATGTGTTTGGATAGAAAAGATTGGCTTTTGGCTTTGTTCACTATTTGACCTACTGCTCTTTCATATTCCTTGATAATCCCCATAATAATTGTTAAATCATTTTTGGAACCTGAAGAAAAGATTATCATCAGCATATGCTAGATGATTGAATCTTGTAGATCCTATTGGCATTTTATATCCATTTAAACAAGAAATTCCAGCATTCAAATTTTTGGAAAAAGCTTCCGCCATGATGATAAAGAGGCTAGGAGATAGGGGATCTTCTTGTCTAAGACGTCTGTAGGATTTGAAAAAACCACTTGGAGTACCATTGACTATGACGGAGAACCAACAATTTGAGATTAATCTCCAAATCATAGCAATCCACTGCTTTGAGAAACCAAATTTTCTGAGAACATGAATAAGAAAGAGCCAGGAAACTCTATCATAAGCTTTAGATAGGTCTAATTTAAGCACCACATTGCCTCCAACATTATTTTGATTGATCATTGAAACCATTTCTTGGGTTAGCATAGCATTTTCAAATATGTCTCTACCTTGAATAAAACATGTTTGGTTGGGAGAAATAATTTGATGAAGACAAAGTTTGAGTCTATTAGCAAGATTTTTGAAAGAATTTTATTCAGGAAATTGACAAGGCTTATTGGTCTAAAGTCAGAGAATGATTTAGGAGAAATGACTTTAGGAATTAGGGTAATAACAGTAGAAGTCACACTTTTAGGAATGTGAGCTCCCAAGAAAAAGCTTTGAACAACATCCACAATTTTAGACTTGATAATGTCCCAAAATTTTACATAGAACAAACCATGGAAGCCATCTGGACCAGCACAACTTTGAGAACATAACTAATGAATAACTTCTTTAATCTCTTTAGGTTTAGGAACATCACATAGATTGGAATTGATTTATTGGGAGATCAGATGAGGAATAACATTCAAGAATTTGTCTTCAACAGAAACTAAACCACCATCTTCTAAAACAAATTAGTTTTTTTAGAACTCCACCGCAGCTTCTTGAATATCTGATTGTTTATTTCTGATGTTACCCTTTAAGTCTTTAATTTCTTGAATGCAAAGATGCCTCCTCTTGATCTTGACAGAATTAAAGAAGAAAGAAGAATTTCTATCCCCCTCCTTGAGCCATTTTTCATGAGATTTCTACCTCCAGTAATTTTCTTCAGTCTCTAACTTTAAAATACTACGAGATTGAGCCAAAGAAAGACTTTCTATATTGGATTCTGAAGGATCTCTATCAAATTCTACTTCCTTAGCCAGTAGATCATCTTCAGCATTTCTAGATTCTTGAAATATGTCACCAAATAAACTCCTACTCCAAACAGCTAGATCTTTCCTCAGAGCTTTGAATTTGAGAGCAATAGCATAAAAGGGGTTATGATGAGAAATGGAATTCGAAGATTTAGAAATGACATTATTGATGTTGGGATGAGAGCACCAAAAGTGAAGGAATTTAATGGATTTGGGTTTAGAGACAAGAGTATTTGAGATGGAAAGAAGAATAGGGCAGTGATCAGAATGAAGTCTGTTAAGATGCTGAATGTTAATGGAACCCCATTCAAGAGCTTGAGTGTTAGCATAGACTTTATGAAGTCTATAACAAATCCTATTACCCCCTTCTCTCTTGTTGAACCAAGTAAATTTTGAACCCTTATATCCCAGATCCAAGAGCTTATTATTTTCAATAGCTTCTAAGAATTCATAAGCTGGAGCCATCTAAACTTCATTACCTCCAATCTTCTCTTCATTATTAGAAACCACATTAAAGTCACCTCCAACTATCCGGCCATTAGTGGTGTAACTTTGATTAAGAAATTGCCAGAGATCTCTTCTTTCAATTTCTCTTCTTTCAATTTTAGAGTTTTTAGCATATACAAAGCTAGTGAACATTTGTTTGCTGTCAACATTGAAAGATAAAATTAGGCACTCATCCATCGATGAGACAAAAGAGCATTGAATCCCCTCTTTAATAAAACACCATATCTTACTATTGGAATTAGAGAAAGCCTGATTAAACCCCAGTCTGATTCTGTAAGACTCCATAAACTCCACTGACTTTTTTGGTTCTAAGATGACAAATACTGAAATTGAGTGAATTCTACACAATCTTTTAACTCTACTTAAAGTCCTTTCTTGGAAATGCCTCTTATATTCCAAATAATTGAGTTGATCATTGAGATAACTGAGGGAAAATACATTCGTTCCTGATCTCAAAACTCTGACATTCTGAGATTTGATCTTAACTCCAGTGAATTTATGAATTACCTGTTTGGTTGATTTCACTTTCTTGATTCCTCCTTTAAACACTGGATAATCAAACTTCTTTGAATCAGTATGCACCTCGTTAGTGTTCCCTTCTAATCTCCCATCTGCACTATTCTTCGAGAAATCTGGGTTGTAATCTGCACTAATATTTATGTTAAACTCTCCTTCCTCTACTTCGCAATTGGCAGGTGTAGGAGTACTATGGTCTTGATCAATGTTAACCTCATTTTCTGAAACTTCCTTGTGACCATTCAATTCAGTTATCTGCTGTAATTGTTGCTTTTTATTAAAGAATGAGGTAATATTAGGTTGAACTTTATGAGGGATGATAGGCTCTTGAGTCAACTTTCTTGGTATATCTTGGTTATCAGTAATCGACAAAGGTTTCGAGGGGATGGATATAAGATTTTTGGGATTAGAATCTGATACTTTCTTGAAAGACTTTATCACCCATTCTTTCGTGGTTTCAGGTTGAGTAGAATCAATTTTCTTGTTGAGGCCATAAACTTTGTTCACCTTACTAACATCTTGCGAATTATTAACTTTTTTGAATAGACAAATTTCTTCCCTATGCCCTTTTTTCTCACAATGAAAGCAGTAATTAGGAAGATCTTCATATTCAAACACTTGCCAAAAACCTTTACCAGTTTCTTTATTAGCAATCCAAATCCTCTTAGGGAAAGAATTTCTCAGATCAATTTCTAAACAAACCCGTGCTAGACTTGGCCTACCCAACGAGGCAGTAGCACTATCCATTTTCAAAGGTTTATCTATTTCAGCACAAATAGGGAAAAGACTCTCTCTATTATATAAATGAATAGGCAGAAGCGAAAGACTTGCCCAAACTGGAATAATAGGGGAGTCTCACTATCCGGATGGAATTCATTAGTCCATTTGAATACACGCATAGGAAATCGATTGATATACCACGTTTGTCTCAACCACACTCTATGGAAATCCTCTTCGTGAAAAAGTCTAATCATCACATGCTTAAAATCAACGAGTCCCACATTAAATGCTACTTTCAAACCCATAGAGGTTAACATCTTTCTGATTTCTTCTATGGGTGGTCTTCCATGTGTAAACTTGCCAACTAAGGAATATTTGAAAGGTTCAGAGATCCTATCTAGGAACTCATTGTTAAGAAAAAGGGTTGGCTCACCTTTATATTATTGGATAATGTGTAAAGATGGAGGTTTAGGATTGGAATTCCCAACAACTTCTGCGAAAGATTTTGGGAGAGGGGGGTTGGGGATGGCACTGGAATGAACTGGAATATGTGGATCATATGAGTGGGGAAAATAGAACCATGGATGGTCCTATCCAAAGAGTTAGGGTTTGTAGCCGCCATGCATACATGCATGGAGACGGGGGAGAGAAAGAGTAGGCTAGATTAAGGTGAAGAACAAAGAAGGTTGGTCAATCATGTAGTTATCCCCAAATCGCAGTCAAGAGTGTATAGGAAATATAAATAAAGAATGATAGTCACATACTGATGAAATAATCTACTGAAGAGATATTTGCAGTTTCTTTGGTTTCTTTATATCTCTTCCACTTCATGTCTAAAGCTAAAGGTTTACCATACTCAATAAGTTAAGTGGCTCTAGGAATTACACTCATCCACTATTATGGCTTCATCATTATTAATATCACAATGCATAATTCTTCCAATGTGGACAACAATAATAATGAGTATGTGGCGAGGCTTAAGCATGGAATTCACATTATATCCAAATTTGAGTTCATATAAGCATGCAATTCACAACACAAATCATGATGAAAAATCAACAACATAATTGATTTTTAAATCAATTGCTCTATGTTCTTGCAAAGAAGGATGAAGCATATGTTGGATAAGTCTACTGTTCAAAGATCTGGCACGGGCAAGATGAAACAAACGAAATAGACGAAACATATAAAACAGGTGCAATACTTTAATAAGGAAACATATGACATAGGTGAATACTTAATACCTTCACTTTGTGTTCAAGCCATAAATTCCGACAATGAACAATTTCATCAATATTATATTTGTAGGCTCAATGTAACGCCACTGATTTTTGTTGTCGCTCATGATTCCCCTATACATCAATGAACGAAGCAGATTACCATACATTAAAATCTTATGGCATATAGAATAGAAATAGAATACAAATTAACAATTAGGATGAAAATGGGAAAAAAGAATGAATTCAGGTACCAATGCTTACCTGAGATGTAATGCTTATGCCATTAAACAATGGTTGCTCTTCAAAGCAAAACAAATGTCAATTTCACTTTTATTTCATTCAAATATAACTTTAAAACTAAAATAAACAATACAAAAAAAATACCAAAAGAGTAACATTCAGAAATTAGAAATCATAATATGTACATATCCATTTGTGCTCTGAAACAAAACAACCAAACGAATTGAAAACCGACATGAAACATTGTGTATACAAACTCTCCTATTTATAACTGGAAAATGGCATATAGGAAACAAACAATAACATGGAATCAATCTAACCTGCTCGAAACTAATTGAACCCGGTTGTACCTACATAACAAATAAAATATAACCAAAAAAGTACTTACATAACAAAAGGAAACATGAAAAAAAATCTTGAAGATCAAATGATAATTAGTGAAGGAAATTTCAAACACACCGTTGAGTAATATGGAGAACCACCAACTCTCAATACTTACTTGACAACAAATACGCATACAAAAAAATACAGTCAAATCTTAAAAATCAGTTCACCGCAAAAAAAAAAAAAAAAGTAGCAGAATTGGGCATGAACTCAGAGTCACTGTCAAAAGAAGAGTTTCAGAAAAATACATCTTTGTTTCCCACCTTCCCCAATCCAACTACAACCTCTAACCTTAACCCTAATAGCATCCCGCGATGGCTATGCAACACCAGCTTCACCACCGACATTTCTATCATCTACGACGCCATTTCTTCTCTCTACCACACAACCCTCCTATTAGAAGATGAAGAATTAGAAGAAGAGTAATACCGATCTAAATATGAATTAGTAGAATCCGCCAACTTGTACACTCCGATTTGAAAAATGCAAAAAATAAATGCTAATGAAACCTCAAATAACAAAAACTTTTATCGATAGTCAACATAAATGAACCTCTGGAATACTGTAGAACTACCTGAATGGGAACTCGATCTGAATCGGCGCCTCTTCTCTAATCTGAACATTTCAGAAATTTGTAGTCTAAAAAGTGAGTTGAGAGAGAGAAGTGGGTATTGGGAAAGGGCTGAATAGTGGGAGATTTCGATAGAGGTCTTGAGAGTACCATTTTTCATCTTGAGAAAGAGAGAGTACCAGATAGACAGTATATTTTTCTTGAGCCTTGTGCTCTGTATGTTCTTTCTATTGTTTGTTGTGAACTAATAAGTTGTATATGCGTTTAGTGGAATGGGCAACAATTTGATAAGTGTATCCAGCTAATTTAGCTCGTGTTGAACCATTGCGTGGCTCGAGGATTTTGTGAGTGGATGATAGATGGATCGTATTGAGTGGCTCCAGTATTTTGTTGGTACAAATAGTGTGATGTTGAAATGAGTATAAAAGAGAGAAGCGGGGAAAATACCGAAATGAGCATGCTTTTGATCTTTAGTTGTATAAGCTCGAGCCTTGTCCTCTGATAGAGTTTAAAGGAAGTTGCCATGTCACAATGCATATTACCTGACATGGCACAATCTGAGACCCTTAAATCTCTCAAAAAATTCGATCTCAACCGTTAATATTTTGGAACAGTAAAACACCCTCCTCTCTTATTACATATATATGCATTTTTTTATAAAAAAATCCTAATCTTAATCAACACGACTTCGAGTAGAATGCACGTCTCGGCTAATCTGAATGCGTCGTCGACCATACACATTGACTCTCGAATATCTGGAATACAAGTCGGATTAATGTTTTGAGCATCCAAAACGTGTTAAAATTAAGCCTAAACATAGCCTGAAAATTTGATTTTCATAAACTTAGTTATTTTTATCAAAATTTCGGCACGACCCTGCACCTCGATAACCACCCGTATATGTTCTCCATGGTTTGGACAATACGTGGGTTAGATAGGATACTATTTGTGACTACTCGAGGTGTGCTGAAAATTAGTCAAAACATGGGCCGACAAAGTTGCCTCTTTGTTACGACAAGCGAATGCCCAACTTTGGACGACTTGAAATGCATCCCGAGGACCCCGAAATTACACCTGCACTACCCGTATGTATAGTTTAATATATGGACATTATTTACAGTCACCCAGACCATGTATTGGATCACTCGTTTCATTACGTTATCATGTGAAAAATGTCGTGTCATAAAAAAGTTTCTACCCTTAACCCACTTCATCTCCTACCTTTGGCCCATATACATATATATATACACCCCCCTACTATTTTTGCACACACACCAATATATATATATATACCCGGTTTATAACACACATACACATACACACAGAATACTTATCTCTCTCCCTCTCGACTGTCTCCCCACATATGCACACACACTGTTATATATATTTATAACTACACACGCACACACACATATGTCTCCTAATGCACACATATATTAATACCTACACCCCCCCCCCCCACCCCCCCACCCCACACACACACACATATATATATATATATATATATATATATATATATATATATAGAGAGAGAGAGAGAGAGAGAGGAAGGCTCACCTACATCGTGCACTATACATCACACCTAATTCTAGGCCCCAGAAAACTTTTTTTTCGAATTTTATATTTTTTCCTTGAAATTAACCTTCCAATCAACCCATATGCAAAAAATTAGGTCAAAATACATTTTGCAGCTATTTTTAAAAAATCCACAAAAAAATGCTGGCACAGACCCTTATAAATAAGGTATTTTTAGCAATTTTTTGTTGATTTTTCAAAAATAGCTACAAAATGTATTTTGACCTAATTTTTTGCACATGGATTGATTGAAAGGTTAATTTCAAGGGTGAAATATAAAATTTGAAAAAAAAAATTAGGCTCTAGAATTAGGTGTGATGCACGAGTGATGTATAGAGCATGATGTACTATAGCCTGGCTCTCTCTCTCTCTCTCTCTCTCTCTCTCTCTCTCTATATATATATATATATATATATATATATATATATATATATATATATATATATACTTCGTACATACAAATGTTTGGCAAAAAGAATGGAGGGGAAACTCACCAGAGGGAATCAATTTCTTAAGGGGTTTAAGGAAGATCGTAAGGAAACATGGGTGTGAGCTTTTTTTCGCCTGTTCAAACAGTGTTCGTCTCTTTTTTTATAGTTTATAAATATATTTCTTTTTACATTTTTTTATTATAATTTAAAATAAAAAGATAATTCTAAAAATATTTTCTTTTATAATTTTTTCCTTTTAGATAATATCAAAGGGATATTTATTAATCTTTGTTAATTACATTTTCTCCCTTCAATTTTAAAAATAGTTTAAAATATAGCGTTTATAATTTATTAAGGACTAAAACTTAAATTTTCGAGTTGAATTAAGCCAACAATGAAAACAAAATCGTTATTGGAATTGGGTCAATCAAAAGGTGGGGTGTGACACCTCGAAGTCTCTCGTAGTTGAAAATTATAGCATTTTTGTTCCTAATTATGGTCTTGATGCATTGGAAGCCCCAAAATGGTCTAAACATATATTTTATTGGCGACTACGGTAGGCAAGAAACTAATAGTTTGAACTTTGGAGAATTTGGTCTTCTTAACAAAATTCACTAGTTTTGCTTCGAAGGGTGTACCTAGAAGTCTCACACAGAGGAAAATTATAACATATTTGTATGTAATTGTTATTTTTATGCATCGGAAGCCTTAAAATGCTCCAAAATTTATCTTCTATGGGGGATTACGGTGAGCAAGATACTAATAGTTATAACAATAGGGAAATAGGTCATCTTCAAAAAATTCACGAGTTTATCTTCGAAGGGTGTACCTGGATGTCGCGCATAGTGAAAATTTAGAAGATATATGAACCTAATTTTTGTCTTGACTTATTTGCATGTCCATAAATGGGGTAAATATTTCCTATAACCACTATGGGGGAAAGGTAGGAAATTGATTGAATTTCCAGGAAATAGTTCATATTCAAAACATTCACGAGTTTTGCATTGAATGGTGTACTTAGAAGTCGCGCCTAGTGGAAAATTAAAACATTTTGGTACCTACTTTTTGTTTTGATAAATTGGAAGCCCCAAAATGGTCCAAACATATATTGTAGGGGGGACTACGGTGGGAAATAACATAATAGTTTGAACTTTTGCTTCGAAGGGCGTATCTAAAAGTAGTGGCTAGTGGAAAATTATTAGTTTTTTGTAGTTAATTTTTGTCATAACACATTTGAAGTCCCCAAATGGTCCCAAAATATCTTATAGGGGGACAACAGTAGGCAAGAACCTAATAGCTTGAACTACTGAGAAATAGGTCGTCTTCAAAAAATTCGTTATTTTTTCTTCAAAGGGCGTACCTATAAGTTGCACATAAGGAAAAATTAGAAGATTTTTGTACCTAGTTGTTGTCCTGATGTATTGGGTGTCCCAAAATGGTCCAAAAATTTCATAAAAGGGGCACTGGGGAGGGAAAGAGCCAAATCATTTGAACTATCGGGAAAGAAGTCGTATTTAGACCATTAACGAGTCTTGCTTCGAATGGTGTAGTTAGAAGTCGCGCCTAGTGGAAAATTATAACCGTTTTGTACTTATTCTTATCCTCACGCATTTGAAGTAACAAAATGGTTCGAAAATATCTTGTAGATGACTACTGGGCGCAAGGACTAAATAGTTTGAACTACCAAGAAATAGATCGTCTTAAAAAATCACGAGTTTTGCTTCAAAGGACATATCTAGATGTTGTACCTAGTGTGAAATTATAATATTTTTGTACCTAGATTTTGGCCTGAAGCATTGGAAGTCCAAAAATGGTCGAGAAATATGTTATAGGGGGTCTACGATGGTCAAGAATCAAATAGTTTGAACTATTGGGAAATAGGTCATTTTAAAAAAAGTCACGAGTTTGTCGTCGAAGGGTGTACCTAGAAGTCTTGCTTAGTGAAAAATAATAACATTTTGGTACCTAATTTTTGTCCTGACGCATCTGAAGTCCCAAAATGGTCCAAAAATACTTTGTACGTAGGAACACGGAGGGCAAAAACCTAATAGGTTAAACTATTAGGAAATAGGTCATCTTTGAAAAATTCACGAGTTTTGTTTCGAACGGCGCATCTAGAAGTAGCGCCTAGTGAAGAATTATTATATTTTTTAACTAATTATTATCCTGATGAATTGGAAGCCTCAAAATGGTCTAAAAATATCTTATATAGGGGACTAAGATATGTAAGAAACTAATAGTTTGAACTTTCGTGAATTTGATCATCTTAACAAAATTCTCGAGTTTTGCTTCGAAAGGCATACCTAAACGTCACGCATTGAAAATTATAACTTATCATGACACAACAAAAAATGGTCCAAAAATATCTTGTATGGGAGACTATGATTGTTAAGAAACTAATAGTTTTAACTATAGGGAAATGGGCTGTCTTCAAAAAATTCACAAGTTTTTTCTCGAAGGGTTTACCTGGAAGTTGCACGTAGTGGAAAATTAGAAGATTATTGCACCTAATATTTGTCTTGAGGTATTGGAAGTCCTAAAATGCTCCAAATATTACTTGTAGGGGGAACTACAGAGTGAAAGGACCAAATCATTTTAACTTCCGGGAAATAGGTCATCTTCAAACAATTCACGAGCTTTGCTTCGAATGGTTTACCTAGAAGTATTGTCTAATGAAAAATTATAACATTTTGGCAACTAATTTGTATCCTGATGAATTAGAATTTCCAAAATTTTCCAAACATAAGGGACTAAGGATGGCAATAATCTAATAGTTTGAACTATCGAGAAATAGATCATCTTCAAAGAATTCACAATTTTTTCTTCAAATGGCTTACCTAAAAGTCACGCCTAGTGGAAAATTAAAAGATTTTTAGACCTGATTTTTGTCCTGACTTATTGCGAGAAAGTGGAGATTCAATGGAATTATTCGTATATTAGGCCAACCACACATAAATTCAATTTTACCAAATTTTTTTTTGAATTGATTTAATGTTCATGCAGAGATGTTGTCCAAATCAAATACAACAAACCAAGTAGGTAAATACGCGAAAAGTAGGAAAAAATCCATTTCGGGAAAAAACCTCAATTTAGGAATATATAAGATTTGATAGACACAAATGAATTACAAACTACTTATCTACTAAGTATGACACGTAGTTCTCCAAATCTTCTACAACAACGACATAGTCCAACACCGCCCACAAGAAACAGTCTTCCCTCGGTATCAATTGATTTGACACCCCAACTAATTAAATACCGGGTAGCTACTCCTTTATTCAAATTAATACAAAATGTCAAGTTGGTTCAGTTCATAGCATCACTGTCGAAAACATTATTAAACAATTACTAGCCACTTAATATTTAAAAAGTGAGTTGCCAAATTTTATTAAATTAAATTAACATGCAACCAATTAAATTATAAGTTAACTACACCACATCCACATCATAGTCACAATGGAAATATTTATGGAATTATAAATGAGTCTGGAGTAACACTCCCCTGAATAATCCAAACACTAAATACAAACCCAATATAAAGTCTGAATAATTAAATAACTCCAAAACTGAATTGAAACTGAAAGTATGAGAAAGTTGTCTCTAAATGGAAAGGGGCGACATGGCCTAACAGATGAATGACCCAGAAATAGAATCAATTTCCAAGTGTGGAGGCGTCTACTACTGAGATCATGTAACTTTCATAGCAGCTACAACACGTCAATGGGATGAAACTCCTATGCTTGGCATCCCTATGGGTGGGCACCTAAAAGGTTTTACAAAAAAATAGATTTGAAAGAAAACGGGTCAGAGCCCGAGGTGAAAACAGTTTAAAAATATCAAGTGTTTAATTATATTAAACAGTGAATAGTATATACATGTTAGTTACATGCTCTCACATGAGTTCCTCACCCCTCAACTAGTGTGCACGTCTAACGTGTATTCTTAACCCGTCCTAGTTATGCCATTAACTAACTAGTATGTACCACTTCTTGTTCTCACATTATAATATAAGGGTATATTCATAGCGTTCTAACATATCCTGCGTGTAACTCATCGATTCACTCGTAAGGTTGATTTATAACAATTACGATAGGAAAATATCATTCAAAATGTCACAATAATTTATATTCACACTTTAACAAAGAGTTCATTATAATCATAAGTCTACTATTCTCACCACAAATATACAAATCGGGCTCCCCTAGGCTAAGCTCTGGTGCACACATACTTTGCTATCGAATCCCGATACATCACGTACATAAGGACTACATGTTCTGAATCTCTCAGGAACCGTTTCAATAAGAAAAATCACACATATTGGAGGCGAACATATTTCACATACCCATGGGTCACGCACACACTTACGCTCCCATGGTCAGCTGACTTATCAACTCACAAATAAGTCATTCACAACCCTATGCCCTTGAGGTACCAATCTAAATCCCCCCCATAGGCACACAAAGATTAGATGACCCTGTTCTGAAATTCGACCTCCCATGATAGCAAGTATGGTAGGTATGTGATACACATAATAATCCATATACTAAGAATTCACACAATTTCGATAACTTATAATATTATTAAAGGTATGTTCTCAACCTTATACCATTAATCCAATTCGTACACTATCATACTTTCGGATGATATATAATATATTCCACCGATACGTCTCACGTAGTATAGTTTCAAGTACTTAAAACCTAACCGAAAAGGTTACTAAGTCTCCTATTATTCCCACATATTAATTCTACACTCTTAAGGTCGATATTTCTGTCTCTAACCTTAAATTATCAACTATATAGATTTAATTCATTTACTTGCAATCTGTAATAGTACCTCACTCGTTGGACCCTAGTAAGTCTAACATAAAGTCCCAATTTAATTCTGATATAATATGGGCCCCATATACACCCCTACTGGTCTTCCTTATATCTAAATGTGCTCACAAGGTCCCCACCGATAACTTTCAAGGGTCAGAATTGCTTAATTTCAAAAAGGGGGAAAATATCATAATTTTTGGGGAGGTCGATCGATCGATCATGAATGTCGATCGATCGATCCAGTCGATCGATCGACTATGAATCTCGATCGATCAATCGAGCAGTTACACCCCACATTTTTCTGCGTTTTTAGCCCTAGTTTTCTATCCAATCTCCATTTCATGAATCCATTCTCCAAAGTAAACTTACGACATGTTATACCATCCTAATTATCACCTTTCTAATGTTCCGGAACAATCAAATCATCCCAAGAACAAAATATATATCGATATATTCACCAAATTTTTCATGTCCAACCCTTGTGTAGTTTCTTCCAACTCAAGGCAACCCAAAACTAAATTTTAATCCGGGATTTATATTACCAAGGTTCTGATTTCAATCTTTATTAATTCGAAAATTTAACTACATGCAAATCCAACCCATATTTAAGATTTACTTCTCCCAATTCATGAAATTGTCAATTTTTCAAAGTCTAGCCTTCAATTCTAACCCACATGGATAATATATTTCCTGAAACTTAATGAAATCAAATCACTTGCCTTATAATTGATGTTCTGATCTGCTGGTGATGTTAAAGGCTGGTTCTCTCCCTCTCACCGGTCACAATTCCGTCGAAAAGTGGTGGTGGGTGGTGGTTATGGCTTGTAACCCTCCTGTAACCTCTCCTCTTTCTCACGTTGAACACTTCTTTCTTTTTGTCTAATAATGGCCCTCATAATATATTCTAAATAAACCCTAAAATTCGTGGGTTCAAATTCCTTAAAATTTAAAATGACTAAAATACCCTCCCGAGTTACCGGGTTGGCCTAAAAATGCCCCGAGACCCAAACTAAACCCTCGGCTAGTGTTTTCTGACTATTTTGACCCCTCCGACACGTTGATGCACTTAAAATGACCATATGGATGATAAAATTATAATTTACTTTTAAATCCAATTAAATCGATTCCTAACGCGACTGACACACGCTTCTCAACTTAATTTCCCGAATTGTCGTATTTATGACTCGCTACAATTTTAATAAATTCCATAATCATATATTACTACATTCACCTGATAATATTCAACATTATTATCATAATCAAATACCAACTCTCATCTCGCTAGTATTTAAATTCGGATTAATTTCCAATTAATTATCTCAAATTAATTTAATTAATCCCTTAATTAAAAGCAATTTTATTTAATTAATCTCATAATTAAAAGCCATAAAAATATGGGGTATTACATTAATCAGCCTTCTTCTTTAGTAGTAAAGACTTTGCTCCACAAATAAGATGTAGATATGAACTCTATAAGGATTCTTGAACATGAAAGTGTTCTTCTTGATTCGATAATGTGATCTCTAAATTTTCAAGGGGTTTGGACGATATTTGGAAGAGTTTGATCACAAATGGAACTCTAAAAGGTGTGAAAAATCTTGTAAAAAAGTTCTTAAAGACTCTAATCCCGCATCTCTATTT
Source organism: Sambucus nigra (assembly GCA_949130495.1). Taxonomy (NCBI): domain Eukaryota; kingdom Viridiplantae; phylum Streptophyta; class Magnoliopsida; order Dipsacales; family Adoxaceae; genus Sambucus; species Sambucus nigra. The sequence goes on from OX422223.1 coordinate 263,389,474, forward strand.
AGAAGGGTCTTGGTTGTAAAAGGATGAACATTAGAGATTTAGATTAAATCTAAGTAAAAAGAAAAATTACGCGTTTGTTTGAACGACTTGGTACCTCGTTCGAATGACATACCCTATTTTGTTCGAATAAGCTTCCAATGACCCATTGAATGACATTCCGGTGAATGACAAAAATCAACTCATTTGATTTTGGCAACCTCATTCTAATGACATACCCACTTTCTTTTGAATGAGTTCCAACGAGGTATCGAACGACATTCCAGAATTTAACAAATAATCATCTGGTTCGAACCATAAAACTCGTTCTAACGATTTGGGGTACTCGTTCGAATGAGGCATCAAAATTTTCTTTAAAACCATTTTGAAATGGAAACCCCTAGAAAAATAAAGGATTTACCAAAGCAATCATAACTCTCCCGAGACGAACGATCCTTCGATCTTTAAAAAATCTTTAACTTTTTCATCAAATGCATAGAAGCAGTCATGTAGGTGCGGTGTATATGTAATGGGATAAGCCAAAATAAAAAATATAAAAAAAACACTAAGAAATTATAAAACTTGCTCTTACAAATCTCTCCCTTTAGCTATTCAAGTACAAAACACAAACCAAAGCCAAATTGACCCCTAAAATCTAATGCAACTAATGCCCTCCCAGATCAAGAAACGGAAATGCAATCTTGTATAAGACTTCAACTTAAAAGTCTTCATCTTGTGCAGTCCATGAAATCAAGGCGGAATGACCTACACACACGAGACAAAAGAAATTCTGTGGTTCATACGATTTTTAAAAATAAAAGATAAATAAACCCTCCCCTCCCCTCAATACGTTCTCCTCTTTTGTCCATAATAGAAAAGGAGTAAAAACTAAACATGAATAACAAGCATCACATGAAGAAGCAAGATATCATCAAAAAGATAATCAATTAGAGGACATGTAATGATAATCTTAAATGGCATATGTTCTCCACTTACTATTTTTGAAGTTTTTTAAAATTTTCAAGTAGAAAAATATATATAGGTAAAGAAACACAGTCACCGTGGAATAACACTAAAATATCCAAATCTTGAAAATGGATTGTAATTGTGTGAACATTTTCCATAGGCAAGCCAACATTAACATTCATAACATAGGTGCACTAAGTCATGAGATACTTCTAACGAAAGAACTCAATTTCTACCTTACGTGTAAAAATATGTTAAACTCAAATGAAATTGACTTATGCAATATTCCATGAATATTAATGATTCTCAAAACAATAATACCAAACTTTTAATGTTTTTCAAGAAAGTTTGTTATGCAAACCCGTTGGACTTCTACTTTATAACTAACTCAAAATCTGTCATATATAAGGACTCACTCTTAAATATTTTGAAGAAACCATAATGCTTATATGTAGCGAAGCATCAATGAATATTGACCAAACGGCCTTAGCACTTCTGCTTTTGTGTGTCGTTAATCTTTTAAGCTCCTTTTACAAATGGTGCCTTTTAACGCAAAGAATATTTTTCTCTTTCTCTTTTCCATTGCTTAACATATATCAATATTTTTCGAGAAATGAAGTCCAGACAGTGGTTCATACTTGCACAACTGATCACTTGTTATATTTGGTTCTTTATTAAGCAGAATTGAGATGAGAACAATGTATTCAACACACGGAAAGTAAGTACAATGTTCAAAAAGTCCATGCACATGTGCACTAGAGGTGACAAAGAGTCTAACATGTAAAAAAATAATCATCAATAAAGACGTAATGATATCCACACATTATTAAGCACAATATTGAAACAAATTCATGTCTCAAAACACCATGAAAAAGTCACGTGATGGATGGAATGTAGGGGTGACCCTAATATCTTAACTGTTCATATGGGGTGAAAAAAAAAATAGAAAAATATTTTTGTCTTTTTCAAAAGAAAATTATCAAAAATAAAATATTTTTCAATTTTTTTAACTTTTTCTTAAAAACCAAAAGTCTTTCAATTTTTCAAATTTTTTGTTAAAAACCAAAACTCTTTTTTGGAATTTTTCAAAATAAATCAAAACGAAAAACATATCAATATAATGATAATACAATCTAGCAATAATAGTATGAGATATGAACGTGATAAACATCCTACACTCGATAAAGTACCAGAACTCAATCAACAAAGAAAATACTGAAAGACTTCCTAAGATCCTCAAATCTAAGTGTATCTAAAGGTTTCATGAAAATATCGGCTAATTAACGTTCGGTGCTCACAAAGATTACGGACTCGACCTTCTCCTCAATGGGATCACGAATAAAATGCTCACGTATTTTAATGTGCTTTGTACGATAATGTTGGATTAAATTATGTTATATATGGATCGCACTTGTATTATCACAGGAAATAGTCACTGTGCCTTATAAAATCATATAATCTTCCAACATTTGCTTCATCCATAAGAGTTGTGTGCAACAACTCCCATTGAAAATATACTCAGCCTCCATCGTGGATAACGATATGGGGTTTTTCTTATTGCTCAATCATGAGACTAGAACACTCCCAAAGTAAAAATTCCCACCTGAGGTGCTCCTACAATCATCAACATTCCCAACCCAATCATCATCTGAATAGGAGGAAAAAAGGTCATCGGTATCAAAGGAATACCAAATACCGTATGAAAGAGTGTCACTCGCATATTTGATGCTACATTTAAGTGCAAGTAAGTGAGACTCTTTCGAGGATGCCTTGTAATATGCACAGACTCCAACACTAAAAGAAATATCGAGACGATTACCGGTCAAGTAGAGAAGACTAACTATCATGCACCAATAATAGATTTGATTTACGTTCTTGCCTAAAGTGTCTTTTCTAAGCTTAGTCTATGTACGCATAGGGGTGTGTGAGTGCTTAGCAGAGTTGAAACCAAACTTCTTCACTAGGTACATAGCATATTTGGATTGAGATATGAATATCCCATCCTTTAGTTGATGCACCTGGTGACCTAAGAAGAACGTAACCTCACCAATCGTGCTCATCTCAAACTAGATCTTCATCGCCTCCTCAAAAGTGTGAGCATGTTGGGAGCACGTGCATCCAATTACTATGTCGCCCACATAAACGTGGGCAACTAAGACAACACCACTCTTTCTCCTCATAAACAACATCTTATCCCCCCCCCCCCTCTTGAATCCACGAGCTAGGAGATAGTATCCTCACGTACCAAGCACGGGGTGCTTGCTCCAATAATACAAGGCTTTCTTAAGATAAAAAACCTGTCCCAGTTGCTTAGGGTCTTCAAACCCCTTTGGTTGTTCGACGTAAAATTTCTCTTGTAGAATGTCGTTAGCAAGGAACTTTTGACATTTATCTAATATAACCTGAAGTGCATATGACATGCTATGGCGAGCAGTAAGCGGATAGACTCAAGCCTAGCAATAGGAGCGAATGTCTCATCAAAGACTACATCCTCAATCCGTGTGTAGCCTTGAGTGACCAACCTAGCCTTATTGCGAACTATGGTACGATTATCACCCATATTATTATTGTAAGTCGACTTTGTACCTATCACATTTGTCTTGCTAGGTCGGGGTACTAACTCCAAGACATCGTTCTTACGAAACTGAAGAAACTCATCTTTCATAGCAAATATACAATAGTCATCCTTTTTTCAAATTCTTAGGCTCGACTAAGGAGGTATGGCAAAGGTAGCTAACCACATTCTCAACTTGAGCACAAGTCTTGACACTTAGGGTCATGACTCTTTCGAACCCAAGAGGGTGGATCCTCTAAATCAAGAGCGGGGTGCACCTGGGTAGTATGAGGAAGGATGGGATCGTCACCAGGGGTTCATCACCCTCACACTGGGTGTTAGGGTCAATATACACCGGTGGCTCTTCATTTCTAATCGTGGCCTTAGTTGACTCCATAACCTTAGAGCTTGCAAGGTTAAATGCCCTATAATCCCTACTAGATGATGAATAACCTCAAAATATCCCCTCGTCTCTATAGGAGTCGAACTTTCATAAGTTCTCTCTATATATCAAGATGTAGCAAGTACTATAAAAGATACCAAAATACGATAGGTTGGGCTTCTTCCCTGTCCATAACTAAAAAGGCATGTGTAGCATGTGCAGACGAAGATATATCCTATTCATCGTATGGCATGCGGTACTCACCGTCTCTACCCAAAAATGTTTAGGCAAATTTTTCCTAATAAGCATGAATCTAGCCATTTCTTGTATCGTCTAGTTCTTCCTCTCAACTATCTTATTTATTGAGGAGAATGAACGATCGGAAATTCGTGTTTGATTCCCAATCCATCATAATAGCTATTCACTCTGGCTTCTTTAAATTCAGTGGTGTTGTCACTACGCATCCAATTAATAGTGACACCATGTTTGTTTTCTAGGACACGAAATTTAGTTGTTAGGAACTCAAGCCCGTCGGACTTTTCTTTAAAAATCTCATGATAGAGTATTGAGAAAAGTCATCCACCATCACGAGAATGTATCTCTTATAACCTAAGCTCTCCGAGCGAGTATAACCATATGAATCAACTCCAGAACATATGTGGTGGTAGTGGTATTCAACTTCTGACAGGGACTTGAATTTATTTTCCTTATTGTCAAGGTCCATAGATCGAGGAAGTTGGTTTCCAAAGTGATGGTAAGCCACGAATTAGGTTCTTTTTCACTAATCTCTCAAGATCTCTATAATTACATGACCTAGCCCTTAATGCCAAAGGTCCATAGAGGGGAGCGTGGTACTCTTGCACACAATGGAGGACTTTGGAATGATTCCATTGCAATTATCTTTAGTCCTCACTCCTTGTAGTAAAATTTCACGTGATTGATCACATACGCTATATTCAGACCGATTGAACTTTACCGTAAAGTTTTTATTGCACAATTCGTTTATGCTAATTAAGTTCTCTTTTAATCCTTATAGGTATAACACATTGTCTAGTTTAGGAAATCCAAGTATCTTAACACATCCATGTCCTAAATACTAAACCTACTCCCATCTCCAAATGTGGCCTTCATTGCGAATTTTTTTTATGGTAAAAAATGATATGTCATCGGTAATGTGCCTAGAGCATCCACTATCAAAATACCATTGGGAAGTATTTTGACCCTTGAGAGCAACATTCACAACAAGGGATTTGTCATCTTTCTTAGGTATCCAAGTGGAGGTAACCTTTTATTTGACCTTGTCGTTGTTGGCTCTAGTCGGAGCATTGGAAGCGTTCTCAAATGGCATAGACATCCGTTGAAATTCTTCCATTAATATTTGTGAACTCATGACTAAGAACTCAATTTGCTCTCTCTAAGACTAGCAAAGTCACTATTACTGTGCATGGGAGTTTGTGTATATCTAGTTCTGCCTAACTTGTAGCAAAACTCTCTAAGGTGACTTCTCATTTTGTAAAAGTTACAAACATAGACTTGTTAGGGTATACCTTAGTTCACTTTCTTAGGTTGAACTCTCTTTTTTGGTTTAGGTTGAGTCCCATAAGGATCTACCACAAATTTAGGAATCGGTTCCGGTACGGTATGGGAAGTGGATGTATCGTCGTAATCTATTCCTTGCCTCTCCCTAAAACCTAAATGGACGAGGAGAATTTTTCCAAACTTCTTCGATGTATCGTCTATAGTAACCTTGAACTCCTAGGCACGTTTGAGATCTTTCTTGAGTTGGGATACAAGGGCTTCAAGTTTCTCACGAGTCCCCATTGATGCTTAAATATCTCTCGTAAGACTAGCCAATTTTTTTTATCATGTCACCATTTACCCTCTCTACTAAAATGACTATCTCTCCTAAAGAGACGATCAACGAGGACTCATTCTTGCTTGCCTATTTCTACTCGTTCTCTAACGATAAAACTCTAAGCGCTAAACCTTTATTTTATTTCTTCATTTTAAAGGACTCGACGTAAAGCTCGATGTAAGCACATTGAAGTTCACTATCTCTCTCACTTAAAGCATCATATTGCTCACTCTGTCTGGAATGAATAGACTCACTATCGTGGTCATCATGTTTAGTATCTTCCTCATCGTCGTGAGGTTCACTAGATGTACTAACATGACTAACTATGAACTAGGTGAAGTTATGTCTATGCAGTGATTCATCCCCAAAATCTATCGACTGAACATATCTCTCACTAAGTGTGGCATTCAAGGAAGCTTTGCCTTTACCTTATGTTTTCAATCTTGTAGGACACTCGTGAGATTTTTGATCCTTACCCTTGCATGCATGACATCTTTCTTCATCTTTCTTAAGGTAATCTTTTTTTTCTTTTTTAAAATTTTTCTTGCTCGATTTAAATTTGTGGTTTTTCTCAAAACTCTTATTTTCTTTTGAAGTATTTTCTTTTTTTAGTTTGAGGAACTTTTTAAATTATTTTGCAAAAAGGGATAAATCATCCAAATCAAAATCATGCTCGGAGTCAGACGACACTTTCGCTTTCCTTTTAGATTGAACTTTTAATGCAATTCCCTTATGCTCATGTTTAATAGTTTTGGGAAATATACCGATCTCATACATTTGAAGGTCTCCTATGAGTTTTTCTAACCTAAGTGTATCTAATAGCCCCAAATAAATTAAGAACGGTAACCTGAGGAATGAAACGGGCCAAAAGGAAGATCAAAATATTTTTAACTACACGCATTTCATGATTTTTCTCACCTAAATTAAAATTAGAGTTTACGATATCAGACAATCGTGCATAAAATTCATCAAATAACTCAGGCTCTAGCATCGTAATAATCTCAAATTGAGGGTGAGATTTTGTAGCTTAGAAACTTTTATGGCACTGGTACCCTCATGAGTGAGATGGAGGATATCCCAAGCTTCTCTAGACGTGGTGAACGTCATGATGTAGCGGAACTCGTCAAAGGTGACAGCTCCAAAAATGGCACTTAAATCGCATGAGTTAAAATTGCTCTATTTAAAATCATCTTCTCTCCTCGCAGAGACATGTTTTGGAATTTCTACATTATCGTTGGTTCCAATGGGTGGTGTCCACCCTCTTTCACACACAAGACAAAATCTTTCATCAATAGTGTACATGGGGCTTGAAGGTAATTTTGAGATTAGAAGTAATTCCACATTAGCAACAGTGTTTTGGGGATTAAGGCACCATGGCAGCTCAGCATGGCAGCTCAAGCGAGGCAGCTCAACATGACAACTTGTATTTTGGCTTGTTGTATTAGTCATATCGTATCTTTGTTTATATTGATTGTAAGATATAACATTTGTAATTATGTAGCGAGAATAATAAGGAGTTTTAATGTTAGGTCAAATGATATTCGCGAGAGACCAGGCTTGGCAGGGGCTGGGAGAGCTTTCATGCTCTATCGAATGACCTCACTGCGGTAACTTTAGAGGGACTTGGTTTGGAGGATTGAGAAGTGAGGCACCGTTGGGGATCGTCCCAACCATCTTGAATACACATGATAAAACACCAAAGAACCCTGACCGTGGAACCTCGGGCGGAGCAGCTTGGAGTTCCATCGGGCGTTGAGTTGTGAACCAAACAACCCTCTACTTAATGTCACATCTACTGTAGGTGATTTCAATAGACAGCTAAACAATGTCAGACCTGCACTTGAGTAAACCACTATGGTATTTGGGGCTGTCAGGCAGTTGGTGAGACACCTCTGCGACAACAGCCCCCTAACACACAATGCTTAGGCAAAAGGCATGTCTTGGCATTTAATGTTTATGACGTGGAGATAACTAGTGCATCAGGCATTTAATGTTGTGACATAAGGTATGAGGGATGTCTTTTTCATAGTCTTTAATGACTGAGTTGCCTCGGGGATGGTGTGGTGGGCTATTTAAGGACCCCAACCACCCCTGAGGAGAGCATGATCTTTTTTAAAGTTCAGGAGAGATCTTTTTGAGGGTTCAGAATTTGCTACTAGAGAGTTATTGCAAACCAAAGAGTTGGCTCATCCACCATTGTCATTTATTAGGAATATTTTAATACTTAATAGAGATGCTTGAGGGTGGTTGGGTGTGTTTGGCTACTTGCCAAGGCGTATATAATGTGCTTACTTCTCTCTCCCTTTAGCTAAGTTACTTCTAAATTCATTACTATCTTTTGAGTTGTACACGAGAGATTTATGAGTTTTAACTAAGTTTTATCTTCATTGAGTTTGTGTTTGCATGTTCTATCACTAATCCAAGGTTTTAGCTAATTAACTTATCATTACCATACTCAAAAGGGGTTACGCCTCCATCTTATCTAAACTACCCTCTTACATTTGGCGACTCTTCTAGGGAGGCCTTCTTCTAAGTAAGGAGTATGGCGCAAGATAATGTTAATCGAAGGCTCAACTTTGATGACATCCAACATAACGAAGAGCAAGTTGCGAGAGAACTGGAGGCTCTAAGGGATGGGGCCCCTCGAATAGAGGTACCTCCAGTTCAGGCGATGACAGGCATTCCAGGGGTAACACAAGCTTCTACGAGTGAAGGCTTGGGACCTTCTCAAGTGGTGCTCCTCATGAGTAAGTTTTATGAGTTTTTTCAAACTCCGATAACTTCAAGGATGCTGGGAGGATTGGAAGCCAATGCCTTCATAACACGAGGGGTAGCCCCAATGGCCCCACCAGGTGCAAGTGTAGCGGGAATGGTCCCAACAAGCAAGCCCTCTATTGTGAATCCAGCAGTGGGAAAATCAGGAGTATAAATGTCCCCAAGTGTGACGATTGTTCCAGCTGCCCCAGGCACTCATCCCACGGTCCCGTTGGTTGTTACCCCAGTAGCATCACCCATGGAGGAAATGAGGAAGGAGATGCAGAAGGAGATGTTAAAGTTTATGCAATCTTCCTTACAATCTGCTGGCAAGGTAGCTTTGATTTATGATGACTTTCGAACCCCTTATCCGCAGGAATACAATGATGAGCCCTATCCAAAGGACTATATTCCTCCTATTTTTGAAAAATACACAGGGAAGGGTGGGAACCCGAAGGATCACATTAAGAGCTTCATTGAACACTTGGGAGCACATTGCAATAATAAGAAGCTCAAGTTGAGGGAGTTTTCTAAATCCTTAATCGACAAAGCATATACTTGGTATTCCCATTTGGCTTCCAAGAGTGTTTCTACGTGGGAGGATATGCACGTATTATTTATCCAGAAGTTCTTTCTGGCAAAATATGAGTTTACTTTGACCCAACTAGGTAGAGAGAAGCAACGACTTGGGAAAGAAGTGGGGGCCTATGTTCGAAGGTTCAGGGAAATATCCCTCGACGTGAGGGAGGAGTCTAAAGAGTCCATGTTATTGCAGATCTGCACTAAGGGGCTGCTTCCTGAGTACATCTGCCATCTTATCAATTAGACGTGTGAGGGGACTTTTTCGGCATTCTTATAAGTGATAAGAAATATCTCCTTGGTGGTGCGACCCAATCCGGTGGTGCCCATAATGTTTAGGCAACCGATGCAGCCCACGGGGGGGAGGTCTTAGCCCCCACGGGTAGGGTACACTGAGGGAGGAAATGGGGGCAAGGCACGAAAGAAGGACAATACGAGGAAGTTTGGGAGAAACAGAGAGGATCCACCACCATTGCCTTGTACAGTAGAGGAGGCTGTCAGTTGTTACAACATAATGGTCCAAGGGGGAATGGTCTACTCCTACTAGCCAAAGGATGTTCCAGTGGAGGAACCCGATGCAGCAACGAAGGTGGATCCTAAGTACTGCCAGGTTCATCGGAGGATCTAGCATTCAACAGAGAGTTATTTCACACTGAGAAGAATCATCGATAAGAACGTGAAGGCAGGGACATTGAAAATACCTCCACAGAATGTCAATAACAATCTTCTGCCAGCACATAGGGCCAATCTCATGGTGGCCTATGATGAAGAAGCGGAGAGAGGAGAAAGACAGTCAACGACGAAGCAAGAAGATTACAAAAAAGCTCTGGAAGATTGTACGAGAGGAATGGCTAATGTAGTACTGGCCTACGATGAGGCAAGTGCTAAAAATGTAGAGGATGTGTACGGCATTGAAGGTGAGGAAGCAAACCCAGTCCTAGAGTACTGTGCAATTTTGAAATCCCCGAAATTCACCTAGTTCTTCGACCAGGTGGGGATACTGAAAGAGAGTAGGTTAGAGATAACCCAGGCAGTACTTGACATTACGAGGAAGAATGCCGTACCTTCGTTGAGATGGAAGGGACCTATGGACAGGTTGGTTAGGAGATTTATCTCAGAAGTAACCTTCAGCGATGCAGATAGGGCTATAAGCTTCCCTCATAACAGACCATTGTATGTGACCAACAACGTCAACGAAATTAGCTTTGCAAGAAATCTTATGGATGGAGGACCTTCCATCAATATCATGCCAATCTACTCTTTCAATGGAGCCAATATTATAGAGGAAAGGTTGGTCCCCATGCCCTTGGTGATTTCTGGGTATGATAACCAATCTTCCAAATACATTGGGTATGTTAATGTTGGGATTGTGATGGGAAATCTGAGTTCCCATATCAAGTTCCACGTAATAGAGAGTGCAACTTCATATCATCTGCTAATAGGAAGGGTGTGGATGCATAACCAAGGGTTGGTTCCTTCTACGTACCACTAATGTGCTAAGACGAATATCAAGGGGACAGAGGTGACCATTAGGGCCATAAAAAGGCCCTTCATTATTGAGGAAGCTCACTTGGTAGACGCAAAATTTTACACTGAGTTGGAAGAGGATGTCCGGGTCCTAAAGAGAAGAATGGAGGGAGCATGGGTTCCCTCGATCAGAGAAAGGATGGGGCCTTTGAATGAGCAGGGTAAAGAGGTTACAAGCAGCGCAAGAGCAATGATCGAACAAGCTCATCAGGTGGTCCCTCATCCCTAAAACATCTCGAAGCAGCTCAAGATAGGATGAGGCCCAGAGTGGATTCGATGGAGCATGAGGTCCAACAACAAAGCGTGCTGATCCGGTTCTCACGAAAAAGAGTGGCTAAGGCTTATAGAGAGAAGAAGAGGAAAGCAGTCACCGTTACCATCAGACAATGCAAGAAAGTCATTACTGAAGAAGGAAAGGTGGTGTATTGATTGTAACGGTGTGAGCGGGCGATTGAGGAAGCTGATGATGAGGTTGACCCGATATATGAATGATTTTTGGTGGATCAAAGGGGATAATGTATGGTGATAGACAATTCCAGCGTACATGAATTTGTGGGAGAAGTCACCGAGGAACCAGATTACATGGAAGATTAGCTAAAGCCCTGGGCACAAGAATTAGATCAGTTAAACCTGGCGAAAGAAGGAGAAGATCCGAGGCACATCTTCATCTCAAAGGATCTCAATAAGGAGAAATGAGAGGCCTTGGTTGAGTTGATTCGTGAGTTTATAAACGTCTTCACATGGAAATACACAGAGATGGAGGGACTGAATGATAAGGTGAGCTGCCACAGGTTAAAGGTAATGCCTTCAGCCATTCCAGTGAAACAAGTGACGAGAACGTAGAAGCCTGAGCTAGATTTGAAGATCAAGGAAGAGGTTCAATGCTTACTAATGGCAGGGTTCATCACATCGATACAACACCCACTTTGGCTATCTATCATTATCCCAATGGGAAAGAAAGACAAAAACCAAATAAGGATCTGTGTGGATTTCAGAGATTTGAACAGAGCTTGTCCCAAAGATGAGTTCCCTCTGCCCTCCATCGATAGCCTGATAGATGCAACGACTGGTCATGAGATGTATAGCTTCATGGATGGGTATATAGGGTACAACCAGATCAAGATGGACCCCATGGATGAGGAGAAAAGAGCATTCAGAACCCCGTTGGGAAACTTCATGTACAGGTGATGCCGTTTGGACTCAAGAACGCTGGGGCGACTTACCAGAGAACGATGATGGCCATTTTCCATGACTTCTTTCATAAATTTGTGGAATTATATGTAGATGATTTGGTCATCAAATCGAGGAAGGAAGAGTCCCATCTAAGCGATTTGAGGAAGGTGTTCTCCCGCTGGAGGAATTATAAATTAAAGATGAATCCTTTGAAGTGCATTTTTGGAGTGACAAGTGGGAAATTCCTAGGTTTTGTGGTTGATAGATAAGGGGTGCAGATGGACCAGGACAAACATCGGGCGATCTTAGAAATTCCATGCCCAATAACGGCGAAGGAGCTGAAGAGTTTCCTCGGTAAAGTCTCCTGCCTAAGGTGATTTGTGCCTGGATTGGCCGAAATAACACACCCATTGATGCAACTATTGAGAAAGAACACGAAATTCAGGTGGGAAGAGGCTCACCAGGAATCTCTTAACGGACTGAAGAAGCTGCTCATTTCACCACAGACCATAGTTCCCTCAAAGGCGGGAATACCGTTACAGCTATACCTCACGTAGACTACGAGGTCTATGGGAGTTTTGCTGGCACAAGAGATCGGTGGGTAAGAACGACCAGTATACAACCTCAGCAGGATCAGCCAGGGGCCAGAAGTCAGATATAGTATCTTGGAAAGGTATTGTTTAGCCTTAGTCTTTATAGAGAAAAAACTTAGGCATTATATGTTGTCTTTTACAATTCATATTATGACTAGATGTGATCCTATTAAGTATTTACTAGCAAGAACAATTTTGATTGGTAGAGCATCTAGGTGGTTCCTCATCCTATCTGAATATGACTTGAAGTGCGTGGTTCCTCGCGCAATCAAAAGCTAGGCATACGCCGATCAGTTGGCTCTTTTCCCCTCAGGAACATTTGAGCCACCCAAAGAAAGTATTCCAGGAGATGATTTGCAGGCCAATCACCTAGACGCAACGGAGGAGAAATGGACAATGCAGTTCGTTAAATCCTCGGTAGAAAAGAAAGGAGGAGTAGGGGTTATTCTTTTAAAAGGAATGGCGAAGATTTGCCTTTCTAACTAATTAGATTTCCCTTGTTCTAACAACGAGGCAGAATATGAAGCATTGGTGTTGGGATTACTAGAGGCTCTTCGAATAGGGATTCGTTCACTTTGCATAAAAGGGGATTCAAACTTGGTGGTCTAGCAAGTGAATGGAGAGTACGCATTAAAACATATGAGCCTGGAACCATACAGGACAATCATTTAGAGGCTCCTATTCCAGTTCCATTGCACCAAGATTAATAGACAGCCCATAACAATGAATCATCACCTAGACGCATATGCCACCATTGCCTAGAAGATGGTCATGAGGAACAACACACCTACTGTCGTAATCCAATGAAGAACAACTCTTTTGGTGGTACAGTCAATTCTACCAATGGAGGAGGACGCAGACTGGAGGGGAGAGATCAAAAGGTAATTAGAATCCGGGGAAGGAGTGATGGGGCTGAGAGAATTAGCCCAATACTTCACGAACCAGGGAAAACTTCACTTTAGGAATGCCGAAGGGTGGTTGTCGAGGTGCATCAGCCCAGAAGAGGCAGAGCAAAGATTGAAGAAAACACATGAAGAGCACTACGAAACGATTGAGATACCCCTTTACAGGAGAATTCAAAGGGAGGGATATTTCTAGCCTAGTATGAAGCAGGATGCAACTGATCTACAACGAAAGTGTGCCAAATGCCAGTTATTCTTCGAGGAAGCTGAATGTCACTTCATGGGGGCTCAACCTGACTGGAGACAGCCCTATATTGACTTCATTAAAGATAGAGTTATCCCAACGGAGAAAATTGAAGTGATGGGACTCCGATGAAGGGCCCCGAGATTCTACATTCAGGAGGGGCATCTTTATCGAAGGGGATACTTCAATAGACCGTTGCGTTGTATCACGAAGGAAGAAACAATCGAGGTTCTCAAACAGGCACATGATCCAGCTCTCATAAGGGGGTAAGTTATATGACCAGTTGATGACTTTGGGATACTACTGGCCAACGATGGAGAAAGATTCTATTGAGTTCATTCGAAGGTGCAAGGCTTGCCAACTTCATGGAAATATGATCCATGCCCCATTAGTGGACCTACACTCCCTGGTAATGCCTTATCCTTTTCACACTTGTGCGTTCGACCTGGTGGGGTCAATACATCCTTTTTTGAGAGGGAGGATATGGATACTAGTAGCAACAGAGTGTTTCACAAAGTGGGCCGAAGCGATACCACTGAGAAGGGAAACCGCAGGGGTGGTGAGCAACTTCATCAGAGAATACATCATTTTCCATTTTGGGATCCCAAAGGTTATCCTTTCAGATAATGGAACCCCTTTTATAAATTCAGACGTAATGATGCTCACAGATAAGTACTCCATTGTCCATTATACTTCGATGGTGGCATATCCAAAGGGGAACGGTCAGATTGAAGCAACTAACAAAACTCTGGTTAATATCTTAGCTAAAATAATGGAGGATTTCCCAGGATCGTGGGATGACAAGATACCAGCCGTATTATGGGCCTATTAAATAACTAACAGGAAGCCCACAGGGTATACACCGTTCTCTTTTGTCTATGAGGCCAAGGTGATTCTCCCAGTAGAGTTAGAAGTTCCCTCTACTCGATATGCTTTGCGAAGCAGTATGATCCCTAAGAACATACACGTGCAATTGGAGGTGTTAGATGAACACAAAGATAATGCTATGCAACACTTTTAAATGTATATAAAATAGCTCTCCAGGGCATACGATAACTTAGTAAGGCCAAGAAAGTTCATGGAGGGAGATCTCGTATTGAAGGCAACAGTGAAACACATCAAGGGGCTTCCTCTACCTAAGTTTGCAGTGAATTGGGAGGGACCTTTCATCGTAAAAGAGGCTCATGACTCAGGTTATTGCTTAATTTCAAAAATGGAAGAAGACAAACCAATCAAGATTAACAATAAATGGTTAAAAGTCTATCATGTGTAGGAAGTTATGTTTGACCACTGATGTATTTAGCTGTTCTTATGAATACACAAGTTCATTTTAAGATTAGTATGCAAGTTCTGTTTATTATAACTCAAGTAGAGATGAAAGAATTACAGAACTTCACACTTCACAATCTATGTAAACAGTTGTAACACAAAGAAATGGCATAAGAAAATAAATATATTTTTCCATTCATAAAATTTGGGGCATTACAAAATTGGGAGCTATTGCCCAAGAATTACATGAGAAGAAAAGAAAAAAAACATATATACAAGTTCATTGGCCTAAGAGGAACCACAGATCTGGAGAAGAGAAAAAATCTCCAGGGAGGCCCGAAGAAGCTGCTTGTCAAGACCGTTGAGCATTGACAGAGACCTCTAACCTTGTTTGCGCATGTGTGCGCTCGATCAGGAGTTTCTCTTGCTTCAGCTTCGCTAGACACAGAGCTTCTTCGATGTCCTCCACCTATTTATTAATGGCTCCAAAAAGAGGTGCTAGCTTGGCCAACTTAGCTTCCTCAGCCCGCTGGTCCTCCTGATATTTCTGTAAGAGCTCCCTCTAGCTGTTCATTCGTTGGATTTTCAAGGTCTTCAAATGCGTTATAAGCCAGCCAAAATGGAAGCCGTCGCGACCTAAGTCCCTTTGATAACCTAGAACTTGGTTAAGGAGGGGCCTGGTAAAGTCTGAGGTCAGAGTGTTGGCAATTTTAGCAACGACGGTAGCCATACCCTATAGCCGTAACTCATAACAGAGATGTTTGAACGCAGGATGTCTACCATGAACATCTTGAGATGATGATTTATGAGTTATTCAACGACTAGGCAATGGTTGGCAGGCATCTGAGGAGAACGATGAAGCACCATCAGGCATAAGGCATGAGGAGCTAGTTTGGGCAGAGGAAGCTCATAGCCAAATTTGCTCTGCGCAACAGCACCGGTTGTAGAACCTTGATCATTATGGCTAGATTCTTCTGAAGCGACAGGTTCCCGATGGGGTGAGGCAATGGGCGAAGGAACTGGTGGAGAATCCTCCCGAGTAACCTGAAACAGTTAGAGGAAATAAAGAGTTGATGAAAAGAAAAAAAAACCTCAACAAGTGTTTTCATTGTTAAGTTACCGATATAGGTGGAGTTTATGAAAAATCTTAACAAGCATTTTCATTGTTAAGTAACCGATATAGGTGGAGTTTATGAAAAATCTTAACAAGCATTTTCGTTGTTAAGTCACCGATATAGGTGGAGTTTATGAAAAATCTTAACAAGCATTTTCGTTGTTAAGTCACCAATATAGGTGGAGTTTATGAAAAATCTTAACAAGCGTTTTCATTGTTAAGTCATCGATATAGGTGGGGTTTATGGAAAATCTTAACAAGCGTTTTCGTTGTTAAGTCACCGATATAGGTGGAGTTTATGGAAAAATTTTAACAAGTGTTTTCGTTGGTAAGTCACCTATATAGGTGGAGTTTATGGAAAAATCTTAACAAGTGTTTTCGTTGTTAAGTCACCGATATAGGTGGAGTTTTTGGAAATTCTTAACAAGTGTATTCGTTGTTAAGTCACCAATATAGGTGAAGTTTATGGGAAAAAAACCTTAACAAGTGTTTTCATTGTTAAGCCACAAACACAAGAGAAGTTCGAGAAACTGAGAAATGCAGAGAGAAATTTGCGAAGTACCTCAGCAGTAGTAGAAACGAGAACCGGGGTCACCACGGTGGCCACAATGGTAGAAACCACGACGCCCACAATGGTAGAAACACATTATAGTGCTCGCTGGTGTTTCCCCACTCGGTGTAAGAGGGCAAGTAGCCTGGAAAAAATAGAAGGACCACGGCTAGTGAGGGGTCTTCATTAATGAGATCTACAGTAGTCACCTGGACCACTCTTGCCTCATGTTTAAAAAAATCACAACGGTAGAGAAAAATATCCTCTTCATAGGGCCTCATCACAAAACTAAAAAAGTCATCGATAAAAGGAGGTCAGCTCCTTTCGGCTTTGTCTCTTATGATAAGCAAAGGAGCGTGGGGGCAGAATTGTTTCCTCCGAAGGAGGGAGGTTGGTCTTGGCTGCTACAGCAGGGAAACGTACATAGAGGAAACCCGTGAGGAGTACACAATTGGCGAATTTGGCCAAGTTATAATGGCCCAGAGAGCGTTCCATGTCATAAAGGGTTCTATCGAGCCATGTGTAGAGGGATCCCAAAGCGATTGCAGCCAGAGGAAACTTGGTACCCTGGGCTAAATGAGCCAAACGAAGGGACATGTTGATGAGGTCCCTTCGAGGCTGGTCGTTGGGTTTCCCCATTAAAAGAAGCGAGAAATAATGACAAGGATATAGGTAGGAAGTTCCAGGGATGTACCTTGTCCAGGGGCAACCTCAGAGGAACTACCTTCAGAAGGACCCTTGAAGAAATAGTTGATGAAATGAGTGAAGGTAGCTTTGTTTAAAGTACCGATGCACCTTCGACATATACAATCTAACTCCAAACGATCAACAGTCTCTTGGGCATCCAGGGCTTCATCAGAATAGGGCTCATTGGCCTGTTGCCTCAAGGCCTAGGAGCTCGCACACATCCTCCAAAGTTATTGTAAATTCACCCCATACAGTAATGAACGTATGAGTGGTAACATTCCAGTGAGATACTAGAATGGGAAGAGCAACATTATTCTTGGACAGGGTGAACTCACCAAACCACTTGCCTCGATGAAGCCCAATCTTGGTGAGGGTATTAGCATGGGAACTCCGCATATGGGTGTTCTAGGTAGTAAAGTGAGCAGGAGAGCCCCTAGGACCTTCAAAGTCGATGTGGGACCATGGGAAGTCCCCTCGCTTAAGACGGAATTGGAGAGTCCCCTCGGGATGTAAAAAGCCTAGTCATCAGCACTCTCATCTTCATCACCAAGCGTCATGGCATCATACTTGGCATTAAAAATGCAACTCTTATAAAAACTAGCAAATTAATCACCCTTGCCGAATATGGGGGACCGGTGGTAGAAGTGCAACTAGTCCTTGCGGGCAGCAGTTAGTGAGGCGGCAGTAGAAGTGGTGACAACAGGGGTAGCATGTGGAGCACTTATGGCCGGTGTGGTAGGGTTACTTGAGGAGGCCATTACAGACAACGGCAAAGACTGAGAATAACTTGGTAAAAGAAGGGTTGGGAATGAAGAGGGATAGGAACAACCACAGGTGGTGGCGCTAAAGAGGAGACAAGAAGGGAGCTTGGTAAAAGCTTGCGCAACAATGGAGTTCGAATAGAGTTCGCACAAAGTTTCTCTCTCTAAAGGAATGTGTGAGCTTGAAGAAGAAGAAGGAAAGATAAGGGTTTGAAAAAAGAGACGTTTGAAGCCTTTTAAACCTTACCTTTTAAGTTTCCCACCATCGCACGTGTAAGGCCGTCTATAATCATTTCAAATGAACATGTGGCACTTCAGGAAGTGTTTTGACAGCTGAAAAAGACACCGCTACATCAATTACGAAGTGACACCTGGGGAATAGAAAGGGTTGCCTTCCAAAGAAAGTTTGCGTTTTGGCGCCATAATTTTTGTCATACATATCCAATAACTCCAAATGGGAAAGGATGTCCCAACGGTTCCAAAAAGCTATGATGCCCCCTCTCCACATGTCCAAACGTTGTTTAAATAGGTGACTCAGCTGCATCGGGGAGAATTTCTACTTTTTTGAACATAACGAAACATTATAAAGGATAATTTCACCTACCAAGAATCAGAACGAGTATTTGAGAAGGTTAGCAGGCCTTTTGGGAGAAGTTCAAATAATAAAGCTAGAACGATTGAAGCGCAGTATAAGGAAAAAGTGGCGATGTTCCTTCGTCAAGGACCCAACGAGTCGTAGTGCTTTGTCTTAGGTACATCAGGTAGAATTTTACTTTTTCCTAAAAATTATAACGCTGTGGTTCTAGCGAAGGAAAGGAGGCCAGAAGTTTTTCACATAGAGAAGGTTCATCGATTTGAGAAGTTTCATGCAGACATTTCTTGCTCCAACAAACCTCTCCACGAAGGGGCAAATATATAGGGGGATTGAAGGTAATTTTGAGATTAGATGTAATTCCACATTAGCAACAGTGTTTTGAGGATTAAGGCACCGTGGCAACTGAGCGTGGTAGCTCAGCGTGACAGTTCAACGTGGAACCTCAACATGACAACTTGTATTTTAGCTTGTAGTATTAGTCATATCGTATCTTTGTTTATATTGACTGTAAGCTATAACGGTTGTAATTATATAGCAAGAATAATAAGGAGTTTTAATGTGAGGTCAAACGGTACTCGCGAGAGACCAGGCTTAGCAGGGTCTGGGAGAGATTTCATGCTCTATCGAATGATCTCACCGCGGGAACTTTAGAGGGACTTGGTTTGGAGGATTGAGAATTGAGGCACCGTTGGGACTCGTCCCAACCATCTTAGATACACCTGGTAAAACATCGAAGAACCCTAACCGTGGAACCTCGGGCGGAGCATCTTGGAGTTCCATCGGGCGTTGAGTTGTGAACCAAACATCCCTCTACTTAATGTCACATCTACTGTAGGTGACGTCACTAGCCAGCTAAATAATGTCAGACCTGTACTTGAGTAAACCATCGTGGTATTTGGGGCTATCAGGAACTTGGTGAGCCACATCTGCGATAACCGCCCCCTGACACACAGTGATTAGGCAAAAGGCATGTCTTGGCATTTATTGTTTATGACTTGGAGATAACTAGTGCATCAGGCATTTAATGCTGTGACATAAGGTATGAGGGATGTTTTTTTCATAGTCTTTAATGACTGAGTTGCCTCGGGGATGGTGTAGGGGGATATTTAAGGACCCCACACCCCTGAGGAGAGCATGATCTTTTTGAGAGTTCATAAGAGATCTTTTTGAGGGTTCAGAAGTTATTACTATAGAGTTATTGCAAACCAGAGAGTTGGCTCATCCACCATTGTCATTTAGTAGGAAGCTTTTAATAATTGATAGAGATACTTGAGGGTGGTTGGGTGTGTTTGGTGCCTGCCAAGGCGTATCTAGGGTTCTTACTTCTCTCCCCCTCTAGCTAAGTTACTTATAAATTCATTACTATCTTTTGAGTTATACACGGGAGATTTGTGAGTTTTAACTAAGTTTATCTTCATTGAGTTTGTGTTTGCGTGTTCTATCACTAATCCAAGGTTTTAGCTAATTAACTTATCATTACCATACTTAAAAGGGGTTACGCCTCCATCTTATCTAAACTACCCTCTTACAAATAAATTTTAATGCAGACCCATAAAAAATAGGAAGTCCAAAAATGATCCAACAATTTCTTCTAAGGGGCACTACAGAGGGTACGAACAAAATCATTTGAACTACTGGGAAATAGGTCATCTTCAAATGATTCCGGATTTTACTTCCGACGGTGTACCTAGAAGTTGCGTTGAGTTAATAATTATAATAATTTGGTACCTAATTTTTATCCTGATGTGTTGGAGCTTCCAAAATTGTACAAACATATATTATAGCAGGAGGGCAAGAACCTAATAGTTTGGACTATTCACGAGTTTTTCTTCAAAAGGTTTACCTAAAAGTCGTGCCTGGTTGAAAATTAGAATGTTTTTGTACTTAATTGTTGTCCTGATATATTGGATGTCCTAAAATGGTCCAAAAATTTATTGTAAGAGGAACTACAGAGGACAAGAACCAAGTAAATTGATCTCCCGGGAAATAGGCCGTATTTAAATAATTCACGAATTTTATTTCGAATAATGTACCTGGAAGTCACACCTAGTCAATTTGGTACCTTTTTTTTTTGTCCTGATGCATTGGAAGTCCCAAAATGGTTCAAAATATTACCGGTCGTACTATGGAGGGCAATAAGATAATAGTTTGAACTACCAGGAAATAGGTAATATTCTAAAAATTTATGAGTTTTGCTCGGAAAGACGTACCTAGAAGTCATGCCTAATGTAAATTTATAACATTTTGTACCTAATTATTATTCGATGCATTTGAAGTCCCAAAATGGTTCTCAAATATCCTGAAAAGAGACTATGGATGGAAAGAACCAAACATTTTGAACTATTGGGAAATAGGTCGTCTTAAAGAAATTCATGAGTTTTGCATCGAAGGGCGTACATAGAGTCATGCCTTATGGAAAATTATGAAAAAAATCATAATTGTTGTCCTGACGCATTGGAATCCCCAAAATGGTCCAAAAATATATTTTATGGGGGACTACTGTAGGCAATAAAGTAATAGTCTAAACTTTTGTGAATTTAGTCATCATAACAAAATTCACGAGTTTGGCTTCGAAGGGCGTATCGGGATGTTACGCATAGTTGAAAATTATAACGTTTTTATTCCTAATTATTTTCCTAACGCATTCAAAGTCCAAACATGGTCCTATTTTTTATGAGGGAGTATTGTAGGCAAGAAACTAATAGTTTTAATTTTCATGAATTTGGTCGCCTTAACAAAATTCATGATTTTGGCTTCGAAGTGTGTACCTTGGAGTCATGAGTTGTATAAAATTATAACAGTTTTGTACCTTGTTGTTGTATTGATGCATTGGAAGCCCCAAAATGGTCCAAATATATTTTGTACGGAGGACTAAGGTGGGAAATAACATAATAGTTCAGGAGTTTTTCTTCGAAGGGTGTACCTATAAGTTTTGCATAGTGGAAAATTAGAACATTTTTGTGCCTGGTTTTTATCCTGACATATGGGACGTCCCCAAATTGTCCATAAATTTCTTGTAGAGGCCCTATGGAGGGTAAGGTCTAAATTGTTTGAATTATTGGGAAATAGGTCGTATTCAAATAATTCACGAGTTTTTCTTTGAATTGTGTACCTTGATGTCACGCCTAGTGAAAAATTATAAGATTTTGTACCATAGTTTTGTTCTGACACAGTGGATGTCCCAAAATGGTACAAACATATATTGTAGCGAGGACTATGGAGGGCAAGAACCTAATAGTTTGAACTACCGGGAAATACGTCGTCTTTAAAAAAATCATGAGTTTTTCTTTGAAGTGCGTACCTTGAAGTTGTTCCTAGTGTAAAATTATAACATATTTTTTACTTATGACACAATAGAATTCCTAAAATTTTCCAAAAATATCTTGTACGGGAGATTACGGCAGCCAACAAACTAATACTTTAAACTACATGAAAATAGGTCATCTTAAAAAAATTATTGAATTTTTCTTCGAAGGGTGTATCTAGAACTCTCACCTAGTGGGAAATTAGCACATTTTTGTACCTAATTGTTGTCCAGATGCATTGCAAGTCCCAAGATGGTCCAAAAATATCTTTTAGGGGGATATGGAGGGCAAGTACCGAATAATTTAAACTACTGGGAAAAAGGTCATCTTTAAAAAAATCACGAGTTTGGTTTCTAAGGGCACATCTCAGAGTAGAGACTAGGGGAAAATTATAATACTTTTATAACTAATTATTGCCCTGATGCATTGGAAGCCCCAAAATGGTCCAGAAATACCTTGTATGGGGGACTATGGTGAGCAAGATATTAATAGTTTTAACTATAGTGAAATATTCCTAATTGTTGTCGTGAAACAGTTAAAGCCGCCAAATGCTCTAAAAATATTATGTATGGGGGACTACGGTGGTAAAGAAACTAATATTTTGAACAACTGGGAAGTAGGTCGTCTTCAAAAATTCATTTGTTTTTCTTCGATGGTTTTACGTGTATGTCTCGCATAGTTGAAAAGTAGAAGTTTTTTATATGTGATTATAGCCTTGATGTATTGGAAGTCCCAAAATGCTCCAAATATATCTTGTAGGGGACACTACAGTGGGAAAGAAACTAATAGTTTGAACTATAGGGAAATAGGTCGTCTCCAAAAAATTCAAAAGTTTTTCTTCAAAGGGTGTACCTAGAAGTCGCATGTAGTTGAAAATTAGAACATTTTTATACCTAGTTTTTGTCCTGGCATATGGGAAGTCCCAAAATTTTCAAAACATTTCTAGTCCTGGCCCTACGGAGGGCAAGAATCAAATTGTTTGAACTACCGGGAAATAGGTCGTATTCAAACAATTCACGAGTTTTTCTTTGAATTTTGTATCTGGAAGTCACGCTTAGTGAAATATTATAAGATTTTGTATAGAAGTTTTGCCCAAACATATTGGAAGTCCCATAATGGTCCAAATATATATTGTAGCGGGTACTAAAAAATGCAAGAACCTAATAGTTTGATTTACCGAGAAATACGTCATCTTAAAAAAAATAACGAGTTTTGCTTCGAAGAGCGTACCTTGAAGTCGTGCCTACCGAATAATTATAAAAAAATTTACTTAATTATTGTCCTGAGACATTAGAAGTCCCGAAGTGGTCAAAAAATATCTTGTAGTGGGGACTATGGCGGGAAACAAACTTATAGTTTGAACTGCATGGAAATACGTCGTCTTAAAATAATTCATGAGTTTTTCTTCGAAAGGTGTACTTAGAAATCGCACCGAGTAGAAAATAATATATATTTTTGTACCAAATTGTTGTCCAGATGCATTGTAAGTCCCAAAATGGTCCAAAAATATCTTGTAGGGGGATTATGAAGGGAAAGTACCTAATAGTTTAAATAATTGGAAAATAGGTCATCTTCAAAAAATTCAGGAGCTAGGTTTCGAAGGGCGCATATAAGAGTAGAAACTAGTGGAAAATTATAATATTTTTGCAACTGATTGTTGTACCGATGCATTGGGATCCCCAAAATGGTCCAGAAATACCTTTTATAGGGGACTAAGGTACGTAAGAAACTAATAGTTTGAACTTTCATGAATTTGGTTATCTTAACAAAATTCTCGGGTTTGCTTCAAAAGGCGTACCTAGAAGTCTCACGTTGTTGAAAATTATAATATATTTATTCCTAATTATTGTCGTGACACAATTGAAGCCCTAAAATGGTCCAAAAATATCTTGTATGGGGGGATATGGTGTTCAAGAAACTAATATTTTGAACTGCTAGGAAGTGGGTTGTCTGTAAAGTTTCTTTTGTTTTTCTATGAAGGTTTTACCTGTATGTCCCGCATAGTTGAAAATTAGATCTTTTTTGTACCTAATTGTTGCCCTAATGTATAAGAAGTCCCAAAATGCTCCAAATATATCTTATAGGGGCACTACGGAGGACAATAACGAAATCATTTGAACTACCGGGAAATAGGTGGTCTTCAAACAATTCACATGTTTTGTTTTGAAGGGTGTACCTAGAGGTCGTGCCTACTGGAAAAATATACTATTTTGGTACCTAGTTTTTATCCCGATCCATTGGAATTCCCAAAATTGTCCGAGCATATATTGTAGAGGTACTAAGGAGAGCAACAACCTAATAATTTAAACTATAGAGAGATAGGAAATATTCAATTAATTCACTAGTTTTTCTTCAAAGTCTTGCCTATAAGTCGCGCCTAGAGGAAAATTATAAGATTTTGTACCTATTTTTTTTGTCCTAAGAATTGAATGTCCCAAAAAGGTCCAAACATATATTGCAATGGGGACTACGAGGCCAATAACCTAATAATTTGAACTACCAAAAAATACATCGTCTTAAAAAAATAACAAGTTTTTCTTCGAAGAGCGTAGCCAAAATTCATTCCTAGTGGAAAAAATTATAACATTTTTTTTACGTAATTATTACCCTGATGCATTAGAAGTCCTAAAATGGTCCAAAAATATCTTATGGGGGTTACTATGGTGGGCAATAAACTAATAATTTGAATTAAAATGAAATAGGCCATCTTAAATAAATTCACGAGTTTTTCTTCGAGCGGTGTACCTAAAAGTCGCGTCTAGTGGAAAATTAGTGCATTTTTGTACCCAATTCTTATCTTGATGCATTGCAAGTCCTGTAATGGTTCAAAAGTTTCTTGTATGGGGGATATAAAGGGAAATAACCTAATAATTTAAACTGCTGTGAAATAGGTCATCTTAAAAAAATTCAAGAGTTTTGCTTGGATGGACAAACCTAGAAGTTGCATCTAGTGTAAAAGTGTAACATTTTCATAACTAATTGTTGTCTCGGCACATTGGAACTCCCAAAATGGTCCAAAAATATTTTGTAGGGAGGATTACGGAGGGACAGAAACTAATAGTTTGAATTAGAGGGAAGTAGGTCATCTTCAAAATGTTCACGAGTTTTGCTTCGAAAGGCGTACATAAAAGTCGCGCGTTGTTGAAAATTATAATATGTATGTTCTTAATTGCTGTCATGATGCATTAGAAGCCCAAAAATGGCCCAAAAATATTTTTTTATGGGGGACTACGGTAGGCAAGAAAGTAGTTGTTTTAAATTTTGTGAATTCAGTCATCTTAACAAAATTCATGAGTTTGGCTTCAAAGGGTGTACCTGGAACTCGCACGTAGTTGAAAATTATAACATTTTTGTTCTTATTTTTTGTCTTGATGCATTGGAAGCCCCAAAAGTTTCCAAACATATATTGTATGGGGGAATACGGTAGGCAAGAAACTAATAATTTGAACTTTTGTGAATTTGATCGTCATAACAAAATTCACTTATTTTTCTTCAAAGGGCGTACCTAAAAGTCACGCATAGTTAAAATTTATAACATTTTTTACTAATTGTTGTCGTTACACATTGAAAGCCTCAAAATGGTTCAAAGGTATCTTTTATGGGGGACTACGGTGGGCAAGAAACAAATAGTTTGAACTACAGGGAGATAGTCCGTCATTAAAAAATTCAAGAGTTTTGCTTCGACGAGTGTACCTAGACCATGTAATGGAAAATTAGAACATTTGTCTACCTAGTTTTTGTCCTAGTATATGAAAAGACCAAAAACTATCCAAATATTTTTGGTCGGGGCACTGCGCATGGCAAGAACCAAATCATTTGAACCAATGGGAAAAAAGTCATATTCAAACAATTCACGAGTTTTGCTTCAAATTTTGTACCTTAAAGTCGCGCCTAGTGAAAAATTATAAGATTTTATACCAATTTTTTTCCTCACACATTGGAAGTCCTAAAATGGCCCACAGATATATTGTAACAGGGACTATGGAGGGAAAGAACCTAACAGTTTGAACTATCGGGACATATGTCGTCTTTAGAAAAGCCATGAGTTTTGCTTGGAAGAGCGTACCTGGAAGTCGTGACTACTGGAAAATTATAAAAAAATTTACTTAATTATTGTTGTGACAGATTAGAAGTCTCAAAATGGTCCAACAACATCCTGTAGGGGAACTATGGTGGGAATCCAACTAATAGGTTGAACTACATGGAAAAATAGGTCGTCTTAAAAAAATCATGAGTTTTTTTCCGAAGGGTGTACCTAGAATTCGTACATGATGGAAAATTAGAACATTTTTGTACCTAATTATGGCCCAAAGCATTGCACGTCCCAAAATGTTCCAATAATATATTGTAGTGGGACTACGGAGGGAAAGTACCTAATTATGTAAACTATCGGGAAATAGGTCATCTAATAAATTCACAAGTTTGGTTTCGAAAGGCACTTCTAAGAGTAGAGCCTAGTGGAAAATTATAATATTTTTGTAACCAATTTTTGCCCCGATGCAACGGAAGCACCAATTTGGTTTTGAAATACCTTTTACATGGGGTTTCGGTATGCAAGAAACTAATAGTTTGAACTTTCGTGAATTTGATCGTCTTAACAAAATTCCCGAGTTTGGCTTCGAAAGGTGTACCTAGAAGTCATGCGATGTTGAAATTATAACATATTTATTCCTAATTATTGTCTTGACACAATTGAATCCCCAAAGTGATCCAAAAATATCTGGTTGTGGGACTATGGTGGTCACTAAAAAAATATTTTGAACTGCTGGGATGTAGGCCATCTTAAAAAATTCATGTGTTTTTCTTCGAAGATTTTACCTTTATGTTGTGCATAGTTGAAAATTAGAAGTTTTTTAACCTAATTTTTGCCCTGATGTATTGGAAGTCCAAAAATGCTCCAAATATTTCTTGTACAGGACACTATAGTGGGAAGTAACAAAATCGTTTGAAATACCGAGAAATAGGTCGTCTTCAAATAATTCATGTGTTTTGATTAAAATGGTGTACCTAGAAGTCGCGCCTAATGGAAAATTATACTATTTTGATACCTAATTTTTATCTCGATCCATTGGAATTCCAAAAATTGTCCGAACATATATTTTAGAGGGACTAAGGAGGGGAAGATTCTAATAGTTTGAACTATAAAGATATATGACATCTTCAAATAATTCACGAGTTTTTCTTCAAAAGTCTTACCTATAAGTCGTGCCTAGAGGAAAATTATAAGATTTTGTACCTAGTTTTTGTCCTGAAGCAATGAATGTCCCAAAATGGTCCAAACACATATATTTTAACGGGGACTACGGAGGGCAAGAACCTAATAATTTGAACTATCGGGAAATACGTTGTCTTAAAAAAATAACGAGTTTTTCTTAGAAGCGCGTATCTAGAATTTGTGACTAATGGAAAATATTATAACATTTTTTACGTAATTATTATCATGATGCATTGAAAGTCCCAGAATAGTCCAAAAATATCTTGTGGGAGTACTATAGAAGGCAAGAAGCTAATAATTTGAATTAAAAGGTTATAAACCATCTTAAAAAGGTTCACGAGTTTTCTTCAAAGAATGTACCTAAAAGTTATGCCTAGTGAAAAATTAGTGCATTATTTTACCTAATTCTTGTCCTGGCGCATTGGAAGTACTAAAATGGTTAAAATATTCCTAGTAGGGGGACTACAAATGGCAAAAACCTAATAGTTTAAACTACTGGGAAATAGGTCATCTTCGAAAAATTCACAAGTTTTACTTGGAAGGGCGAACATAGAAGTTGCAGCTAGTGTAAAAGTATAACATTTTTGTAACTAATACTTGTCCTGGCACATTGGAATTCCAAAAATGGCCCAAAAATATCTAGTAATGAGGACAACGTAGGGAAAGGACCTAACAATTGAAAGTACATGGAAATAGGTTATCTTCAAAACATTAACGAGTTTTGCTTCAAAAGGCATATATAGAAGTTGTGCATAGTTAAAAATTATAACACTTTTGTTCCTAATTGTTGTCATGATGCATTGAAGGATAAAAAATGGTAAAAAAAATATCTTGTATGGGGGACTAGGGCATGCAAGAAAGTAGTTGTTTGAACTTTCATGAATTTGGTCATCTCAACAAAATTTAGGAGTTTGGATTCAAAGGGCTTACCTGGAAGTCGCACATAGTTGAAAATTATAACATTTTTGTTCCTAATTATTGTCTTGATGCATTGGAATCCCTAAAATGGTCCAAAGATATCTTTTAAGGAGGACTACAGTTGGCAAGAAACAAATAGTTTGAACTTTCGTGATTTTGGTCGTCTTAATACAATTCACGTTTTTCTTCAAAGGGCTTACTAGAAGTCACACATAGTTTAGAATTATTAAATTTTGTAACTAATTGTTGTATTCACACATTGAAATCCCCAAAATGGTCCATAGGTATCTTTTATGGGGGACTATGGGGGGAAAGAAACTAATAGTTTCAACTACAGGGAAATAGGTCATCTTCAAATGAGTTTTTCTTGGAAGGGTCTACCTAGAAGTCGTGCTTAGCGAAAAATTATTTTTTTTAACCTAAATAAATTCTTGATGTATTGGAAGTCCCAAAATGGCCCAAAATTTTCTTGTATGGGAACTACAGAGGGCAAGAACCAAATCGTATGAACTATCGAGAAATAGGTCGTATTTAAACAATTCACGAGTTTTTCTTCGAATGGTGTACCTAGAAGTCGCTCTTACTAGAAAATTATAACATTTTGGTACCATATTTTGTATCCTTATGCATTAGAAGTACTAAAATGGTCAAAATATATAATGTAGCAGGGACTACGCAGGGCAAGAATGTAATAGTCTAAATATTAGGAAATAGATTGTCTTAAAAAAAATTAGGAGTTTTGCTTTGAAAGGAGCACCTAGAAGTTGCGCCTAGTTGAAATATGCAACATTTTTGTAACTAATTGTTGTCCCGAAACATTGGAACTCCCAAAATGGTCGAAAAATATACTATCGAGAGGAATATGGAGGGCAAGAACCTAATAGTTTGATGTACCGAGA
The DNA here is from genome assembly GCA_949130495.1 of Sambucus nigra. NCBI lineage: Eukaryota > Viridiplantae > Streptophyta > Magnoliopsida > Dipsacales > Adoxaceae > Sambucus > Sambucus nigra. The sequence continues at coordinate 263,418,292 of OX422223.1, forward strand.
AATATGTCGTCTTCAAAATATTCACGAGTTTTTCTTTGAAAGGCGTATCTAGAAGTCGCGTGTAGTTAAAAATTATAACATTTTTGTTCCTAATATCTTGTATGGGGACTACGGTAGGCAAGAAACTAATAGGCATGAACTTTTGAGAACTTTTGAGACTTTTATTACGAGTTTAGCTTCGAAGGGTGTAGCAAGAAGTCGCACAAAGTTGAAAATTATAAATTTTTTATTGCTAATCATTTTCCTGACGCATCATTGGGGGCCCCAAAATGGTCCAAAAGTATCTTGTATGGAGGATTGTGGTAGGCAAGAAACTAATAGTTTGATCTTTTAGGATATTGGCCTTCTTAACAAAATTCATGAGTTTGGCTTCGATGGGTGTAGTTGGAAGTACCGCGTAGTGTAAAATTATAACATTTTTATACCTAATTGTTGTCTTGATGCATTACAAGACATAAAATGGTCCAAATGTATCTTTTATTGAGGGACTGCGGTGGGCAAGCAACTAATACTTTGAACTATATGGAAATTCATCATTTTCAAAAAATTCACAAGTTTTAGTTCGAAGGGTGTACGTTGGAAGTCATGTGTATTTGAAAATTAAAACATTTTTGTATGAAATTATTGTCTCGATGTATTGGACATCCCAAAATGGACCAAAAAATTCTTATAAGGTCATTATGGAGGGCAAGAGCCAAATCATTTGGTGTACTGGTATATAGGTCATAATTAAACAATTCACAAGTTTTCCTTTGAATGGTGTGCCTATAAATCGTGCATAGTGGAAAATTATAATATTTTGGTACCTAATTTTTTATCCTGATGCAGTGGAAGTCCAAAATGGTCCATAAATATATTTTAATGATGACAATAGAGGCCAAGAGCTTAATAGTCTAAACTACTAGGAAATAGGTTATCATCAAAACATTCCGTATTTTTGCTCAAATGGGAGCACCGAATAGTTGTGCTTATTAAAAAATTATAACATTTTCATACCAAATTGTTGTCCTGGAGCATTGGAACTACCAAAATAGTCCAAAATATCTTATAAGGAAGACTGCGGATGTGAAGAACCAACTTGTTTGAAGTATAAGGCAATTGGTCGTCTTCAAAGCATTCACGAGTTTTTCTTCAAAAGGTGTATCGAGAAGTCAAACATAGTTGGAAATTATAATATTTTTGTTCCTAATTGATGTCGTGAGACATTGGAAGACCAAAATGGTCCAAAAATATCTTGTGCGGGGTACTAAGGTAGGCAAGAAACTAATAGTTTTAACTTTTGTGAATTTGGTCCTCTTAACAAAATTTACGAGTTTTTCTTCGAAGGGTTTACTTAGAGGTCACGGGAAACATTGTACAAAATTCACCCAAATGCTCTAATAATACATTATAGGGGGCACTACGGTAGGCAAGAAACTAACAGTTTGAACTTTGGAGAATTTGGTCATTATAACAAAATATACGAGTTTTTCTTCATTGGGCTACCTGAAAGTTGTACGTAGTTAAAATTATAATATTTTTATTCCAAATTGTTGTCCTAATGCATTGGAAGCCCAAAAATGATCCAAATATATATTTATGGGGGAATACGGTGGACAAAAAAATAATAGTTTGAACTATTGTTAAATTAGTCATCTTAAAAAATTCACAAGTTTTGCTTAAAGGTGTTATGAGAAGTCAGGCATTATGGAATATTGGAACATTTTATAGCTAACTTTTGTCTTCATGTATTGGATGTCCCAAAATGATAAAAAAATTTCTTACAGGGGCGCTACGGAGGGTAAGAACCAAATCATTTGAACTACTGGGAAATAGGCCTACTTTAAAAAAATTCATAAGTTTTGCTTCGAACGACCCACCTATAAGTTGCTACTAGTGGAAAATTAAAACTTTTTTGTAACTAATTGTAGTCTTATTGCATTGTAAGTCATAAAATGGTCCAAAAATATCTTTCAGGGAGGACTACAAAGGGCAAGAATCAAATAGTTTGAACTATCAGGAAATAAGTCGTCTTCAAAACATTCATGAGTTTTGCTTCGAAATGCGTACATAACTGTTGCGCATAGATGAAACTTAGAACATTTTGTTTCCTAGTTGTTGTCAAGATCGTCTTTAAAACATTCACGATATTTTCTTCAAAAGGCATACCTAGAATTCGCGTATAGTTATAAATTATAACATTTTGTTTTTGAATTATTATCCTGATGCATTGAAAGCTCAAAAAATGGTAAAAAATATCTTTTATGGGGGACTACATTAGGCAAGAAACTAATTATTTGAACCTTTGGGAACTTGGTCGTATTATCAAAATTCACAAGTTTAGCTTCGAAGGGAGTGCCTAAAGCCGCACATAGTTGAAAATTCTAACATTTTGTTCCTAATTATTATCCATATGCGTTGAAATGCCCAAAATGGTCGAGAAATATCTTTTATGGGGGACTATGGTGGACAAGAAACTAATAGTTGAAAATTTTGAGAATTTGGTTATCTTAACAAAATTCTCGAGTTTGGCTTCGACGGGCATACCTGGAAGTCGCGCGTAGTGGAAAATAATAACATTTTTGTACCTAACTGTTGTCTTGATGCATTGGAATCTCCAAAATGGTCCAAATATATCTTGTATGGGGGACAATGGTGGGCAAGAAACTAATAGTTTGAACTACAGGAAAATCGGTCGTCTTTAAGAATTTACGAGTTTTGCTTCAAAAGGTGTTTTGGGAAGTCACACTTGGTGGAAAATTATAACATTTTGTACCTAATTTTTGTCCTGGTGTATTGGAAGGCCCGAAATGGTCCAAAAGCTTATTGTAGTGTCACTACGGACAAAAATAACCAAATTGTCTGCACTACTGGGAAATAGGTTGTCTTTAAAAAATTCACAAGTTTTTCTTTGAACGGCGTACCTAGAAGTCACTGCTAGTGAAAAATAAAAAAAAATTTGTAACTAATAGTTGTCTTAGCGATTTGGAAGTCCCAAGGTGGTCCGAAAATATATTATAGGGAGGGATACAGAGGGAAATAACCTAATAGTTTGAACTGCCAGGAAATAGGACATCATCAAAACATTCATGATTTTTCTTCAAAAGCCATACCGTAAAGTCGCGCATAGTTGAATATTATAACATTTTGTCTTCTACTTGATGTCCTGCTGCATTGAAAGCCAAAAATCATTGCAAACATATCTTGGGTGGGGGACTACAGTATGCAAGAAAATAATAGTTTGAACTTTTGTGAATATGGTCATCTTAAGAAAATTCATGAGTTTGGCTTCGAAAAGCCTACCGCAAAGTCTCACGTAGCTGAAGATTATAGCATTTTTGTTCATAATTGTTGCCCTAATGCATTGAAATCCCCAAAATGGTCAAAAAATATCTTGTATGGGGTAATGAGTGCATTATTTTGTATTAACTTTTCCTAAATCTAGGCCTTGTTTAGGCCCGTGGTATCATAAATAATGAACTTTTAAAATAATTTAGGTAATTAAAAAGAAAAATGCAAGTTTGAACAAACTAGAGTTAAAAGTGCAATTTTAGTAACCCTCGGGGTAAATGTGTAATTTTAGAAACTTTGTGGGATAAAAAAATAATTTCTAAATGTTTATCTAGGCAATATAAATTTTTTTCTTCTGAAATTTGCTTGAAGTCTGAATTAAAAAGGAAAAGTTACGAATTCTAGAGTCTAAAATACAATTAGGCATAGATTGGTAATTTCCTAAACTTAAAGGGGATCAGTTTGAATTTATAAGTTATTTAATATTTTTACAGGTAGCTCTGAAATTTGGTAAAGATCCATGATCATTTGGCGAAGATAGGAAGATATGTCCAAGATTTTGAAAATGTTATGAAGTTTTAGGGATAAATAAGGACAAAGGAAAAAGGGGCGTATATTTGGGTTTATAAATTAATGAGGCAGATATATAAATGAGTGTAATTTTATCTTAGATGGATGGGACCATGCACAAGGCTACTTGAAGTCAGGGATTTGGTTCCTCCCGACCTTTATTCTTTTTAGTAAAAATTCAAAAATTGTCAGACCCAGATTTGAAGGAAAATCCTTATCATATTGGTATAAAAAATAGTCCCATTTTGTGTTAAACACCCAAGAAATGAGTTATTTTTTGTGGTTGTTTTACGGATAATTACCAACCCTAATACAACTAATAAAATGGTTTTTTGACCCAAATCAAATACTTTATCCCTTGGCATAAAAATAGGACCCTTGGGCTCATTATTTTTGGTAGAAAATTATAGAAAGCCTTTAGAGATAGTTATTGGTAGCTTGAAAGTTTATTTTTGAGGGCCAAGAATTGTTCTTTTAAGGGAGAAAATTTATCAAAATCAATTGTAAGGAACTATTATTTTGTAAGTTGATTTATTAATGAAAATTGGTATTCATTCTTGCACTTTTATTTTGTCTTCAATTGTGCTAGCTTAATATCTTTACTAGGAATAGGTCGAGTTTATTATGTTTAAATAATATTGTGTGTAATTTAAAATCCTATTTACTCCTAACTTGTTTTAATCCAAACAAAAAATTCGGTATTCATTAAAACGACATGAGATGTCTCATTCCAAAATTTTTGTACGGAGAAATGATAACCATAGTACATGATTTTTTTTTGGTAAATAAGAAATGAATTAAACAAAAGAAAACTGTACAAAAGAGGTGAAAGAGGGGAATACCCCTCTTGGGTCAAATTTCGTAGGTGAAAAGACCCGAATCAAACTACTGAAAGGAAAAACCTTAAACATAAAGTAACAAGCTTTAATCCAGACCCTAGTTCATGCACACAAGCCAGTTGGTGAAGTTCCTTTTCAAATTTTTCCAGCTGAGAGATTTGCATTTGACAAGTAGGGTGATCTCATTCATTACACTAGCATGTTTTAACCAAATATTTTTGAATATTCTGTTGTTCCTTTCCATCCAAACACAGTAAATGGTTTCTGCAAGGGATGAGCATTTGACTTTATTAACAAGAGATTTCCCCACAAAATGGTTTGCCGCTTCCATAATGATGTCATCCCAGTTATTAGAAACACTAGAGGCATCATTATTATAGTTGCTCTCCTCCCATATCTCTTTAGTGAAACTACAATTGAAGAATAGGTGGTCACAGTTCTCTTTAGCACTCTCACAAAACACACACTTGCTGTCATGCGATATTCCCCACTTAAAAGTTTTATCCTTTGTGTTTATAGCATTCTTACAAAGGATCCAGAGAATGAACGCACACTTCGGAATGTTGCTATTGTTCCACACAACAGGGGCACAAGTGGGAGGTTGTTGGTGCTTTATGATGGAGTCCCAAGCGGAGTTAATGGTGAAGATGCCATTATTCCTAGGAGTCCAGATGACTTTGTCCTCACTAGTGGTGCTGATGGTAGGAAGACTAGCTTGTTTGATCTTATTGAGTTCCTAAGTAATAGAAGTAGGCCACGCCCATCTACCATTTCTAATGAAGTCATCCACCTTGGCTTTATGATTGCTGGTAGTGTCATAAATCGTTTTATCTCCATATTTCATCCATAAAGGTCCAAGAGGATATCAATGATCATGCAAAATGAAAGTGTCCAATCCATTACCAATTATGGTTTTTATGAAAGGTCTGATTTTGTCCCTCAGTCTCATCAGCTTACTCCAGGTCCAAGATGCATCAGTTGGGGTGTGGATGTGCCATACACTCCCCCCTTTCAGTTTATATATGTGGCACAATTTAACCCAAATAGTGTCCTTCTTGCAACATAGATTGCATAAGTGTTTGAACATGGCAGCTTTGTTCCAATCAGTAGTATTCTTGATACCAAGCCCCCCTCATTTTTTAGGATGCAAACATCACTCCATTTAACCTTAGATCCCGAACTCTTCATTTCAGTACTAGACCATAGGAATATTTGAAGCCTAATGTCAATTTCTTTCGTTGTTCTTTTGGGTAAGATAAAGACACGAGACCAATAAATCTGGATGCTAAATAGGACCGATATCACAAGGTTTAATATACCTCCATAGCTCGAAAAATGATTGGTCCATCTCATGATTCTGCTGGTGATTTTATCAATAAGCGGCAAGCAATCATCATGTTTCATCTTACTAGAAATAAGAGGCACACCTAGATACATGATGGGGACATGGTCAATCTAATAGCCAAGAAGGTGGGAGAAAGTAGCTTTTTCATCGTTGGAGATCCCTGCAGAGAGGAAGGAGCATTGGATAGGGTTTGGTTGGAGACCAGACAAAGAATTCAAATCGTTGATGGCAATGTGTATGATGGCAAGAGAGTTGATGTCGCACCTGCTAAGATGAAAAGATCGTCATCAAAACATAGGTGGTTAATATTCAACTATTTACATTTTGTATGGTAGGTGAAATGGGGGGATCTAGTGTGAAGATCAAGGATACCAGCAAAAGCTTCCATAATGAAAAGGAAAAAGAAAGGAGACAAGGAGTCTCCATGAATTAATCCTCTTTTGGATGCAAAAAAACCATGCGAGGCACCATTTAGGATTATAGAGAATATGGCAGTAGTCACACATTCTCTAATCCAAGTGATGAAGATTGGAGGGAAACCCATGTGGTTTAGGACATGAAAGAGGAACGACCAATTTACAGTGTCATTGCCCTTGAGTATGTCGACTTTTAGAGCACATATAGGAAGTCCCAAGTCCCTATGATAGTTTCTCACGAGCTCCTGCATAATAAGAATATTGTCTCCAATGGATCTTCCTTTCACAAAGGCAGACTATCTTTCATTCACAATGAGAGCAATGATAGGTTTCATCCTGTTAACAAGGATCTTAAAAATGCATTTGTAGATGGTATTACAGTAGGCAATAGGACGAAAGTCTTTCATGGTTGATGGGGTATTAGTTTTGGGAATTAGAATGAGGTTAGTGCAATTCCACTGCTTGAGCATAGAATTTTATTTGAAAAATGAAGCAACACTGTGCGTGGTATCATCCCCAAACATATCCCAAGTGTTAGTGAAGAACTTAGTATTAAAGCCATCCAGACTCAGGGCCTTATCTTTTCCAAGATCAAACAAGGCATCCTTTATTTCATCATTGGTTATAGGGGCAATGATCCAATTATCTTGCTCAGTAGTAAGTTTCTTTTTGATAGCATGGCTAAGAATATGAGGAGTTGGGCCAGAAGAAGTTTGCCCAAGGAGGTTAGTGAAATAGCTTACTACCTCTTCATCGACCTGTAAATGGCCCTCCAGCTTTTAGCCATGTTGATTCTGAATGTTAAGGATCTTATTTCTATTCATGTTGCCTTTGATTTTAGAGTGGAAAAACTTTGAGTTCATGTCACCTTCTTTTAGCCATCTAGTTTTAAACTTTTGTTTCAAGAAGGCTTCTTCAACTAAGCAGCAATCCGCATAAATAATTATAACATTCCTCTCATCTACCTGAATATTAAAGCTTCTATTCCCATGGTTGATTTGTCTTTGGATATTATTAAGATCATGAGAATCCTCAGTAGTTCTGAGGCTTATGTTGCTGTAGAACTTACGAATGAAGCCAATGAGAGATTTCTTCACCATCTTGAGCTTCTTGGAAACCTTGTACATAGGACTACCCTGAATAGGGGTCAACCAGTCCTCTGAGACAATATCATTGAACTCCCTATGAGAAATCTAGGTGTTGAAGTACTTGAAAGCTTGGCTAGGTTGGTGGGGGAAGGTAAGATGGTGGTAATGATAGGACAGTGGTCAGATAGGCTTGGTTAATGATCTCAGTTCAGAATCAGGGAAATTGGTCCTCCAACCATCATTAATGAGAACTCTGTCAATTTTTGTTTAGATAATAGGCTCATTTAAGTTGATTCTAGTCCAGGTGTACCATAGGCCATGCGAGTGGATATCATCCACCTGAATGTTATAAAGCCACTAGTTGAAATCATTAACAACATTTACATCAATATCACATAATAGCAACAAAACTGCTATTGGAACAGAATTTTATTTGAAACGTAGTGTCTAAGCACCTTATTATATATTACAACCATATCGTCTTTTGCGATGCAAAAAATAAAAATAAAAGTAAATTACATAATAATTACATCCACCGAAAGTGTTAGTATATATTATACATGTGGTTTGACCTGCTTTGTTAATGACTTTCCAAACGTACGTAACTGATATGTAATTTTGCCTTCATTATGCTCGGGGGACATCTAGAAGGAAAATAAATAAGCAAATCTTTGCCAAGTAAGTAATTCTTGTTCTATTACAACTTATGGAATTTTTTTTTTTTGAGTATTACCATAATAAATTGAATAAAATAATGGTAAAATAAAATGAGATTCGAAGTAATAATGATCATAATGAAGCATTATAAAATAAGAAATATCAAGTTAGAAGGAGTCAAGTTCCGGATAGATAAAAAATGATAACCCATAACTATTTGTTAAAAAGGCTCACGGATAACAAATCATCAAATATAAAATTTGAGAAAATAGAAACAGTAACCACTGTAACATTGTTAATCCCAAACACTGAAATGAGACATCAATATGATAAGAAAAACTAGGCACTCAATTCCTTGAGTCCTTTAGGAAAAATAACACAGGCATGGGTAGAATAATAGTTTATTTCCTAGTTATAATGTATGATATAATAGGGATGAATAAAATGAGATTCAAATTTGAAATCATAAGTAAAAATAAAACCGGTTTTTAAAATCAAATCATGTTTAACATATTGTGAACTACAAAAATGAGTTGATAAACGAGAACACGATATGTGGGGCTATCACAAAGTGATATGAACAATTGGTATAATCAATGTAATTGTGTGAAATAATATGGAAATATAATTTACCAACATGGACAATGGGGTTTGGTTTTTATATAGATTCATCTTATTAAGCCTGGGAACTAGGGTTGTCTTTAATAAAAAGGAATAAGTAAGACCCCTTTTGAAACAAATTAGTAATGTAAGGTATTCATTGCATAATGAAAATAACCTCAGGGTCTAAATTATAATATTCTATTTATTTTAATTAGTTAGGTTTCTAGGTATATTTCAAATGGGGTGTAATAGACTTTTCTGTCCATGATATACTTAGAAACCTATATATGAACTTTGGGGTCTAAATTTATAAGTTAGAAAAGTTTACGGGTTTATTTGCAAAATAACCTTTGTATTTTTAAATCCCATTGTCTGTTAAATAGGCTTAGGGTTAATAACAATACATATAACAAATAATTAAATATAAAATTTGAGATAATAGTAACAGTAACCATGGTAACATTGTTAAGCGCAAACTTTGAAGGGAGTCATCAATATGGTAAGCAAAACTTGGCACGCAATATCCTAAATCTTGTAGGCCAAAGAACAGTGCCATGGATAGAATAGTAGTTTATTTCCTGGTTATAATGTATGCTATAATAGGGTTGAACGAAATGAGATTGATTTTAAATCATCGATAAAAACAACATCGGTTCTTTAAATCAAATTATATTTAATGTATTGTGAACTACACAAATGGGTTGATAAATGAGAACGGGATATCTGGGGCTATCACAACACGATATGAATAATTGGAATAATCAATGTAATTGCGTGAAATAATACCGAAATAGAAGCTACCAACTTGGATAAGGGGGTTTGGTTTTTAATTTTATACGTCTCATTAAGGCTTGAAACCGGGTTTATCGGTAATATAAAGGAATAAGTAAGACCCCTTTTGAAACATATCAGTAATGTAAGATATACAGTGCGTAATGAAAATAACCTTTGGGACCAAATTATAATTTTGTATTTCTTTTAATTAGCTAGGTTCCTAGGTATATTTAAAATTGGGTATAATAGAATTTTGTGTCCATGATATACTCAGAAACCTATATATGAACTTTGGGGTCTAAATTCATAAGTTAGAAAAGTTTATGGGTTTATGTGCAAAATAACCTTTTTTTATTTTTTATTTTTTTCTATTTTTGGTAACTAAGAAATATATTAAAAACAAATATGTATAGCCAAAACTATGGGCATACCCTTCAAAGCAACAAAATTATGGGAGGATAATTCAACAATGGACATGAGTAAAAACATACATATAGGAAAGAAACCAAACAAAGGCACCCATTAAAGGGTTAGGAAGTTATTTACACCTAATCCCCAGTTCATGCACGTGAGCCAATTTATGAAGTTCCTCCGAGATTTATTCCATTTTTGGGCTTTGCCCTTGACAAGGAAGATAATATCCCCAAGGATGTCATCATAAGTGGACGCTTTGTTTTGGAAGATTCTATTGTTTTGTTTATTCCAAAGGCAATAAATGGCCGCCGCAAAGTATGCTCTTCTCATTATGTCAGTGATAGTTTTCCCTTTGAACTGGTTGGACACCTCCATTATCATCGTCTCCCAAGAGTTAGAAGAAGAATTGAAAGAGTTATAATAGTTTATCTCCATCCAAATGGCTTTAGATAGTCTGCAATTGAAAAACAGATGGTCACGGGTTTCAATTTCATTTGCACATAGAACACAATAATTGTCATTTGATATACCCCAGTTGAGGGTCTTGTCCTTGGTGTTAATAGCGTTCTTATAGACCATCCAAGCAATGAAGGTGGATTTGGGAATGACACTGATGTTCCAAATGAGCTTAGACCAAACAGGAGGGGGTGGTTTGCTTCGGAAGGTGTTCCAAGCAGACTTGATGGTGAAGTTGCCATTTGGCATAGGGGTCCAGAAAACGTAGTCTTCATTCAGGGGATAGTTAATTATAAGAGCACCATCCTTGATCTCATTCAGTTCGCAAGTAATGGTTAAAGTCCATGCCCAGTTTCCATTCACAATGAAGTCAGTGACTTTTGCCTTATGGTTTCTCGCAGCGTCATATATCGTTCTATCTCCATATATTGGCCATAGCGGGCCATTAGGATGCCACTGATCAGGCCATAAAGAGGTGATTTGGCCATTACCCAAGATGGTTTTGATGTAAGGTCTGACCTTCTCCCTTAGCTTCATGAGTTTAGCCCAGGTCCAGGTTGCGTCTATAGGAACTGCCATGTGCCAAACACATCTGCCTTTAAGTTTATAAATGTGGCACCATTTTACCCAAAGGTTATCTTTCTTGGAACAAAGATTGCATATGTGCTTGGCCATGATTGCTTTGTTCCACTCATGCATGTTTTTTGTCCCAAGACCCCTTTCAATCTTTGTGGAGAAGATATCGCTCAACTTAACTTTTTCTCCAGTGGTTTTCATGTCTGGACCAGACCAAAGGAATATTCTAAGCAAAGTATCAATATCAGTTGTATTTCTTTTAGGTAGTATAAAAATACTAGCCCAATACACCTGCATGCTGAAAAGAATCGAGGTAACAAGGTTAAGTCTTCCCGTATAGCTCAGGATTTGTTGTTCCATCTCTTAATTTTTTGCGTGATCTTGTCAAAGAGAGGAAGTCAGTCTTCATGCTTCCAATTTGTGGAGATCAAGGGGACCGCCAAATACTTAATAGGTAATTGAACCTTTTGGAACCCCATGAGGTTGGCCATGGCAGTACTATCACTGTCATCAATCCTTGTCGGAAAAAAGAGGCACTTAGACGGGTTTGGCTGTAGCCCAGAAAGGACACTAAAATAATTTATGGTAGTGTTTATAATGGCAAGAGAGTTCAAATCATCCCCTGCTAAGATAGACAAATCATTAGCAAAACAAAGGTGGTTGATATGGAGATCCTTGCACTTTGGGTGGAAGGTGAAAAGTGGTGAACTAGTATGGAGGTCAAGAAGTCCAACAAAGGCTTCCATAATACAAAGGAAGAAGAAGGGGGAGAGAGAGTCTCCTTATCTCAGACCACTAACGTGACTTAGAATGTGTCTCAGAAGTGCGTACTCTCTAGGAATAAGTGCAAGCCTGTCGCTCAAGTAATAATCCGATAAGTCGGGTTTCGATCCCCAGGGAAATAGGAAAAATGAGTGGTAACGAAGTTGGATAGACGAAGGAAACCTAACTCTGACTCTAAAGAAAAGGGAAAGGTGATTTCATTGTTGGAATAACTACAAATAGATGCAATTTTAAAAAGGGTTAACTAATGAACTAAAGTATGAATGGAATGCAACTAATTTAAATTACTTGAAATACTGATGATGATTGAATTAAAAATTGAACTATATGATGAGGAAAACAGGATGGTAATACAATCCCTCAACCCTAGAGTATTGATGTTATAAAACTAATTATAAATTTAAGTGATTAATTAGACCCATAATTCAGTACTCCCAAGCATTACATATATGAGGTTCAAGCCCGCACCATACATAATCAGAGGACGAGTAAATTGGTATTGCGATAGTTACACTCGAATTGAATTCTGAAGCATCTCGCTTACCCTGAAGAAAATGAGATCCAAAGATCTACAATTGTCTCATTTCTACGCAATACGGTTCTAATAAATCATTAAATATAGATGATTAATTTTATACACATGCAACTACCACATCACGTTGAGTTCATGCATCCCGACCTTAAAAATCTAGTCGGACATATGAAAACTTGAAGACCACACGTTTGGAATGAAAGAAAACATTTTTAATACTGAATGAAGATGAAAAGAGATTAAGGTGTTATTAGAAAAGAAATTACTGCAGTAAAACATGAATTAGAATGGTAATACTTGAATTGCAAACTAAAAGTAACTAGGGCTTATTGTTCTTCTTCTATAAAATTGATTATAAAGCTTCCCTAACGAATCAGAAGCCTCCTTTTAATGTTTTGAGGAGTTTATAATTTATGCTCTACGAAATATAAGAGTTTGAACCAAGTAGGATTCTAATTTTTACAAGTGGCTATGTTCGGATAATCGAGAACAAAACTGATCCTGTTAAGGAGTTCGATTCGATTCTGTCTTTAACAGCCTTTACAGAGAATTCTTTGAGCACCGGATCGGTTCTTTATTTCCTCCTTTAGGATTGGTTCTATCTTGACAGTCTTTACATGGACTTTTTTAGGATGGAATCGGTTCTTTTTCTTTCCACTTAGGTTCGGTTCCATCTTGTCAACTTTTGCAGAAACCTTTCCTTCTTGTACTTCTTTGAAGCTTTTGATATGAAACTCGGATTAAAACACTACACACCTGCGAAATGGATGAAGAACACACGAAACTCAGCGTACTCATTAGAAACTTATCAATAGTAATGATACGATATAAATCAACTTGAATTACACTTTGTGGAGCGATAAAAGCCTCTAAATTAAGGGGATAAATGGGAAGAATTTATGCCTAATCAAACCCCCCTAACTTAGAACTTTGATCGTCCCGAGAAATGTAAAAGAACTAAAACATGGTCCAACTCGAAAATGGGATAAAATGCCTCTTTCTCGGGTGAGCGATTGCATTTAGCGTATGCAACAAGCCTTTAAACCCCTAGGTTACCCTAGTAGGACGAGTTGTGTCTTGTGAAGGTTTGCAGAGAATATACCCACAAAATTTGAATCAAAGAAAACTCGAAATAGGCAAAACTTGTATAATTCAAACTTTTTCAGAAAGTTGTCATCATCAATTCATGTTCAAGAGTGTCAAATCATAGTGCGCATGTGGGAAGCCAAAAATTTAACCGCGAATTTCCACTGATTGACCATTGCGTTACTTATCCAAAAATTCGTTTCGATTTCAAAATCTCACGAAATGCTCTCACAAACGAATCACTCGGAATGTGGCTATTCTCTCAGTATGCGTGATTTATAAGAGTATATGTATTGGAACCAAGTTCACGCATACAAGTAGAAATACGAAATTTTTTGGTAACCAGATCTCATCATTGGATTACGGATATAAAAAAATGAGAACATTGTTTCTAATTAGTATCTTTGATCTCTTTTATTATCTTTTTGTGTTTTTTCTCTCCATGCGGTAACCAATTTCGCAATTTTGAACTCGGTTGAGACTTTTTTGGGCTAACGATGTATTGGGTAAAATGAGAGTGGTACGGGAAATCTAGAATTGAAAAGTTTTCTTATGTCGTCTGTTAGTGCTTTTTCGGGCTTTTGCTCATTTTCTATTATTTTTTGATTTTTCATGTTTTTCTTTTCTTGCTGCTTTTGTTGAGCATAGCTATTTTTTTCTTGCCCCCTTTTCTGCACTTTTCGGACATAATTTCTGGGATTTTCCCCTTTTCACAATTTCGGGCCAATTATGGTTTTTCGGGTTGTCAAACGAAAGGGAAAAATTGATTCGGCTCAATTTGGATTACAGAAGGGATAATTTTTCGCTACTTTTTCTGACCAATATTTTTGGGTGACAAACGAGGGCCTACTTCATTGTCCAAAATACTAATTGCGTTACCGTATGAGTTTCGAGATGAATTAAATTTAGAGACCTATTTTGGCACATTTTTTTAAGGAAAAATCACACACATTTTCCATAATCGATCAAAGTGAAAGAATTGAGATCCTCGACGACTTATTAGACGCTGAAAAGAACTTTTGAGTTAACAATTAACTCAGATTGATTTATCAATTTCATAGAAATAAAAGGCTCGATTCTCACCGGGGTTATTAATCTCCACATTTATTCGTTAAGTCTCCTACGTTCTCTCAATTTCCATCTTTGGTCAATTCCGGCTTTGTGCATTTTGAATTTTACAACTTGAGACTTTAAACCGACTTTTAATGATATTTTCGAAAAATTTGAATTCTAATTTTTATTTATTTTGAACAAAAAATATTTTTTATGTTTCTCAAGATTTATGATTTTTTTGAAATTTCTGGGCATTTTTGAAAATTTGTGAAGTTTTAGAAATACGCACTTGTGACCCCCCTAACTTAGACTTTTGCATTATCCTCAAGCAAAAAGGACTAATATGTAACTCAAAGGGAATTAAAAGTGCGAGAAAATAAAACAAACAAATGAAACAAAAATGCATCATTTTTATATATAAGAAATATATGTGTTATATAAGAAATATATGTGTTACAATGGGTAAGGAAGAACACATAACCAATCACTGTGTAAATAACAACCACAACACATACAAACAGCTAATCATAAACAAGGGCTTCATTGGGGCAGCGAATTTGAGGGCCCGGGTGCGCTGGGATCGTAAGGATCATAGAAGAAGGTGGGGGCTTGTCCACCGAAGTTTAGCTCATATAGATGGGCTTGGAGTTGATGCATCATGCTTGCGTTCCGCCGGTAGGCCTCTTGATCCTTTTGGTAGGCCGCTTGGTCTCGGTTGTATTGGGTGATGAACCCGTCAAAACGGGATTCCACCGTTGCAAGGAGCCTATCAAAATCTGCAACTGGGGGCTCGAAATCCGAATCATCATCTTCATTGTACTCTTCTTCTTCAGCCCCGCCCATCTCGATGTCCTAACTCTCGGGCTCTTCAACAGGGATTTTCTCCTCAGCCTCTAAATTAATCGCCTCCCGGGCTTCTCGAATGGCAGCCCTTTGCTGGGTACTCCGAGTGCGTTATACCTTCCCAATGGGATCAGGGAGGCTGGGAAAGCGTGAGGTGGCTGGATACCAGCATCGGCAAGGAGGGAAGTAATGAGTCGGGCATAAGGGAGGGGTACCATACCTTTTTGCTCCCAGACCGCGTAGAGGATATCAGCGTAAAGCATGTGGGCCAGATTTATGGTGAAATTTGGGTCGAAAAGGTGGTACACCAGTGTCTCTTGGCGAGGACGCATCGCCGAGTCATTGGTGGTTTGATGCAAGTTGGCACACACTATATGGAAGGTAATGCGCGCCTTATCGTTTAGGCGGCCTACAGGGAAGGTACCCCATTCCCAAATATCGTTGGGTGCGAGCCGGTCGATGCGTTGTTGTTTGGGAATGGTGGGGGCATTGGCTGGGTAATCATAGATTTTTAGGTGGGGGACGCCCTTGGCATCAAGTTTACGGGCTAGGATGGCCAAGGAGAATGGGATGGGGCTGCCTTCAACAAAGTCTTGGCACTCGAACTCACCCGTGCAAACGAGAGAGCCATAGAAGGACCAAACTTCATCCTCCCACTCAACATTATGGGGTTCTTGGAGGTATTGCGTCCACCCACTCCGGCTAAAAAGGGTGGTGACAGAGTGGGGCATCTCGACCTAATTGATAACTCTCCCAATGTGTAGTTGGTGGGAGAGGCTGAAGAATCTTTTGCACCATACGCGCTCCATGTGGGAAAGGTATTCTCCGTTTCCGTTTGGCAGAATATCGGTGGACATATATTTTACGGGAAGAGCGGGATTTGCCATGGGGAAAGATGGGAATTTTTAGGAGAGGAATGACTAGGGTTATAGAGCGGGAAAGTAGAGTGGAGGTGTGAGTGGAATGGTAGGATATAGGTGGTTTTTATAGGTGGTGGGGAGAGTTGGGTGGATGGATTTTTGGAGGGAAAAGGGAGTGGATATTTTGGGGGGAGAAAGGGGGAAGAATGGAGGTAAGGGAGAGGATAGGGGGAGGAATAGGCACCTCCGGAAGAACCAAAACCGCAAAAACCGAACCGATCCGATTAAGGAGTGAACCGATTCGGTTCATGTTTTTTTTTTATTTTGCGATTTTTCAAAACCAAACCGATTCGATTAGGGGATTCGGTTCGGTTCCATCTTTTAGCAGAACCCTCTTCCTTATACTGCTGCACAAGAATTCCAACCCCTCGAATTTGTGGATGATTTCGCACTTATTCACCCACTTGGATTTCTCGACGCCCTCACGAAGTTCATGTTGTAATGCGTGATCTTAACCCTAACTTCGGGTAACTTACCTATGAACTCAATCTAATCTATCGAAGCAAAACTACTATACACAAAAAATCACCCCATACACGTCGGGGGTGCGACGACCTCTCTTTCAAGCTCATTCGACCCCGTAAACAGGGTCCGACCACCAAACGGTGTCGACTTCTTCCACACACTCCTCTAGAAATGGCTTTAGGCGTTATCCATTAACATTGAATTTCCCCCTTTTAAATCATCTAATTCCACAGCTCCGTGAGGGAATACATTCTTTCCAATCAACGGGCCAGACCATCGTGGTCGCAACTTGCTCGGAAATAGATGAAGACGAGAGTTATAGAGAAGCACTTTTTATCCAGGGAGAAACTCTTTGCGTCGAATAATGTTATCGTGAGAGAGTTTCATCCTTTCTTTGGAAATTTTTGCATTCTCATACGCATCATTGCGTATCTCTTCTAACTCGTTCAATCGAAGTGACCAATCTTTTCGAGTGGTATTGACGGTCTTCTCGAGAATGTTCTTGATTTCTCGATTCACTAACTCGGCCTGCCCATTCGTTTGTGGGTGATAGGTCGTTCCAACCTTGTGAACGACGCCATACTTTCTCATGAGCTTTGCGAATGGCCTGTTGCACAAGTGCATGCCATTATCACTAATTATCGCTTTCGGAGCACCAAAGAGGGAAAGTATGTGTTCCTATAGGAACCTAATTACCACTTTGCTATCATTTGTCTTGGTAGATATAGCTTCTACCCATTTAGAAACGTAGTCTACCGTGACCAGGATGTATAGGAAACCAAAAGATGGGAGAAAGGGCCCATGAAGTCAATAGCCCAGCAGTCAAAGATCTCAATAATGAGTATCGAGGTTAACGACATCATGTCTCATCGGGTAATCGCTCCCACCCTTTGACACCTATCGTAAGATTTTCCATAATGTTTCACATCCCAGAAAATTATTGGCCAATAGAGACTGCATTGAAGAATCTTAGCGACCATCTTTTTCATCAAAAAGTGATCTCCACAGCTTTCGAATGATAGAGTTGGATGACTTTCGGGATCTCATCATCCGGTACACATCGTCGGATGATTTAGTCGGCCCAATATTTAAAAAGGAAAGGATCGTCATTGAAAAATATGCGCGACCAAGTGATGAACCTCTTCTTATCTTGCGGTGTCCAATCGGGAGGGACGGCTACCTTGACAAGATAGTTCACTATATCCGCAAACTAGGGCAAAGAAGAGGTAGCAAAGAGTTGCTCATCTGGAAAATATTCATCTATGGGTATCGGATCACTAGGTACGTCGGACGAAAGCCGTGATAAGTGGTCGGCAACGACATGTTTTACTCCTTTTTTATCTTTAATGGAGAGATTAAACTCTTGTAGGAGTAGGATCCACCTTATGAGGCACGGCTTTGCGTCTTTCTTCGCAAGTAGGTATTTCAATTCCGCGTGGTCAGTGAAGCAAGTGATGGGAGAACCGATAAGATAGGACCAAAATTTTTCCAGAGAAAAAACTACCACTAGAAACTCCCTCTCTGTAGTGGAGTAATTGAGTTGTGGTCCGGTAAGAGTCCGACTAGCGTAGTAGATGACATGACCTTATTATCTTTTCTTTGCCCCAAAATAGCCCTTATCGCATAATCGCTAGCATCACACATAAGTCCGAACGGTAAGGAACAATATGGAACTTGCATGATGGTAGTGGACACAAGCATGGTTTTTAGTTTTTCAAAAGCGCTATGGAATGCTTCTGTCCACTCAAATGGGGTGTCCTTCATAAGAAGGTTACTTAAGGGTCTAGCGACGACGCTAAAATCCTTAACGAACCGTCGATAAAACCCGGCGTGGCCCAAGAAGGAGCGCACGTATTTGAGCTATTTTAGTGGGGGTATATCGGCTATGACATCTATCTTAGATCTATCAACTTTAATCCCCTTGGATGAAACTATCTGGCCAAGAACTATTCCCTCAGTGACCATAAAATGGCATTTTTCCCAATTTAGAACTAAGTTCTTCTCCACACATCGGGCAAGTACTTTTTCCAGCTTTTCCAGACAAATATCAAAAGAGGTGACAAAAATTCTAAAATTATCCATGAACACTTCAAGTCCTCTCTCAATCATGTCGCTAAATAGGCTCAACATGCACCTTTGAATGGTCGTGGGTGCATTACACAAGCCAAATGGAATACGTTTGTAAACAAACGTACCAAAGGGGCAAGTGAAGGTCATTTTCTCCTGGTCAAGTACGTCTACCTCAATTTGGTTATATCTAAAATATTCATTAAGGAAGCACTAGTTAAGGTGGCCAACTACTCTCTCAAGCATCTGATCAATAAATGGCAAGGGGAAATGGTCTTTCCTAGTTCCCGCATTGAGTTTTCGATAATCAATGCAAATGTGCCGCTCGGTGGTGATACGTTGGGGAACTAGCTCTCCCTTAGCATTCCTAATCACTGTCATGCCCGACTTCTTTGGGACAACTTGAATAGGGCTCACCCACTTGCTATCCAAGATTGGGTAGATAATCCCTGCATCTAATAACTTAATTGTTTCGGTCCTCACCACTCTTTCATATTGGGGTTTATCCTCCTTTGCATTTCTCTGAAGGGCTTGACATCCTCCTCTAGGTGGATCTTGTGGGTGAAAATCAAAGGACTTATCCCCTTTGAAGCAGCAATACACCGATCTAAATCACCACGGTGCTTCCTCAGAATCTTTAACAGTTAGCCCTCCTGCTCTTCGTCTAGGCTAGATGAGACAACAATAGTAAATGTCTTGTACTTTCTTAGGTATGCATATTTAATATGGGAGGGTAGTTTCTTCAACTCGAGGGTCAGAAATTTGTCGCTAAAGGGAACCATGCGTGCCTCCCTTAGCTGTAACTCCTCGAATCAAGAAACCCAACTTACATCTCTCGCGTCCTCGCTTGACGCTCTCTCATCAAGTAACTCTCTCAACTCCTTAACTTACATTTCGAATTCAGTATACGTCCCCTCACTCTCGTGGCTCGACACTAACAAGGACACTAGGGCATCTCCATAATAATTTTCCTCAAAGTACTCCTCTACGATCTCATTGATGAAGCTCACCACGTGAAGATCATCTTCTTCCCCCGTATTTTGGGTTATATGGAAGATGTTAGTCTCTAATGTCATGTTCCCAAAGGTGTGTTGAATCTGCCCATTTCGAGTATAGATAATTTCATTATCCGTAGCTAAGAATGGGTGCCCAAGAATGATCGGAACATGATTGATCGAGGCGAAGGAGGGTTCCGTGTCCCAAATAACAAAATCTACCAGAAAGTAGAAAGTGTCAACTTGAATGATCACATCCTCAACTATACCTCTTGAGATCTTCACGGTTCAATCCACTAACTGGAGAGTGATATTTGTGGGCTTAAGGTCACCCAGATCAAGTTGCCTATAGATGGCGTAAGGGAGGATATTGACACTTGCTCCCAAGTCGAGTAAGGATTTTTTAATTTTATTTTCTTCAATGATGCAGGAAATGGTGGGTGCACCGAGATCTTTGGATTTTGGTGGGAGATCATTAAGTATAATGGAGCTCACGTTCTGTGCTAGAAATACATTTTTCTTTACCTTCATCTTCCTCTTCACTGTTAACAAGTCTTTGATGACTTTTGCATAAGCAAGAATTTTTTTAATGGCATCGAGGAACGGTAAATTTAACTTTACTTGCTTTAGCACATCTAGCACTTCATCACGGGGGTTCCCTTTATGGGAAGGAACCATACTTTGAGGAAATGGTGCAGGGGTGGGTGGTTTCACTACTACCTTGGGCTCACTAGTGTTTTTTTATCACTCTCTTTCAAGGGGACATCTTCGGCCTCTTTCGTGCTGGGTGAAATATCCTTATCTTTGGTTGCGTCGTGTGGGGGAAGTTATAAATCAATGACTCTCCCACTACGAAGAGTGGTCATAGATTGACATTGCTCCTGATATTCTGTCGAGGTGGAGCTAACACTAGTTTGACTTTGGGAGGTCATTGGCCCTGGGCAGGAAATTTGCCCTTCTCTTGGATACTCAATAATGATTGCATTTTAGAAATATTTGCATTTATGTCACTGATCATGCGATCATATCTAGCATTGGTTGCATTCTGGGTATTGATAAACTGGTTCATCATATCCTCGAGATTTCTTCGCGCTGGAGTGATATATGCCCCTTGTGGTGGTGGTGCTTGCACATGACCTTGCATGTGTGGAGGTTGTTGAAAGTGCGCTAGTGGAGGAGGGGCAACATGTGAATTAGGATTCATTGCAGCATGTTGTTGCCCATAGCTAAAACCAGGATGGTTTTTCCACGAAGGGTTGTAAGAATTCCCGTGCGGTGCACCAAAATTACCCTTAAATCCTCTTACACCACTTACTTGCTCTTGAAGCATAACTTTGTAGGCGGGTATTATCGGGCATTCCTCTGTTGAATGACCCGACTCACAAATCGCACAGACCTTCTCGATAGGGTTTTGGGATGGATCCAGTTGGTCCTCTTCCACATACCTAAAGTATTTCTCGCATTCCTTTCTCAAGTAGATTGACTCGTCTGTCCATCATAACATTCTTTTCCACGTGAAATAGTTCGGACACTGATGGAGTGGTGGTCTCTTGGCGAGTTCGATTTTGAGCACTAGGGTCAGATGTATCCCATGATTGGGTAGTCTCGGCGACATACCTTAGGTGAAGCTCAAAATTGTTGGCATCTAAATCGACAAAGACCATCACACATAGTCTCAACGAGTTATTTGGAATTCATATTCAGCCCATTATGGAAGAAGGAAATGATTTGCAGTTTATCAAGTCCATGATGAGCACACGAAGTGACTAAATCATTAAAACGTTCGTAACATCGATCGAATGACTCATTTTCTAGTTGTCGAAAAGTTTGAAATTGAGCTTTGATGGTGTTCATTCGATGTGTAGGAAAGAATTTCTTGAGAAATTTAAATTGTAACTCATTCCATGATGAAATCGAGTTTGGAGGTAAAGACCATAGCCAGGTCTTAGCCTTGTCCTTTAGCGAGAATGGGAAGAGTTTGAGGCGAATCACATATTTTGTGAAAGTTTGATCGCTGAGGGTCTCGCACGCCTACTCAAATTCCATGATGTCGAGATATGGCTTTTTTGAATCCATTCCATGGTAAGTAGGAAGTATTTGGATCATCCCATTCCTGAAGTGAAATTTCCCTGCATTGTACGGGAGTAAAATGCATCCCAGAGTGACAGTGCGCTCGGGATATAAGAGTTCTCTCAAAGGGCGCTACGGGACTGCTTCCTCACTGGCGGCTGCACTACCATGTTGTGATATTTCTCTCTCACTAAGAGACTCTGTGTCCTCACTGGGTATGCTCGGAGAGTGCTCTGAAGTGTGTCCTAAGAGGGTAAACAGAGTGTTATTTGCAATTGAGTGTGACAGCGTGGGAGGTGGAACCCAGAATTGTGAAGCGTTAGGAGTGTGAGAGTTATCTGGGTCATACTCAACTATCGGGTTTTCGTGAATGTGGGTTGGAGTACTGTGGGGAGTTGGAGTGAGTTCAGAATTTTGCATTAACAGGATTATGAGAGATGATGAGTAATATTTTTGTGCTTTTATTTATTTTTTTTTTTGGATTTTTTTTTGGAATTTTTTGGTCAAAGCTTGAGATTGACTTGATATAATCCTAAGTCTACCTAGGTCCCCATAAACGGTGCCAAAAACTTGATGCGCCTTAGAATGTGTCTCAGAAGTGTGTACTCTCTAGGCTCAAGTGCAAGACTGTCACTAAAGTAATAATCTAATAAGTCGGGTATCGATCCTCAGGGAAATAGGACAAACGAGTTATAACGATGTTGGACAGACAAAGGAAACCTAACTCTGACTGTAAAGAAAAGGGAAAGGTGATTCGATTGTTGGAATAACTACAAATAGATGAAATTTTTAAAAGGGTTAACTAATGAACTAAAGTATGAATGGAATGCAACTATTCTAAATTACTTGAATTACTGATGATGATTGAATTGGAAATTGAACTACATGATGAGGAAAACAGGACGGGAATACAATCCCTCAACCCTAGAGTATTGATGGTATAAAACTAATCGTAAATTTAAGTGATTATTTAGACCCAAAATTTAGTACTCCCAAGCATTACATAAATGAGGTTCAATCCCTCACCATACATAATCAGAGGATGAGTAAATCGGTATTGCGATAGTTACACTTGAATTGCATTTTAAAGCATCCCAGTTACCCTGAAGCAAATGAGATCCAAAGTTCTACAATTATCGCGTTTCTACGCAATACGGTTCTAATAAATCATTAAATTTAGAGTATTAATTTTATGCACATGCAACTACCACATTAGGTTGAGTTCATGCATCCCGACCCTAAAAATCTACCCGGACATATGAAAACTTGAAGACCACACATTTGGAATGAAAGAAAACATTTTTAATACTGAATGAGGATGAAAAGAGAAGAAGGTGTTATTAGAAAAGAATTACTGCAGTAAAATAAGAATTAGTATGGTATTACTTGAATTGCAAACTTAAAGCAACTAGGGTTTATTGTTCTTCTTCTCTAAAATTGATTACAAAGCTTCCCTAACGAATCAGAAGCCTCCTTTTAATGTTTTGAGGAGTTTACAATTTATGCTCTACAAAATATAAGAGTTTGAACCAAGTAGGATTCTAATTTTTACAAGTGGATAAGTTCAGATAATGGAGAACGGAATCGATCATGTAAAGGGGTTCGGTTCGGTTCTATCTTTGACAGCCTGTACAGAGAATTCTTCGAGCACCGGATCGGTTCTTTATTTCCTCCCTTTGGTTCGGTTCTATCTTGACAGTCTTTATAGGGAATTTCCCAGGATGGAATCAGTTCTTTTTCTTTCCACTTAGGTTCGGTTCCATCTTATCAGCTTTTGCAGAAACCTTTCCTTCTTGTACTTCTTTGAAACTTTTGATACAAAACTCGGATTAAAACACTGAACACCTGCAAAATAGATGAAGAACACACGAAACTCGGCGTACTCATTAGAAACTTATCAATAGTAATGATACGATATAAATCCACCTGAATTACACTTTGTGGAGCGATAAAAGCCTTTAAATTAAGGGGATAAATAGGAAAAATTTGTTCCTAATCAACCACGCTTAGCAGGGAAGAAACCATAGGAAGCACCATTGATAATGATGGAGAACGTTGGAGTGGTAACACATTCTTTGATCCAACTAATAACAATATGGGGGAAACCCATGTGGTGAAGGAATTGGAAAAGGAAATCCCAGTTGACAGAGTCATACGCTTTAAGGATATCGATTTTTATGGCGCATTTAGGAGGGCCATAGTTTCTATGGTAGTTTCTCATTAACTTTTGCATGATAAGGATATTATCCCCAATTGATCTTCCATGAACGAAGAAAGATTGCCTATCGTTAATAAGCGATGGAATTATCGGTTTCATTCGGTTGATAATGACTTTAGAGATGCATTTGTAAATGGAATTGCGGTAGGCTATAGGTTTAAAGTCTTTTATGGATGTAGAGGACTTAGATTTAGGAATAATCACAAGGTTAGTGCAGTTCCATTGCTTCCAAATTTTCCCACACTTGAAGAAAGAGGCCACAACAGTCATGACATCCTCTCCCACCAAGTCCCAATTTTATAAGAAGAACTCTGTATTGAACCTGTCTGAGCCTGGGGCTTTATCTTTTCTAAGAGATTGAAAAGCCTTCCTAATTTCTTTAGTGGTTATTGGGGCAGTGATTAGGCTAGATTATGCATCGGAGAGATTTTTGGTGATTGCATAATGGAGGATGTAAGGGTAGGGAGGGTTAGATTGTTTACTCTAAAGGTTAGAGAAATAAAGAACAACCTCATTTGCCACAAGATCATGCCCCTCCACCTTTTGGACCTGCTGATTTTTGATGCTGAGGATCTTGTTCCTATTGATGTTACCTCTGACTCTAGAGTGGAAAAATGAAGTTTTGAGGTCCCCTTCTTGCAGCCACCTAGTTCTAGCCTGTTGTTTAAAATGATCTTTTCCAACTAGGCAATAATTAACACAATCAGCCCTAGCATTTTTTTCATCCTCTTGCAAAGTGCTGTTGCGGCCCACAATGTTTAATTGTCTTTGAATGTTCATTAAGTTGTCTTTTGCCTCAGTTGTTCTCTGGGATATATTGTTATAGAATTTATGATTGAAACCATTTAGAGCCAATTTTGTCCTATTGATCTTTACAGACACACGAAACATAGGGCTACCATGGACATAAGCCTCCCAAGACTCCTCAAGGATTGGATTGAAATCATTATAAATCATCCAATAGTTGAAGAAATTAAAAGGTTTAAACACATAAAGGGCTTAGGGATGATGGTTATGATAATGGGGCAATGGTCACACATACCTTGACAAATATTTTCATCTTGGGATTTCGAGAAATCGATCTTTTGTCTATCATTTATGATCACTCCATCAATCTTAGACTGGATAATGGTTCTCTCAATAAGGTTTTTAGTCTAGGTGAAATAAAGGCCCATCGTGATCATGTCATCCATCTGGATATTGTAAAGGCGTTGATTGAAGTCATTTACTGCATTAACATCAATGTCTATTATACCTCTTTTATCATTTCGGGTCCTGACCACATTAAAGTCCCCCATGCAGATCTAACTATGATCAAGGAAGGTCTAGGAGCAATCAACAAGGTATGAGCATAAGGGGGGTTCTTTGGGAGGGAAGGTTAAGGGCATAAACAAAAGTGGCAATGAAAGATTTGTCACGGCTTAAGGAAGTAACATGATAGGTTATGGCTTGGGGGTTTGAAGTGAGGCTGGTAAACTTAAAATGGTTTTCATCCCAACACACAATAATTCTAGATACCCCTCCCTCTATGGGGCAGTTATGGATAGTCTCCCAGTTAGGGAAACAACCTCTAGTGACATTAGGGATATTATTATTTCTAACTTTGGTTTCAACTAAACAAATAAGGGATAGGTTATGGGCTTTAATAAGCTTACGAACCTCTCATTATTTTAGGGGGTTGTCAAGTCCCCTTATGTTCCAACTAGCGATTTTAATCATTAAGATTTAATGGTACAGGGAGGGGAGGGATTTATTATTAGCCATACCTTTATTTGCCTTTCTGAGTTTCTTCCTTTGCTTATGAGATGGGTTTTGGTTGTGTATACCTCTTTTCCCATCAATGTAAATGATCTTCAGGGAAATTCTAATAGGAGCTGGTGTCAGGTCTGTTCCACATTCCTCCTCTAAGTTTTGAAGAGGATCAAACCTTTTGTTTGTGGTTGGTGTTTCAGCAAGTGTTTGGTTTGCTACATGTATTTGCTCAGTTGGAGTTATGGTTTGGTGATCAACCTTCTAACCATCAACCTCCACCATCTTAACCCTCTAGATAGCTTGCCCAACATGGGTCCATTAATCATCATGGGTGACTAGGGTATCTTCCATGGTTTTAGTTTCTTTGGGTTTCCATACTCTAGTCACATGGGGGCATTTGGATATTTTATGGCAAAAAATGAGACAGTTAGAACAAGAGTATGGCATGACTTAATGTTCTACATTAATCTCAGTAATGTCCCTATCGTCATGATGAAGGCCAATGGTTTTGGGATATTTGGTTTTAACTTCCACTTCTATGCATATCCTAGCGTACCTGAATATGTTCATCTTTTCTGTCGCTGCATCAGCATAGAGGGGTCTTCCAATTGCACTGGCAATGTATCTAAGGCCTTCAGCTGACCAATATTGGATGGGCACGTTATGAAAGCACACCCAAATGGGGATAGACTTGGTAAGGTCTTTGTTGGTTTTGAAGTTGGGTTGCCATTTCTTTATGATAATGGGATTACCGGTAAAATGCCAAGGGCCATTGGAGATAATGACTTCTATCTCTTCGTCAGTAGATAATTTAAATAAGAAAAAAACTGTTATCATGGGGAATAACATGCGTAAGGCCATGATTGTCCCAAAGTTTGTGGGTAATGGTATTAACGAGAGAGAATGGGAGTCTTCTACCTAAGAAATAACCTACCACACTATTTATCCATTTAGCTTTGCCAGCGTTTGCCACTTCAACCGGTGGTTTAACAAGAGGTTTTCCATTTACCACTTCAGGTTGGTGAAAAGAGAGATTGAGCGTGGATGTACGTTTGGGGTCTACGACCTTACTCCACTATTTTGTCATACTGCTACCTTGTGTAGCTAGCATATGTCTAACCTCCACTTTTGTGGGTTGATAAGCAATTTCTGTCCCATCGCATTTATGTGGGATCAAACATGTGTTGTTTGGTTGAACATTTACCTTTGTTTTGTCACCTTGATTAGAGGAAACTTCTGCCAAACTTTTCAGAGCATAGTTCCCACCAATCGCCATATGGGTTATCGTCATCTCCATTTGGTGGTGGTTTTTGGTGTTTCTCATAACTTCCTCTATCATGAAACCTTTGCAAAGGAGGAAATTAAGTAAGATATTCCTTTCTTTAGTTAACGCCTGCATGGTCTTTATATCATCATGCCCAATAGGATAGCTAGTGTTCATATCTAGAATTTATCCCTCTTCAAGATCCACAGCCTTTTTGATGGTTTGGTTGACAACAACATGACCTGTTTGAGAGAGTGGAGTTAGAGACCGGTCAACAACACCCTCGTTACCACTAGGTGTGACCATATCTCCCAAGGTTGGAGGGAGGAGGGTAGCTTCCATACCATGTAGAGTAGTAGGAGGGCTAGCCATAGTGGTTGAGGATTGGGAGGACCCTTTCACCGTGGTGGCCAGACTGGGGGTGGCCATAGGGTAGTTAGAGGGTGTTTTGGTGGTTGTAGTATGTGGAGGGGAAGAGAGAAATTATAGATAGAAGGGATAGCATATTTTTCCCTTTGTATTTCTAAATCCCATTATTAAGACCAAACTTTAAAGCAAGGCATCAATAGGGTAAGCAAAACTAGGGACTCAATACCTTGAGTCTTATAGGCTAAAATAACACTGCCATGGATAGAACAATAGTTTATTTCCTAATTATAATGTATGCTATAATAGGGTTGAACGAATAGAGATTAAATTAAAATTATTGGTAAAAATAACACCGGTTCTTAAAATCAAATCATGCTAAACCTATTGTGAACTACATAAATGAGTTCATAAAAGAGCACAAGATATCTGGGGCTATCACAAAGCGAATGAACAATTGGCATAATCAACGTAATTGCGTGAAAAAATGCCGAAATAGAAGTTACCATCTTGAATAAGGGGGTTTCGTTTTTAATTCGATTCGTTTTATTAAGGCTGGGAATCGGGTTTGTGTGTGATAAAAAGGAATAAGTAAGACCCCTTTCGAAACATATCAGTATTGCAAGGTAGTCATAGCGTAATGAAAATAACCTTAGGGTCTAAATTATAATTTTTTATTTTTTTAATTATTTAGGTGTCAAGGTATATTTGAAATTGGGTGTAATAGAATTTTTTGTCTCTGATATACTCATAAAACAATATATGAACTTTGGGGTCTAAATTCATATGTTAGAAAAGTTTACGAGTTTATGTGCAAAATAACCTTTGTATTTTTAAATCCCATATCTATTGTTTCTACGAAAATGATTTCCCGTTTACCAAAAAATGGTGATGTTATATATCATTTTGACAAGAAAAATGAAATAGTATTTTTGAATTTTTTTTCAGAATTTATTAATTGGTCACGCACCCTCATGCACGAAGTCAAACTTCCTACATGTTCTGCTTGACATTACTCGTGAGCGTATATTTTGGAACGTTGTAGGGGTTAAAGTGTAATTTTATAAACTTGCAAGGGTATGTCATGATAATTGTAGTAATTTAAGATGTTGTAGGTCATGTGTGTAAGTAGGATTTGGGTTTGGGGTTGATTTATGTGGTTAAACCAAGTTTGAAATTTTCTATGGTCAGTTTTGGAATTTTTGTAACCTAAGGGTCTTATAAGTAATTGGTGTTTTTATTTGGTATTTAATTGGATAATAAACAAAACTATTACTTCTATTAGGTCGCGTACCAGTATAGGGTATATATAGGTTATATTGTTGGGTAGTCATATCTTTTGAACATGAGTAAAATAGAGATCTCATAGTCTATTCATACTTGTGAGTTATTATACGAAGAGTATGTTTTAAACATTCGATTTTGTTTGAAATTATATATATATATATATATTTTTTTTTTCAAGTGTGAGTACATTTTGATGGGTTATACTTTTATTAAATTAATTGATATCTCGTGCTTAAAGACTAAACTTTGAAATTTAAAAGTGAACTTTTTAAGGGAATACGGATTTCAGCGGTCTAAATTTAGAGACAAAATTTTTATTATGAAATAACTGTATTATGTTTCGCATTAAACACGGTGAGAGTTTGTTTAATTAGAGTTATAAAATCGGAAACCACGAGTTTAAATTAATGAATATGATTAGTTAAATGTGATAAATGGATCTAATGCCTTAGTTTTCTCGCACACTTGATTATATATTTCGTATTTGCACTTTTTATTTATGTTAGCCTAGTTTAGTATTTCATCCAATCTTTAAATCCATTTCGTCTAGTTGGACAACCATAATTACTTTAAATGAAAAAATTGACAAATCTTTGTGGGTTTAACCTCGTACTTACACTCGCTATTCTATAATAGTCTGTACACTTGCGGTACTTTTATAAATTGACAACGAGTTTCTGGGCGTAGTTGGCCATCTTTTAAATCCTCCTTTGTCAGAGGGTAGGAACTGTCTAAATAGAGAGAATGATTCGAACATCCCCATTGTCATCGATTAATCATGGAAAACTAGTTTTTAAAATTGAAATTCCCTTCACCTAAATTAGATAACTCAATTTTTTTTTGCGTTAGCTACGAATTATGTGGTTTTGAGTCAAACTATTTGCTTTTGTTTACCTTAAAAAATCAAAATTAAAGAAAACAAAACTAGAAAAAACAAAAAGTTAAAAAATAAAAAAAGGAAAACAATGTGCCTGAGACACGTAGTGTACGAAAAATTAATTTTGAGATCATACCGGTCTTCTATCTGGTATTCCCGACACTTTCATAGCTATATCTTCGATATTCACCGAGATGGGAGACGAGTTAGACCTCCTTGCCCTTAAGGAAACCTTTATCCGAATAGGTCTACTCAACTTTCGTGCATACGTCTACCTGAGCACAACATAAACATTTTTCCATTCCATTCAGAAACAATAGAATTGTTGCTCATTTTGGTGGGATAAAAAAGATGACCCCTACCTCCACGTTCGCAAATTTGAATAAATTTGTGGAACGATTAAGTATCAACAACTCACCGATTCGATTGTCAAACTAAAATTATTCCCATTTTCTTTAAAAGATAAGGCGAAGAGTTGTTTTAATTCGCTAGAACCTGAATCCATCAGAACATGGAACCAAATGAGCGTCGCATTTCTACAGAAATTCTTCCCCAATCAAAAGACGTTGTCGATACATTATGCCATCAACACATTTAGTCAAAGAAAAGGAGAATCCTTGTGGGTATATTTAGAATCCTTCAAGGGCTTTCTACTACAATGTACGCATCAGGGCAATGAATAGGGTCACCAAGTCCAAATTTTCTATGAGGGATTTGATCTTAATACTTAAGACATGATCGAGTCAATGTGCAACGATGATTGCACCGATAAAAGTAAGGCCGACGCATGGGAATTGCTAGAAGCTATAGCAAAGAAGTCCCTGCAATGGGCACCCAATAGAGAATCTAGGTCCACCACGTTCGATGAGGGTGTCACTCACCATGTCGAACAAAGTTTTGATTTCACTAAAAGAAAAACAATGTGTGTTAAAAACTGACATAAATAGTGGTGACATCAATGTTCGTAAAACTGTCACAACAAGTGGTGACATAAATGTTCATAAAATAACGATAAAACAATTCATATATGTTTGTTTTTCAAAAACATAGATAAAACATGCAACATTTAACTTATATTTATCACACTTTCAAAAAAACTGTAATTAATAAATGCATATTTATCACAGTTTTAAGCAATTTATGTGAGTTTTTAAATATATAAATAAAAAAATGTCAAGCATACACACCTATATATTTTATTGATATAAAATCAACGCTTGTACTATAAATCTTTTATCTTCTAACAGAAAATATTCACAATGAAAAATATCCAAAGTCAAAACTCATAACATCACTAACTTGTTACATTAAAATATCCATAAGCAAAAACTAGTGATAACTCTAGTACAAAATATTTATCTAGCTACATCATAGTATCCAAAATCTAAATAACATCCACAACCCCCAAAATAGATATTCTAATTAATATTAAGGACAAAAGTCATTGATGCAATACAAAACTCAATCCACTAGCTTTTCTCTTGATAACTATCTCCCAAACCGAATAGCTAACTACACATAAAAAAAAAATTGGGTAAAACACTGCTAAATATAGTCAAGAAAATTTTCATCAAAACCAACCTTTACCCAACAAAGAACATATCCTAAATTTTTATGTTTTGAAATTTTTTAGCATATCTCCTTTGTTTTTACATGAAGCCATTATGTTTAGTTTATCAAGAATATACGCAATAACTTTGAAAAATGAAAATTGTAATATTAAACCAAAAGGCTCATGTCTAGGTATAAAATTCTAAAATACAAAAGTTTTAAATCAAAGGAAAAATCTATTCTTGGAGATTGGTCCAAGATTTTGGGTAAAAAAATGTGGTTTTGGATTTGACAATTAGGCGCCCAAGTTCAAAACAATTATTTAACTAAATAGAAAGTACTCGTTATAATCCGAGGACATGGAAAGTAATATCACTTCATAATTATGTCCTTTCATATGTTACCTTGATGGATTCTTGATCAAATACAACCTCTACCTCAAAGTCTGGGACTTGATTTACAACTTATTGAAGTTGACCCTATGCAAAGTGATTAGAAAAAAGACATGAGATTGCTCTTTGTAGATTAAACTAACAATGAAACAAATATATAGGATTAATTAAATTAAATTAAATTATAAGGTACAAGGAAGGGTTCAACTCACCATTATGATTTGAAACTCAGTATCTCTAGAGGAGGTGTCGCTTGAATTTTTAGGAGTGACTTTGTTTTCTTATTCTTCATCCACTAAAAATCTTAAGAGTTTCGAGGCTGCTCAATCATATAATAAACGACGAGTCTAAATAAACACCGAAAGAAGCTTGTAGTTACTTTTTTATTTTATTTTTTACATTCAACTCGAAATATTTTGATTCAATATTCCTTGTACACTAACTTTGAATCGAAACACTGTCTTCAAATGATTTATTCGATTCAAATTATTCAATTCTCTCTCAATACTGAATCAAAACAATATATTAAAAATAATTACATAATTGAATTAAATACTCTTAAATTACTTCATATCTACTCAAACCAAATGGTATTGTTCATGATATATACCAACTAAAAAGAGAAGAAGGAAAAAATGGGCACCAAAGAAATATCTACTTGAATTAACATTAGTGTGCCTAGATGTAATTGTATTGGCATCATTAACAGAACGCTGCAGTGTTGATATGTCATTAAAAGATATAAGAATTTTTTATAAGATTTGTTATTTAATATGAGTAATTAAAAATAACATGCACATGAAAACAATACGGGTACCTATTATTAGATGGTCTCAATAAGTGTACCATTTCTGTTTCATAAACACACAAAATTATGTGGTTATGAACATAAAACCATTAACGGATTCATCAATTTGAGGAAGAACTTGCCCAAGAATGTAAATATCAAATGATTCTTTCGTACAATGGACAATGATATCTAGATCGTTATATGCAAGTCTTCGAACAAAGTTTCAAGTTTTTATGGTCACGCTACAAAGATACAAGTACTAATGTATATTGTCCTATATTACCAAAACATAGATTCAAATAAGATTGTTTTAGGAATGAACCTCAAGTATTGCATGTTTATATATCGAACATGCACAATTTCTGATTTACCTCTATCGTTTTTTAAAAGATAGGCATACCGGAGAAAATAAAACCATCGATACGCACAACTTAACATTAAGATTTTTTTGATGATAAAAGAATAAACGGTGTCGATCATTTTATTTTTATAAAGATGATAAATGGAGACTTCACAACTTAAAATTTGATCAAGATGCATCTAAAGTTCTCATGGACATATATATGTGACACCCCGCCTAATTAAATACAGGGTGATCAGTCCTTTATTAAATTAAACCAGAATATCCAGTTGGTTCACATTATTCATCACTGTCGAAAACTTTATTATTAAATACTAACTACCTAATATTAAAAAAAATTGATGTCAAAATTTTATCTTTTAATTAATATAAAACTAGGTTAATGAGTAATTAAACATTCACCATTCACACCAATCTCATGCAATAGAAAATAACTGAAATAATAAAGGTAACTGGAGTAAACACATCCAGTCTAAGTACCAAATACAATATCCAACATAAATAAACCAATAGCTGAAAGAAGTAAATAACTAAATCCAAAATCTCTGAATATCTGAATAGAAGAGGGGAAACATGCCCTAACTGATAAAATAACTCAAAAGGAAGAAATGATGGACATAAAGGCATCTACTACCAAGGTCCTCTAACCTCGACAATAGCTACATCTCATCGAGTGAATGGAACTCCTATGCTTGGTGTCCCTGTGGCTGGGCACCTAAAATAATTTGACAAGAAAAGAGATTTGCAGAAAATGGTTCGGAGCTCGAGTTGAAGACAGTTTAAAAATCAACAAGTGCTTAAAATGAGTTAATAGCACATATATTATTCATGTTAGATTATCGTACTCACTTGAGATGTTCACCTCTTATCTAATGTACACGCCTAACGTACCTTCAAACCCTACTAGTTTCTATTCCCATGCTAATTAGTTATTTCCAATTTAACACCTAACCATAGTCCAATGTCGTTCCCAAGTGTTTATCTCGCAATATAAGTAATATGTATATAAATCAATTTCTCTTTAACATGGATAATAACTTTTCAATTTAATATAATTATGTGTTCACCAACCTAACTCATTTCAGATTTCATTATCAATCAGGTATAGTTAATTCACACAGTAAATAGTATTTCAAGTATTGTATGTTCACTCTATTATATGTATATATATAATACTGCACCCCGAGACATAGCTGCGGTGCATGCCTACCTTGTTATCGTGTCCCGGTGCATCTTTCATTGCATAAAGGACTATGGGTTAAATCTCTTGTGAACCATCAAAACAAACACACATAATCGAAGCGAGCATAGTTCCAAGCCAATGGGCGACGCACATACCTACGCACCCATACGAACATCATCACTATCATTCTCATAGTTAGCCCGTACCTAGGTTCTATGCTCTAGTTGTACAAATCAATATCCCACCCGAAGGCTCCTCAAGGCATGATGATCCACAACGCGCAACCTCCACTCAAAAACAAGCAGCGTAGGTATGTTATACACAATATAGTTCAATCTATAAGTATGCACACAATTTATTATATTCATTAAGTATTTACGCAACCCAATACCCCAAATTTTTAAGTAGTATTACCAACCCTACTACTCACATTACACTAACCATACGATTTATCTCTCTATCCTTTAATATTCCTTAGGTCTCTCTTATTCCAACATATTCCTTGAGTAGTCACACACTCATCTCACCACTAGACTAAGAATTTAAGTCACTTAATGTTAACGTAGGTCATTTCTCTCACTTGAATCAAACTAGGAGGATTTTTAACTCGTCTGCACAAAAATTAGAGTTTCTAAAATTTCGTTAGACGCTGGGAATTCTTGTTTGAACGACCTCGTTCGAACGAGGATCTCACTTCGAACGAACTATAAACTAAATCTCGTTAGCAATCTCATTGGAATTCACATTCGAACAAGGTCATTCGAACGACCTGGGCATGTCTTCGAATGAGAATTTTGAGTTCGTCCATGTCTTCCAAAAATTACGTTTTCCCAATTCATTCAACATAAAAATCACTTATAACTCAACCTAATTCAAATTCAACCACTCTAAACTATATCCCCTAGCATTAGAACACTTTTCCATCAATTTTTAACATCAAATCCCTAAAATTTTAACATGAATTTCGATTAATTTCTCAAATCTTCAACAAGCCCTAATTTCATATAATCACCATTAATGACCCACTATACTCATATATGATTTCATAGTTTCAATAGATAAAATTCAAGTTTCTAATCCACAATACATAGTTATTCAACTACATGAAATTCATATACCACATTCATGAATAAATTCCCAATTTCAGTCCCAATTACATGATATTATGATTTAACCATCAATTGAATTAACATGAATCATATATGCTCTAAAATCCAGCAAGATAAAAACTTGTCTTTTTGTGAAGTTCTAATATGCTGAATGAAACTGGTATAGGGGTGATCCTCTCATCACAATCTACATGTTGGTGTGATTTTTGGTGTGAGATCTTGAGTCTTTATCCCAGGGCACCAATGGATTTCTTCTTCTCCCTCGTGGGTTCTCTCTCTCTCTCTCTCTCTCTCTCTCTCTCACTTAGGTTTAAAAACTGACAGATAACCTATTACCCATGCGCACTTCCCTTTTAATTATCTATTTTCATCCATTTTAATTCCCCAAAATCTCAAAACACCAAAATACCGCTTCTGGGTGTCGATTGGCCTAAATTGCCCCAAAATCCAAATAAAACACTCGAGTAGAGTTTTCTGACTATCTCGACCTTTCCGGACTCATCGGTGCACTCAAAATGATCATACGAGTTACTTAAAAATAAATTATGTTTTTAACCCAATAAAATAATACCGACACGACTCATACGCGCGTCCCAACTAAGTGTATTGAAAATGTCGTATTTTCACTCCCGGACATAATATTTTCATAATCATAATTACTTTACTCGCTAAGTAATATTCAACATAATTATCACCAATACATACTAACTCTCGTCACACTAGTAATTGTTACATTTAAATTCGAATTAATTATAAATAAATTTTCTCCATTTCAATTAATCAATCCTAATTCCATAATTAAAATAAAATCCCTTAAGAATACGGGGTATTACATACTTCTCCCTGAATAACGGAATTTTGTCCCAAAATTTAGAAAAGAACAGAATAAAGGTATACCTGGTAGGAATAACTCTGGATATTAGTCCCGCATATCATCCTCATGCTCCCAGGTAGACTCCTCTACATTATGATGCCGCCACTGCACTTGTACTCCCAGTACTATCTTTGACCTCGGTTTCCTCTCACTATATTCTAGGATAGTAACTAGTCCGTCCTCAGAGGAACTATCAGGGTGTAGATCAATCTCCTCTAAAGCAATATGGGTGTGGGCTAAGTCATCCCAAGATATCTCCTCAGTGAAGAAATATGTAACACATCATGAATCCTATGCAGGTGTTCCGATAACCCAAGTCTATAAGCTACTGGCCCAATCCACTCAATAATAGGAAATGGCCCAACATATCTCGGTGCTAACTTCCCTTTCTTCCTAAACCACATTATCCCTCTTTTTTTTTTTTTGGGGGGGGGGGGGGGGGAATTGTGTATATATAAACAAACGGAACTACAATAAGTTCAAGATGGGTGAAAACCCAGAAACACCCTTAGGGGGCATACCCCAAAAGAGAGAAAAAATACAACAAACAAAAGGGCCAAAAGCCCTTAGCCCCACTAAGCCCTAAACGAGTGCACTCTCAGGGATTCCCCAGTTCATGCAAGCCATCCAGTTCTTGAATCTCCTAGTCCCTTTCCTCCAGTTCACAACCCTCGCTCTATTCATTACTTCGATCTCTTCGACAATGACATCACTTCTTTTAGACACTAGCTTAAAATGTCTGGCATTTCGCTCCATCCACAAGAAGTAAATAGTAGTAGAGAACAAAATACTCTTAATACGATTATAGAGGCTGGGACCACTATAATTTGAAATGGCATGAAGCATCTCACCATCACAATCAATAGCATCTTTGTACTCCTGGTTCCTAGTCCTCATATCCTTCCACACCTCCACAACAACATGACACTCGTTGAAGACGTGAGCAACGGTCTCGATCCCATTAGTGCAACTACAACACAAATTGTCCTAAAAAATTCCCCAGTTGTAGAGCTTGTCCTTTATGTGAATGACACCCCTACATGTCATCCATAAAATAAAAGCACACTTAGGTATATTAACCTTGTACCACACGATTTTACGCCAAGAAATAGAAGGCTAGCTAGGAGTAATCTCGTTGTAAGCCGATCCAATAGAGAACCCAAACTGGTTGGGAATCCAGACCACCTCATCAAAGGAGTCCTATTTGATCTGGGGCAGGTCATCATTCCTAATATCCAGAAGTTCCCAAGTAACCATAGAAGGCCATCTCCACCTATTCCCCATAATGTAGTCAGCCACCCGAGCCTTGTGGTTATTAGTAGCGTCGTAGATAACTCTATCCCCAAACAAGGGGTGCAGTTGCCCCAGGGGGGCCAATTATCATGCCATAAAAAGGTGTTCTCACCGTTGTCAATGTTCCACTTGATAAGAGGTCTGATCAGATGTCCTAGTTGCATCATCTTCCTCTAACTCCAGGACGTGTCTCTTGGAATAGTTAGTGCCCACAAAATCCTTTCTTTAATCTTATACACATTGCACCACTTAACCCATAGGCTGTCCTTCTTACTACTTAGATTCCATAACATCTTCAGGATTGCAGCCACATTCTACCTCTCGATGCTTTTAATACAAAGACCACCTTCCTCATAGCTACTGCAAAGATCCTTCCACGCCACCTTGGCCCCTGAATATTTGAGATCAAAACCCGTCCAAAGAAAGTCCTTCATCACTTGCTCAATTCTTCTAATAACTACCTTGGAAAAAATGAAAAGGTTTGACCAATAGACTTGGATCCCAAAAATAACAGACTTGACCAACTCAAGTTTGTCAGCGTAGCTAAGAAGCTTGTTGGTCCAACATTTAATCCTCATAGTTATCATATCAATCAACCTACAACAGTCCTCACCCTTGAGTTTAGAAATTATGAGCTGCACCCCAAGGCACAAGAAGGGAGGGTTGCTGTGGGTGAAACCAAGAATATCCCCAATCTGCATGGTTCTCACCTCCACCATACTCGTGCAGTAGAAGCTACTCTTGCTGAGGTTGGGCTTAAGGCCCACGATACTACATAAATCATCCACCGCCTTCTTCACAATGGTGCAATAAGATATTTCCCCTCCCCCAAATAATAATCACATCATCAACAAAACATAGGTGGTTAAGCCCCACCTCCGTGCATCTTATGTGATAGGTAAATAAGGGGTATGTGCAAGCCTTGCCCAAGATGCAAGAGAAAATATCCATAACCAGAAGGAAAAGATAGGGCGAGAGGGGTTCACCCTGCCTCAAACCTCTCTTCCCCTCAAAGAACCCATAAAGTTTCCCATTCAAGATGATGGAGAACCTAGTATTAGTTACACATTCTTTAATTCAACTAACAAAAATAGTGGGGAAGCCAAGATGAGACCACAACGTGAAAAGAAACTCCCAGTCCACAGTATCATAGGCCTTCAGGAGATCAATCTTCGAAGTGAATATAGGCGGGTTGAGCTCTCTATGGTAATTTCTCATGACCTCCTTAAGAAGAAGGATATTATCAGAAATGTCCCTCCCTTTACCAAAAGAAGCCTGACATGGATTGATGAGGTGGGGGATGATAGGCTTAATCCTATTAGCAAGAATCTTCAAAATGCACTTATAGATGGTATTGCAACAGGAAATAGGTCTAAAATCATGCATACGATTAGGGATGGTAACCTTAGGAATGAGGGCCAAGGCAGTACAATTCCATTGTCTTGGTAAGTAGCTGCATTTGAAGAAGAACTTATCGGCCTCAACAACATCGCTCCCCACTACCTCTTATTTTTTCTTAAAAAAACTCATTAAAACCATCGGGACCCGGGGATTTATCAGACCTTATAGTGAACATGGCCACCTTTATCTCATCAGCTTCAATGGGATTACACAGTGTAGCAACAACATCATTGCTAATCCTCTTAGTGACAGACGCATCAAGAATTGGAACAGGGTCCCCATAAGTGCTGTTGTTGCAAAATAGGTTGCAAAAGTACCCCACTTCCATCTTAACCACACCCTGAGTGCCCTCAACCCACAACCCATTCTCGTCCTCAATGCTTATAATTTTCCTCCTGGCAGTTGCCTGATTGGCCTTCTTATGAAAGAAGGCGTTATTCCCACCAACTGAAGCCATTTAACTCTGGATCATTACTTGTAGAATGACTCCTCAGGGTTTGTATGTTCTAGATAATGCGTTAACTTAACTCTCTCCTCTGTTTGAATGCTCAAGTTTCCACCCTCATTATCGAGTGTAATTTGAACATCATCCAACAACCTCTTCGCCTCCTCAATTCTCATGGATTGCAGGATATTAAACTTTTTTTTTTTAAATCTTTGAGATTACTCTTTAGCTTACTCATCTTCTTTCTTAATCTCACCATCGAGTTACCCTCCTCATTCATAAGATGAGAATTGGAAAGAACATCCTGGAAATTAGCATGCCCCATCCAAAAATTATAGAATTTGAATGATTTAGGTCTAATAGGATCCAAAGGAGATAATGATATAATGATGGGACTGTGATCCGAAACACCCTGAGGAAGAATGGTGGCCTGAGACTCGGGAAAAATAGAGTTCCAAGTGTCATTATTAAGAACTCTATCCAATCTAGATTGGACATTCTCACAACCCTCCTAACATTTATTCCATGTAAACCATAATCCATTTGTCGTCATCTCATTAGAATGGATATCGTTAATACAGTGGTTGAAGGCTTTCGTAGCAGCCATATCAATGCCAT
Organism: Sambucus nigra; assembly: GCA_949130495.1. Lineage (NCBI taxonomy): Eukaryota > Viridiplantae > Streptophyta > Magnoliopsida > Dipsacales > Adoxaceae > Sambucus > Sambucus nigra. Next base: position 263,457,895 of record OX422223.1, read on the forward strand.
GCACCCCATTGTTCTCCTCATGGGATCTCACCACGTTGAAATCCCCCATTAGAACCCACAGTTGGCCCTCAGTGATACCATAATTGAGTCTTAAGAAATCCCACAAAAGGATTCTTCTATTAGGTATGTTATCCCCATAAATGAATGTAGCAAAGAACCCGAAGTTACTCCTAATAACATCCACTTTACACAGCATGACTTGAGGGTGCGACTGGACCAACGTAACAGTCACACTATTTGAATTACATCCCATAATCACCCTGGCCACTCCCCTCAGTAGGGCAGTTATCAATGCAGTCCCAGTAAAAAAAATAATTATTCTTCACGTTACATAAATTATTTTTCGTAAGTTTGGTTTTAAGTAAACATACCAGATCAAGCTTCTGGTCTCTAATAAACTTACTAGACTCCTTCTATTTATGAGGGGAATTGAGGCCCCTAATGTTCCAAGACCTGATCCAAATCATTAAGTTTTACTCCCCTTATGCTTTTTCCCCTTCTTTCCACTGGAGTAGCCCACCTTGATCATGTCCCCCTTGTGTTTGTTTTCCAACTCATCCACAACCGTTACTCTTCTAGCTAAAGCTCTAGGTTTCGAAGTAACCTTAAACTCACTATTGTTGTCCACTGTGATAAATGAATTTGATAAACAGATCATGGGTGAAACCCCCTGTTGAACTAGCTTAACATTCATCTTTGAATTCCTCACCTCCTCTTGAACATCTTTCACAACTCTAAATGGCTCTCCCTTCTCGTTGGCTATGGGAGTTGTGGTGATATGCTTCCTTTGGACCTTCATCCATTCAGCTCTAGCCTAGGACTTCATCTTAATGGTTTCAACATCCAACTTCAGATTAAGTTACTTACCTTTAGTGCATCTGCTGACATTGTGGATGAACACGAGGCAGTAGGGGCACGATGGAGGCTTGGCTTCGAACGCAACTCTCACCAGTGCAATATCACCATCCTCCATAACGACGTTGATGCTGCTAGGGTAGGTTTCTTTTACTTCCAGCTCAATATAAATGCGAGCATAAGAGATTATATTCATCTCTTTTGTTACTGCATTAGCATACAATGAAAGTCCCACCGAGCTAGCAATGTAGTTGATCCCTTGCTCCGTCCATAACTAGATCGGAATATTGTGAAACTTCACCCAAATGGGTATATTCTGAACGGATTCTTTACTAAAGTTGAAGTTAGCATGCCATTTCTTAAGGATCATGGTCATACCAGCAAAGTGCCAAGGTCCGTTATCAATAACCTAATCCCGCTGGGTAGGGTTATCAAAAAGGAAGAAGAAAAACCCATTATCGTGCGTAATGACCTTAGTCATTCCAAACCGGCTCCACATTCTACTAGCTACATTGTTGACATAAGAGAATGGTAGTTTTTTCCCAAGAAAATACCCTACCAAGTTATTCTCCCAACGCCTGTGTCCCTCTCTAGCCACCTCAACCGGCGGTGTGACAGTAATGATATGATCTACAACATAAGGTTGGTGGTAGGAGAGGCAGAGCTTAGGTGTCTTTTTCTCCATTGGAGAGAATCGTAATAACACCTAATCCCCCACACTGAACTCCCTGAAGAACCTTTTAGCATCGGCGTAACTCTTCTGCCTATGCTGAGCAACCCGAATGCGACTCCGTATCAACTCAATCTTATACCAGGTGTCGTGAATAAACTCTGACCCAAGTAACTTGTTGTCCCCCACCTCAAGCCAACATACTGGGTAATGACCAGCTGTACCATATAAAGCCTCAAATGGAGCCATGCCAATATTAAACTGGTAGGAGTTATTATAAGCAAACTCCACCAGTGGAAGGTACTACTCCCACCCCCCTCCAAAATCAAGGATACGCATCCGCAACCTATCCTCTAACATTTGATTCGTCCGCTCTATCTTCCCGTCCGTCTATGGGTGATAGGCCTAACTTAATTATAACTCCGTATCCATGGCCTACTGGAAGGTCTCCCAAAATGTGGACACAAAAATCTTGTCCCGGTTGAAAACAATATCAATGGGCACATCGTGGAGTCTCATGATCTCGATAATGAAGATATGAGCATACTAACGTAGTATAGTCGGTTTGGACTGGCACAAAATGAGCTACCTTGGTCAATCGATCCACAATCACCCATGTGGAATCGTGACCGATGTAGGCAGCCCTGTGATGAAATCCGTGGAAATACTCTCCCATTTCCACATAGGGATCTCTAATGGTTGTAGTAAACCTCGCAATCTCTGATGGTCTATCTTTACCAGTTGACAAGTGGCACACTTCGAAACAAACTCGGCAATGTTCTTCTTCATTCCACTCCACCAATACTATCACCTCATATCCTAGTACATCTTATCCCCTCCGAGATGTACCGTAAATCATGAACCATGTGACTCTACCATCACTGCATGTCGTAACTCCCCCCCTCTGGAACTACTAGTCTGCCATTTAAGCATGAACTCGCATCTGATCTCACGGAGAAGGACTTTTCGTCCCCGGCTAGAAGATGGATAATCCAATCCTGACAAAAGGAATCCGCTTCATGGGCCTGTATCACCCTGGTAACTAGCTCAGGTGTAACCATCATCACTAACAGGAATGAGTGGGCAACTGCATCTTGATGTCCGAGTTCTTTCCATTTTGCCCTCCACGCCTCATCCACCTCACCTGCTGGCATGCGGCTCAACGCGTTTCTTACCATGTTAGCCTTCCCTAGGTGGTAATGGATGTCGAACCGATAATCCTTCACAAATTCAAGCCAGCTCCACTGACGAATATTCAACTCCCGATGCGTGAACAAATACTGAAGTGACTTGTGATCTGTGAATAGACGAAATCTCTCCCCAAGAGATAATGTATCCATATTCGCAATGCAGACAAAACTGCCGCTAACTCCAAGTCGTGGGTGGGGTAACTCCTATCATGACGATTAAGCTTATGGGAAGCATAAGCAATCGCCTTATCCTCCTGCTAAAGCACACTCCCAATTACTTGTAAGGACGCATCAGTGTAAGCCAGGTATTCCTCCCTGGCATGGGTAGTGCTAGAACTGGTGCCGAAGTCAGCTTGTCCTTCAGCTCGTCAAAAGACAACTGGCAGGCATCATCCATTATAAATGGCACTCCCTTGCGAGTCAAGTTTGTCAACGGACCCGCTATCCTTGGGAATCCCCAAATAAACCGCCTGTAGTATCCTTCCAGCCCCAAGAAATTATGTGTCTCAGTCAGCATCATGGGTTGTCCCCACTATCTCACCGCTGACACCTTTATGGGAACTACCAATATCCCTTTCGCATAAACGATGTGCCCCATGAACTGAACCTACCTTAACCAGAGCCCACAATTCACATATTTCTCATATAACTCGTGCTCACATAGTGTCTGCAAAACCATCCTCAGATGCTCGGCATGTTCCTCCTCAGTCAAGGAATAAATCAGGATGTCATCAATTACGACAATGACAAAGTGATCTAAGAACTCTCTAAACACCCTGTTCATCAAGTCCATGAAATCGGTCGGTGCATTGGTTAGCCCAAATGGCATAACCTTGAACTCATAAAATCCATACCTCGTCAGAAAAGCAGTCTTAGGGACATCCTACTCCTTAATATGTAATTGATGGTACCCCGACCTGAAGTCTATTTTCGAAAAATATGAAGCCCCCCTTAACTGGTGGAATAGGTCATCGATTCGGGGCACGAATATTTATTCCGTATCGTGACCTTATTCAACTCTCGGTAGTCAACATATAATCGTAGTAACCCATCTTTCTTCTTCACGAACAACATGGGAATACCCCAAGGTGAAATGCTCCTATGGATGAAGCCTTAACCCAACAACTTCTCGATATGATCTCATAGGTCCCTTATCTCTGTCAGAGCCATATGGTAAGGTGCACGGGCTATTAGTCGGGTGCTTGGCATCAACAAACTTTATCTCCCTGCTGGGTAATAATCCTGGTATGTCCTGAAAGACATCATAGAACTCACGAACAATCGGGAATCGAATCAAGTGGTATCACCACCTCCTTAGAGGTCTCCTCCTCCATATAAATAGGTGGATGAACCTCTCTTAGGATGAGGCATCTCCACCAAAAACATCTCTTGACCCAGTACGACAAACATAATACTATAGCTATAGCAATCAATCATAGTCCTATACGTGACTAACTAATCCATCCCTATAATAGCATCATAATCGTGCATCTCGAAGACAAGTATATCAGCCTGTAAGATCAATCTCCCAATCTCTATGCCTACTCCCGACATATAAAGAATATCAAAGACCCATAGCCCAACGAGGAGTCTACACTAGTAACGATGTTATATGACGTGTATAATAACCCCATGGCGCGTGCAAATCTAATGGTAATGAAACTATGTGAAGCCCCCGTGTCAAATAATATCCACCCCAAAGACCCTTGAACAGAAAACATACCCTCGACTATGGGCGGGCCTTGATGAACTGTAGGTTAATGGACGTTGTAGACATGCCCATATTGTAGTTGTCCCTGCTGAACCAGAACTGCTGGAATGACTGGAAAAGACGGTACCTGGGTTGTGCTGGCAGGGCGACTGGAAATAATGGTCGCTGGGGCTCTTGAAGAGCGCCCTACTACTACTATTACGGGGCTCGACCTCTTTTAGGATAATCCTGACGTTTGTGGATAGTGTTACCATAAGTAAAGTACCTCCCTAGAAATTTCCCTCCCCTCTGTCCCTGCTGTCCTCGGTCTGATGGTCGTTACCACCCCTTCCTTGGCCCTGCTGGCCCGGCTGACCAGGCTGGCCCTGCCTAAAACCTCCCTGCCCATGTCTGAAATCTCTAGAACAGAATTCTTAGCAAGGTCCCCCTGATGGGAACTCCGTTCACCCTGACGGACCTGTTCCTGAGTTGTCGGTGCCCCACTAGCACTACTGCCTCTTGTCCGACCCTGCTGGCTGGACTCACCGGCTTGTTTACTTCACTGCTGATGGAAGCGATGGTCCTAGAAATGTAGTAGGGCAGCGTTAACCACATCATAATAAGTGGCCAATGAAAGATTATCTAGCAGATGCTGGCGAATCCTCCAAGTCAATCCATCCATAAACCTCTGAACCTTCTTCTCCTCCGTCGGTATCTCATCTGGCACTATATTCAGATCGATAAACTCTTCCTCATATTTTGCAACTGTCTTCCCTTCCGATTTGAGGTTCAATAGCTTCTGCCTCATCTCGGTCTGCACGATGGAAGGGAATTACTTATGATTAAACTGCACCCAGAACTCTCGAATAGTCAAAAAATTCCGCTCCTATGCAGTGGTCATGGACTCCCACCATTGTAGCATGGCTCCTACTAACTTAAAGGTAGCTAAAATATTCTTTTTGACCTTCGTGCACTCATACATCCTCAGGTGTCTCTGTATATCCTTTTTTCATTGGCTCGCCTTTACCACATCTGAACTTCCTGTGAACTCTAGAGGATGTTCCTTCTGCAAGGCATCTCTAACGCCGCTCCCAAGCAGAAGGAAAAGCATGGGCTAGTGCTGGAGCCACTGCTGGTGCCTGTGGTGGGGCCTTCTGTACCACAGCTAATGCTGCATTCACTGATTGTGCTACAATAGCGGCAAATTCAGTAGCATTTATCGTGCCCTTGGCCGAAGCTGGCTGAGGCTCGGGCTGGGCATCCCTATTGACTCGCTATGCACGTCTGGGAGGCATCTGAAATGAGAGAGAAACTTTATAACTCTACATTAAATATCTTAAATAGCTGAAGACGTAGAATGCGCAATTAATGAATGCAACAACCTAAATATAGGGTTCTATATCAAAGAAGGCTACGCGAAAAGCATAATAAGCCGTACAGATCCTAAGGACTTTAGAAATTGATGCTCCGATACCACCTGTGACACCCCACCTAATTAAATACTGGGTGATCAGTCCTTTATTAAATTAAACCAGAATATCCAGTTGGTTCAGTTATGCATCACTGTCGAAAACTTTATCATTAAATACTAACCACCTAATAATTAAAAAAGTTGACGTCAAAATTGTAACTTTTAATTAATATAAAACTAGGTTAGCGAATAATTAAACATTCACCATTCATACCAATCTCATATAATAGGAAATAACAACAATAATAAAGGTAACTGGAGTAAACACATCCAGTCTAAGTGACAAATACAATAATCCAATAGAAATAAAACCACACCTGAAAGAAGTAAATAACTAAATCCAAAATCTCTGAATATATGAATAGAAGAGGGGCAACATGCCCTAACTGATAAAATAACTCAAAAGGAAGAAATGATGGTCATAGAGGCGTCTAGAAATGATGGTCATAGAGGCGTCTACTACCAAGGTCATGTCACCTCCACAGCAGCTACAGCTCGTCGAGTGAAAGAACTCATATTCTTGGTGTCCTTTTAGTTGGACACCAAAATAATTTGACAAGAAAGAGATTTGTAGAAAATGGGTCAGAGCACGAGTTGAAAATAATTTAAAAATCAGCAAGTGCTTAAAATGAGTTAATAACACATATATTATTCATGTTAGATTATCGTACTCACTTGAGATGCTCACCTCTTATCTAATGTGCATGCCTAACATACCTTACCCTACTAGTTTCTATTCCCACGCTAACTAGTTCTTTCCAGTCTAACACCTAATCATAGTCCAATGTCGTTCCCATGTGTTTCTCTCGCAATATAAGTAATATATATATATATATATATATATATATATAAATCCAATTTCTCTTTAACATGGATAAGCACTTTTCAATTTAATATAATTATGTGCTCACCAACCTAACTCATTTCAGATTTCATTATCAATCAGGTCTACTTAATTCACACAGTAAATAGTATCACAAATATAGTATGTACACTCTATTATATGTATATATATACAATACTGCACCCCGAGACATAGCTGCGGTGCATGCCTACCCTGTTATCGTGTCCCGATGCATCTTTCATTGCATAAAGGACTATGTGTTCAATCTCTCTCGAACCATCAAAATAAACACACATATTGGAGGCGATCATAGTTACAAGATGATAGGCTATGCATAGACCTATGCACATATACGACCGTCATCACTATCATTCTCACAGATAGCCCATACCTAGGTTCTATTCTCTAGTGGTACAAATCAAGATCCCACCCGAAGCCTCCTCAAGGCATGATTATCCAAAACACGCAACCTCCACTCGAGAACAAGCAGCGTAGGTATGTTATACACATTATAGTTTAATAAATAACTATGCACACAACTTATTATATTCATTAGGTATTTACGTAACCCAAAACCTCGAATTTATAAGTATAATAATTATAATCCTTACTACTCACACTACACTAACCATACGATTTATCTCTCTATCGTTTAAAATTCCTTAGGGCTCTCTTATTCCAACATATTCCTTGAGTAGTGACACACTCATCTCACCACTAGACTAAGAACTTAAGTCACTCAATGTGAGCGTAGGTTATTTCTCTCACTTGAATCAACCTAAGAGTATTTTTAATTCGCCCGGGCAAAAATTAGAGTACCTGACATTTCATTAGAAGCTCGGAATTCTCGTTCGAACGAGGTCTTTCGAATGAGGATCTCACTTAGAACGAATTATAAACTAAATATCGTTAACAATCTTGTGGGAATTCTCGGACATGGGCAGTTTTTCGAACGATAATTTCGAGTTTGTCCCTGTCTTCCAAAAATTACGTTTTCCCAATTCATTCAACAGAAAAATCACTTAGAACTCAACCTAATTCAAATTCAACCACTCTAAACTATATCCCCTAGCATTAGAACACTTTCCCATCCATTTTTTAACATCAAATCCCTAAAATTTTAACATGAATTTTGATTAATTTCTCAAATCTTCAATAATCCCTAATTTCATATAATCACCATTAATGACCCACTAAACTCATATATGATTTCACGGCTTCAATAGATAAAATTCAAGTTTCTAATCCCCAATACATAGTTATTCAACTACATGAAATTCCTATACCACATTCATGAATAAATTCCCAATCGTAGTCCCAATTACATGATATTTTGATTTAACCATCAACTGAATTAACATGAATAATATACGCTCTAAAATCTAGCAAGATAACCACTTTCCTTTTTTTGAACTTCTGATTCGCTGAATGAAACAGGTATATGGGTGATCCTCTCTTCACGATCTACGCATTTGTGTGATTTTTGGTGTAAGAGCTTGAGTCTTTATCCCAGGGCACCTATGGATTTCTTCTTCTCCCTCTTTTGTTCTCTCTCTCACTTAGGTTTACCTTTTAATTATCTATTTTCATCCATTTTAACTCCCCAAAATCTCAAAAGACTTACCCCTCTGGGTGTCGATTGGCCTAAATTTCCCCGAAATCCAAATGAAACACTCGAGTAGAGTTTTCTGGCTATCTCGACCCTTCCGAACTCATCGGCGCACTCTAAATGATCATACGAGTTACTTAAAAGTAAATTATCTTTTTAACCCAATAAAGTAATACCAACACGACTCACACGCGCGTTCCAACTAAGTGTATTGCAACTGTCGTATTTTTCACTCCTGGCCATAATAATATTTTCGTAATCATATATTACTTTACTCGCTAAGTAATATTTAACATAATTATCACCAAGACATACTAACTCTCGTCACGCTAGTAATTGTTACATTTAAATCCAAATTAATTATAAATAATTTTTTTCCATTTAATTTAATCAATCCTAATTCGATAATTGAAATAAAATCCCTCAAAATTACGGGGTATTACAATATAATTGCAGCATGAAACATTCCAAAAGGGGGGACACAAATAAGACAAGAACTCACCGATGAATAATTATACTTTCTATACAAAAATAAGATTACAAAACGAATGCTTACGACAAACGAGAAAATATCATAGTTTCCATAGTGAAATGTATATTTTATGAATCATAAAATTCAATAATCACTTATATTATGCAAAAAATGCAGAAATATATAAGATACACACACACACACGAATGGTATATGAATACATAATAATGTATGTGTGTGTGTGTGTGTGTGTGTATATATATATTATATTCATGATTATGATGATTATTACTCCTATCAATACTTCCAAGAAATGCATGTGTAGATGGCAATAACTATTGACACTAAGGACGTTGTAATATGTATAAATTCTTTCATGTTAATCTCTTCATCTGTAAATCAGAACAGACATAACAAGAGCCCAAGACAAAAATGTAATATAATATTACACACGCACACACACACACATAGATAGACTCTCAAACATACCTCCTAGCAACATACCTATGAACATACCAGTTTTTTTAAAATAGTAAAAAAGAATTATTTTTTTACTAAATTTTGTATGGATGATCTCCATAATGAGGAGATTGTTTAGAAAAAATAATCATAAAAAAATTCAACCTCGAAATGGGAGAAATAAAAAGTTGGTATATATGAGTATTTTTAGCCGTTCATATTTCTGTCATCCTCTCATCCACTTTCAGGGTGATTTTTTTAATGATTTTTTTAGATGATCTCCTTATATAGATCGTATCGATCGAGTTTGGTTAAAAAATATATATTTTTCTACTATTTTAAAAAAATGGACATATTCATTGGTATGTTAAGTAAGGTATGTTGGAGAGCCAAATTATATATATATTAATTCTTGTAATATAAACTGAAATGTATTTGCTCAATAAAAACAAACATCAACAGAATATCCAAAACACAACCCGGTGGTGAAATTGTGACAGAACCAAATTGACTATTTCTTCTTAAGTAGCACATCATTAAAAAGTTGATTGTTGTCTACTTAATAAAGATACGAATATGAAATAAGATATCTAACTGGGAAATGACGTTCGGCTACCTCATCAATTCAGTTTAGTTCAGTTCCTCCTCCAATCTTTAACATGAAATGAATCCCAACCTGTATGTAAATATCATGGTAAGCTTTAATAAAAATTGAGGCACCATCTTGGGAAGTAAGAATACCCGAACCTACAAAACTAGTAATGTACGTAAGATCACCGTCATCTATTAAAAATAACAATGAATGATTTATATATATACACACACACACACAAAATATTGCTCCTGTGCGGATCAGTCCGCATTTTATGAGTGCGGACCGGAGGACCGGACATGAGTCCCCTGGTGATGAGCCCAAAAAAGAAACAGAGAGTGCCAAAAAAGACACATGTCAGGTCCGCACTCTTAAAATGCGGATCGGTCCTCACAAGAGCAATACTCTCTCTCTCTCTCTCTCTCTCTCTCTCTCTCTATATATATATATATATATATATATATATATATATATATATATATATATATAATCCCTTTTTGAATCAGTATCTATTCCCCTATTATTCTACCCTATCAAAAATAGATTTGGGATAAGTTCAAAAAAATTAAAAAATGGACCTGGGGTTCGCAATGGATAGAAAAATATCACTGTGAAACAAAGAATGTGTGATTTCAGTTACAACTCAAAGAATGGCCTGTCGAGAGTAAATTGTTTTTTTTAAGAAGTGACCACAAGTTAATAATGTTCTTCCCACTATATTCCAGACAATATTTCATCCCAATTTATAATGGTTTTTGGCAAGCTTGCAAGGTGTGCCACTCAAGTATAATTTATTTCCTGATAGAAACTTGTGAAACCATTTGGAAAAACATTGATACTAACAGAGATCTTTTCCTGGGATAATAGAAAAATGTGATTTATAGAGGCAGGTAACTTCTCTGGAATGGATATTTACTCCCCTAGTAATAATCTTACAATTGAAGAAAAATCCAATAACCCATTTGGTTAGAAAATATAATAAATTTTTAACTAATGAAATTTAGACATACTAAAAGGATTTCGATACATAAAATAGAATACTACCGAGTTCCAAGTATGCCACACGAATGAACATATCCATCCCATTACGAGCATATTTTTTCTGGATATCAATCAAACTACCATTCCAATGAATATACTAACCCCAACACAATATGCATAATCTAGGCATGAATAATTAATTAAGCACTGCCCTCAAAAGTGTCCACTATAGCATTTGTCCACTCAATAACTTCTGGCACTTTCATTGTTTTAATCCTAAAGAAAATTAATTTTAGTGGCATTATTTCTATCACATTACATTTGGATCCTCCTCACACCTCCATTAGTCCAATTTCCTCCACTCTATTCCTCTATATCATTAGGCTCAAACCCTTTCAAACAAGTACAAATCGGAGTATTCCCCCAATTGCAACTTTCAATTGGCCCACACTTTCCATAAATAGCATACTCATTTCCTGGAGTCAACCCACTAACCCCTCAATCTTCCATACCTGCACGCCAAAACCTATACACTAGACTCTCATCACAATTTAAGACGTATTACGTCACAATCGACTCTTTTGCGTAGATGAAAGTGAAATGCACATTCTCTTTTGTGTCGTCCATGAGAGTGACTTTATGTAATAACGAATGACATGACTTGGGAATTACAATGAAATTTTGACCACTCCACGGACTATTACACTAATACACTTGACTAACGTTCCACAAAATGAATTTTGAGATGTTACGAAAATCAACACTTGCTGAAAAGGTTCCATTTGATGGATCATAAGGAAATTTCTAAGAAGTAATCTGATTTCTATGACCTATATTTACATTGGAAGTACTTTTCAACTTTCTTAGAAGTGAATCTATAGGGTGTTGGAAGCTCTTCTAAAGTATCCTCCCGATGTCATCTTTCAAGATAAGTATCCTGGTATACAAACGTTGTGCACTAGAGTTAATTGATATTGATGTGAAACATTTGATGACCAAATGTTATCCTTCGCTAACCACATTGCAGTTGTTACAAAGACCGATAGGCATCTTATCCCTAGACAACACACACTTTCAATATATAGAAGAAAAACGGATCATATAAATCACAAAACCATAATCCAACCAGAATAGAATAGTTATAGCTAACAAAAACATAAGATCACACACTAAAACCTAAAAAAAACATAGTTAACTTGATTGAAATATAAGATCCAAATTTAACAAAAATCATATACCAAAATTTACAAAAAAATTGAAAAAATAAATAAGTATACCGAAATTCGATTATATTGATAAATCCATTATATTCTAAAGCTAATTATAGGGTGGACAAAAAAATAAATCATATACTAAAATATATTGCAATCTCGATTTCGTCGACTGGACAAAATTGCATTGGTGTTATGTGTCGGGTGGCCAACGAATCAATTGAGTATTGGTTCGAAGACTTTCCTCGATACAAGGCGTTAACATATCTACGTGCATAGTCCTTTGTACGTAGATTGGTCTAAATTTCATTGGTGATGTGTGTCAGCTGGACGACGTGTAGCATCATTTCAGTGTTGGTTTGCGGATTTGCCCTAGTGCATCGTGTCGGCTGACCGACTTACAACATTGTTTGGATGTCTCTCAGTCGGTGAGTGCCAGAAAGCAGGCATTCAACGTCGTTTTAACATCATCTGGTTAAAATATCATTGGTGCTATGTGTTGATTGATCGACGTGAAACATCGCTTGAGCATCAGTTGGTCAATTTGCCTTAGTGCTTAGCATCGGTCGACCGACATGAACCATTACTTGGGTGTCAAATGGTTTATTATGCTTTGGTGATGTGCGTTAGTAGGCTTACGTGTAGTGTTCATTGGAAATCAGCTGGCCAATATTGTATGTTTGTACATGACTCTAACAAAGTATACGAAGGCATTATAACCCAACTCCAATGTTCCACCACAATACTTCAACGCCGTTTATGCCTTTTGCTATAATATTGTGTTCACCACAATAAGATGGCAAAACAGAGACTATAACACTTTTATTGGCATGAAACTAAATTTAATATGATTTAATCTATGATGAACACTCCTCAAGTCAAATTTCCATGGGTTGGGAGTGGGAGGGAAATGTTAGTTAGTTTTGGATTTTTTGGGACAAATAATGGGAAGTGGGAATGGAAGCTCATCACTCTTTCTAGGGAACATACGGAGGAAAATTATAAAATGCTAGCTAATAAGATTATAAGTTCACACTTTGATACACATGAATAATAGTTAATCAACTCTCTTATTGTTCCATAACTAATTAAAACGTCTACTAGAGAGTGCAAATGAACTTAAACTTTTCTTAAGAATGTAAAACAATACATATTAGCTACTTACACACAGAGATTATCTTCACCGACTACTGTGTGAGCAGTGTTTTAGTGGAAGGAGTTAATATAGAAGAAATATGGATTCGATAAATCACAAACCCATAATCCAATCAGAACAAAATAACAAATCTAGAAAATAGACATGAGAGCACACACTTAAACCTTAAAGACACAAACATTAACTTTCTATGTGAAAAGTAAAAATGCATAAATCCCATGCACTTGCAACATCTACAAAAAGTATAACATTAATAAATAAGTCGTGAAAAATATTGTTCTATTTTGGTAAAAAAATATCCACGTAATTAAGTAGTTAAAAATAATGAATTTAAATTTCATAACAAAATGATAAACACTATGTTTCTAGATAATTTATATCCCACACCCTTCACATAAATCACGGTTCAACCAACAATGAACATTCTAAAAAGGATTGTTTAATCTCTAGACAATATAAACATTTTATTTCAAATGTTGTTCGTTCAAAGATCATCATGCACAATAGATTCATATTCCACATATCAACATGCTCTACTATGAGTTCTTGGATGCTATAAGAACCACATTCTGGAGATCCTTATTGAACAAAATGACCATCCTCCTAGAATTTAAAATATGATAACATTTACTATTTTTAAAATAAAAACTAATAACAAGCTTTCCACGGTGTCTTATTTCAGTAGCATATAAGTTGGAACCCCACAATTCAAAACAAAATTACTAATTTTTAATACTGCCATAAAAAAATGAAGAAAACTCTACAATGTTACATCAATGCCCATACCTCCCAAGTTCTTATATAAATGCACCATCAACTTAGGTATGAAAAAGGGCGTATTACAATTTCTAACTACTTTTGGTGTCCATATATTGTAGAAAGATCAAACGCAATTGTCCATTACTACCGTTAGGTGACACATGTCCGGTCCGCATTTTTAAAATGAGGACTAGTCTGTACAAGAGCATTATATATATATATATATATATATATATATATATATATATATATATATATATATATATATATAACAAATAACAGATGGAGAAAAAAGACTAACCCGGGTGTGGAGATAATAGGTCCAGAAATGCTATCCCCTCTCTCTAAACCTCTACCACCCTTAGCCCTAAACAACCACCACCTATACACTCCTAGCGAGCCTTGCGCCACCTCCTAAACACCCTATAGCCACCATACAAAACCTTCCATGTAAAACCGGACCGCCCAATGGACTATCAACTAAGGAGGTATCATCCAAACAAATCCCTAACCTGATGCGCAGGCAAAACCTTACCCCACCCCCCCTTTGATAGTGTGGAGAGTGGAAAATACCCAGTTTCTAATGATGAAAACCTCAGTACTAAGAAGGCCTCCACCTCTCCAAACCTCATTCACGCTTCATCTGAGCATGAGACCACTGTGGATGACCTAGAGGTTGAGATATCCTCTGGTGCATCAAATGAGACGATACATGATGGGTCTCAAAAAATGGTTAAACCCACTGGAACCATGAACCACCATGGTGGAAAGGCAGAGCCGTCGCAGTAGAATCTCGATGGAAACTGTGTGGGGATAAAAAGCATTGAATATCTCTCACATCATGGGGGGGGGGGGGGGGGAACGAGAATAGACTCCATAGGGAAACGCCATATCCTATTCCTCATAAATGTGATGGGACCCTAGAACCCGTTCAGCCTACAAAAGTTGACAACAACCAAAACCTAAGTACCCAGACCAGTGGTACGATCAAATCTTAGAGTACTGTTGTAGCTCCAAAACGTACACCTACCTTAAAAATTTCTTACCCCCAACCTCTTTTGGTTCAAGGCAAACCATTGGTTAAACCACCCCCTGAAGTGGCGGTAGCTGGGAATTCTAAATAAAGCAACAGTGATGTGGGGTATTTCGTAGGCAGAAGACTCCCATTCTCTCTGGTTAGTAATGTTGCCCACAAACTCTGGGATAATCATGGGCTCATGCACGTTATACCACACGATAATGGATTCTTTCTATTAAAATTCAAAAATGAAGAGGAGAGAGAAGCTGTCATAGCAAACAGACCTTGGCACTTTGCTGGAAATCCCATTTTCCTTAAGAAATGGGAGCCAAACTTCAAAGCTAACAAAGACTTAACCAAATATGTACCCATTTGGGTGAGATTCCATAATGTTCCAAATCAATACTGGTCTGAAGAGGGTCTCAGTTACATTGCGAGTGCCATTGGCAAACCTCTCTACGCTGATGCTGCAACTGAGAAAATGAACCGTCTCAGCTATGCTAAGTTGAAGCAAAAAAGAGTTACTCTAAATCTTTTGAACTACAACATGATGATGGAGGAATTACTAAAATACACGTGGAATACCAAGGTTTGGATACCAAAAGATGCCAATAAGGATAAAACCTTAGAACCCTAAAGAGATGAATGGACGCTAATAGGGAAGAAAGGCCAGAAAGCGGATACATCAGAGCATGTGGACAATGGTTTGACCAAACCCACAGTTACACCTGATACCAGTCCAACTGGGACGGACAATAAGACTAATGTTACCCCAGCTGAACCATCAACTGAGATGACACAAAAGGGGGATGAAACTCCACCTATTCCATCAACTGTGAGGGATCCAAAGGTTGATGCTACACCAAATAATGCAAACTTGTTTGATGCTCTTCAAGACATATGAGAGGAAGGGGAAGTTGACCCAACCCCATCTCCAAATGGACTAGTATTCAAAATCATTGATATTGACGGCATGAAGGGAAAATGAGATATTCACCTCTCAAAAAACTGAAAAAAGAAGTCCAAAAAGAAGACTTTAAGTATGGCCAATACTATCTCACCTACAACCCCAATCAATCTTAATGATTAAACTAGCAACTTGGAATAGTAGATGGCTTCACAATCCTCTAAAACAATAGGAAGTACGTAAACTTACCAGAGACAATCAACTCTCCCTTATTATCCTAGTTGAGACCAAGGTTAGAAGATGCAATATGATTAGTGTTATCAGAAATATTCTACCTAACTGGGATACCATCGATAACTGCCTTGTGGAGGGAGGGGTGGATAGAATCATTGTGGGATGGAACCCTAACCACTTTAAAATTACCACCCTATCCTCTTCCTCCCAAGCTATCTCCTACAAAATTACATCTCTAAGCCTTGATAAATCATTTATTGCTACCTTTGTTTATGCTTGCAACCTTCCTTCCCAAATACTGCCCCTCTGGTCCTACCTTGAAACTTGCTCGCTAGAAATCCATGATAGTAGCTGGATAATCATGGGGAATTTCAATGTTGTTAGGGCTAGAAGTGAAAAGTATGGTATCCTCGACATTGATGTCAATGTGTAAATTATTTCAATCAACACCTCTATAACATTGGTGTGGATGATGTGATAACATGTGGCCTCTTATACACTTGGACTAGGAACCATAATGAGGGCACCTCTATTCAAACCAAAACTGATCGCATTCTCACAAATGATAATTGGAAGTCCAATTTTCCTGAGTCTCGGGCTGATATTATATGTCAAGGCTTATCTGATCATTTCCCCATCATCGCTACCATCATTCCCCCCCCCCCCAAATTCTTCTATTCCCTTCAAATTCTTTAATTACTGGATGCACCACGATCAGTTAAAACCTTGTATCGAGGAAGCGTGGGCCTATTAGGTGCTTGGTAGCCCTATGTACCAACTGTTCAGTAAACTTAAAAGGATCAAGCTTGCTCTAAAAAACTTCAATAAAAACTTCTATAGCTATATCTCTAATAGAACTACTGAGGCTAAGGTTGAGATCATGAATATACAAAACCAAATTCACAGGTATGGTAGTAGGCCTACATTGCAAGTTGAGGAACTAAAGGCCAAAGCTGATTACGTTGAGTGTTGCACGGCTAAAGAGGCTTATTTCAAGCAGAAGACCAGAATTTGCTGGCTTCAGGAGGGGGATCTCAATACAAGGTTCTTTCATGCCAAGGTGAAAGGCAACATCAGTAGAAACAAAATCCTAAACATTCATGATCAACAAGACTAGAAGGTGGAGGGGCATGATCATGTTGTTATAGAGGTTGTCCGGTTTTTCTCCAATCTCTTGGGCCATTCCACTTGATTAGGCACATATTCTTCACATTTATCCCCTTAATTTCGGTATTTTTATGATCCCGTACAGTGTATTTAGCTTGTATATGTCTCTTATTTATGCTACTAACATTTTTTGGCAAGTATTTCGTGTTTTGTGTATTTCTCATGTGTTTTACAGGTATTTCATGCAAGTTAGTGCGAAGGAGAACTCAAAACAGTGAAAGAAACCAAGAAATGGAGAGTTGAAGGGAATTTTTGTAATTTTTCAGCCTTAGTCCAGAGGTGGGGCCAACTAGAAAGTTGAAGAGATCTAAATTACAAGAATACTGGAAAAAACGGCACCTCAATCCGAGCTACAGTGAAGAAGTTACGATGTTTTGAAGTTGCGCGATAATGAAGAGTCTGGATGTGCGGATTTCTGTCATTAATTATGCAGATTTTATGGTGATTGGTTGGCAAAAACTTGTTCCACAAGCAAAATTTGATTCCAAATTCGTGCAACTTGGTGCTATAAAAGACCAAGCCCTACCTCATTTTCAAGAGGAGTTGAATTCTAGAGAGCAGGAGTTGAATTATAGAGAGAATTATAGAGAGAAGGAGTTGAATTATAGAGAGAAGGAGTTGAATTCTAGAGAGAGGGAGACAAATTCTAGAGAGTAGAATAGAATTTTAGAGAGAGAAAGTGAGATTTTAGAGAGTCTTTTTGTAAGTTTGAAGAAGAAGAATTTTTCTTGATTCAAGTTCTTCTCTTTTCCCTATTGCTGAATTCAAGTAAAATCTTTCCATTCTCTAGTTTTATTATTTGCAATTTACTTACAATGCCTTGTGGATCCATATTTTTACATATTAATTTGTTCGTTAATCAAATCATGAGTAGCTAAATTCCCAAGGGTTGGGGTACATGAACTCAATCCAAGGCAAATTATTTATGTAGAAAACAAATGTTAAATTAAAATATTGATTGAATCGTGAAAGAAACTCATACAAACATTGTCAATCTTTTAATCTCTCTTGCCCTAGGTACTTGAGATGTTTAAGAACGCTTTGCGAGTATGATTTATCATTCACCGCTTTATAATTACCTTTGATTTCGTACGGTGCGGGCTTGAACCTCATATACGTAATGCTTAGAATCTATAAAGATTGGATCTAGTCAATAGTTTTAATTTACAATTCTAGTATACTATAGGATAATTTGTTAAGGATTGAGGGATTGTACCCTACCCTATTTTCTCCCATTTGTCATATCTAAATCTATTTGCAAATTTTCAGTCTGTTTCTCTTAAGTAAAGTTTTTAGTTCATTAGAAATTTTCCCAATCTTTAATCATCTTTTTGTTTCTTTTGAGAAATCATTTCAAGATTTTATAATTTTTCTGATTATTATTTGGCAATCTCGATCCCTGTGGATACGATCCCGATTTACCGGGTTACTACTTGAGCGACATGCTTGCACTTGAGCCTAGAGTGAACGCACTTTTGAGACAAATTCTAAGTCGCGTCAAGTTTTTGGCGCCGTTGCCGGGGATCCGAAATTGTTAAATTTTTCAAGAAAGTTATTTTTATCTACAAGTGATTTCATTCAAATATATATATATATATATATATATATATATGTATTATATTCTTATCTTTTGTGTGCTTATATGCAGAATTCATCTCCCACCCAAATTCACGAAAATCCTATTGCCGAAGCAAGTTCTGAAAATTCCGAGTCTTTGCCTTTTTGGGTTCCACCTCCTTCGCCTAATAATTCCATCACAAGTCGTTCATTGAGTCAAACCCGGAGTGAAAATTCTGAACCTTTCGGTAGCGATATGTCGGATCATGGTAGTGTCGGTGTTGGTGCTGGAGAGGATGAGACACCTTACCTTCCCATGAAAGATTTGTTATTTCCGGAGCGAACTGTTACCCCTGGTTGCATTTTACTCCCGTATAATGTCGGTCAGTACCACTTTCGGAATGGTATGATCCAAATTCTTCCTACATTTCATGGGATGGATTCTGAAAAACCATATCTCCATATTCGAGAATTCGAAGATACATGTGAGACCTTTGGTGACCAAGCTTGTCCACAAGATGTGATCCGGTTGAAGCTCTTCCCTTTTTCCTTAAAGGATAAAGCTAAAACTTGGTTATGGTCCCTGCCCCCAAATTCTGTGTTATCCTGGAATGATATGCAATCCAAGTTTATATCAAAAAAATTTCCACAACACAAAACCAATTCTATTAAAGCCCAAATTCAAGCTTTTCGTCAAAATGAGAATGAGGCTTTTGATAAATGTTGGGAGAGATATCAGGAGTTAGTTAATGTATGCCCACATCATATTTTTGAAAAGCATCATCTGATTTCATTTTTCCATCAAGGCCTTACTTTAGCGTCTAAACAACTTGTTCAAACCATGTGTGAGAGACCTTTTTGGGAGTTAAGTTCGAGCGATGCTGAGGCTCATTTGAAATATGTGGCAGAAACTACGCAAGCATGGGATACTTCTGATACCAATAGTCAAAATAGAAATCGACAAGTGTCCAACTTGCCTGCTGCGTCCGGTATCTATCACTTGGTCAAGGACACTTTGTTGGATCGAAAATTTGACCAATTGGAGAAGAATTTCAGAGATATGCTTGAAGTGCGATTGAGAGATGTGTCTGGACCCATACAAGACGGAAAGGAAAAAGTGTGTGCCATTTGTAATGCGGGTCATTCTACCAAAGGATGTCCTACTATTTCTGCATACAAGGCAATGTACACTGAACAGGCTGATGCAATAGGGGGTTTTCGCGGAAATTATAATGCCCAGCAAGGTAATGCATATAATCAATCGTGGAGGAATCGTGGGTTCAGTTATGGACAACCCCAAGGTGGGATGGTTCCTAACCCACATATGACTCTACTACCACCTCCTCAATTTCAGTAAGTGGCTCCTCCAATGCCAAATCCTATGCAGGTATCACCTCCCGGTCCGTATGTAGCTCGACCTAGGAGATCTCTTGAAGATAATTTCAATCAATTCATCCAATCCCAAAAAGAGAGAGATGCTAAATATGATCGAATGTTCGCTGAAATGCATACTAACATCTCTAGGTTGCAGTCTGCAGTGAATACTCAAGAGAAGGGTAAACTTCCAGCCCAAGGCCAAAGACCTCCTCTTTAAGGTCAATCCACAGTTGGCTCCACATCATCGGATTTGCAAGAACAGTGTCAAGCTGTTACTACTCTTCGTAGTGGCCGCGTGATTGATCTATCACCAAAACTTCCAAAGGTGAACGATGATGGAGTTGAACCCGAAATTCCTAAGAAATCTGAAAATTCCGAGTTTGAAGAACCTCCCTTAGAAAAGGAATTGAAAGATGAGGAAGATGAACCTAAAATTGAAGTCAAGTTGCCTACTGTTGCTCCATTTCCTCAACGCTTAGAGCCACCCACAAAAGGGGCTTCGCGTACCGAGGTGTTGGATGTGTTGAAGCAAGTAAAATTGAACTTGCCGTTCCTTGATGCTATTCAACAAATTCCAGCATATGCTAAGGTTATCAAAGATCTTTTGACTATCAAACGACGGCTTAAGGTGAAGAAGAATGTTTTCTTGGGACAAAATGTGAGCTCGGTTCTTCTCAATGATCTTCCACCAAAATTCAAGGATCCAGGTGCACCTACAATTTCGTGCGTCATAGGAGAAAAAAGAGTGGAAAAAGCATTGCTTGATTTAGGTGCGAGTGTAAACATCCTTCCATACTCCATCTATAAGCAGCTTGATTTAGGTGATTTAAAACCTACCCGAATCACTCTACAGTTAGCGGATAGAACAGTGCAAGTGCCTCGTGGGGTTGTAGAAGACGTGATAGTTCAAGTGGACACGTTCTACTTTCCTGTTGATTTTGTCATTTGGGACACTGAGCCTGTTCCCCATACGAGAAATCATGTTCCAATAATATTTGGCCGTCCATTCTTAGCTACTGCTAGTGCTTTGATTAATACACGGAATGTCCAAATGCAACTCACTTTTGGAAACATGACTCTCGAGACCAATATTTTCAATGTCGCTAACCAAATGGGTGATGAGGATGAGATTCTTGAGATTGATCTTATTGAAGAAGTGGTGGATGAGAACATTGAGAGAATTATAGGAGGAGATGCATTGGAAGTGTGTTTAGTGCAAAGTGGTGAGAACAAGAGTTCTTATACTGAGTTTGAGCGTGAGGTTGAGGAGTTTAAAATTTGGTTACAAGAGGAAGAGAGTTGTGAGAGTTTAAGAGATGTTGGCTGGATTTCTAGGTATGAAGAATTGCCTCTAAGGGAGACAACCATGGCTCCCTCTGAAAATAGATTTCCTAGTCTTGAGTTTAAGAAACTATCCTCCAATGTCAAATATGCCTTTCTAGGAGAGAATGATACATTTCCTGTTGTTGTGTCTTCCCGTCTAGAAAACGGGCAGGAGGGTATGTTATTGGATGTGTTGAGAAAGCATAGATGTGCTTTTGGTTGGACTATAGCAGATTTGAAAGGTATAAGTCCATTGATTTGTACCCATAAAATCCATCTTGAGGAAGAAGTGAAGCCCTCGCGTGAGATGCAAAGGCAATTAAACCCAACCATGAAAGATGTAGTAAAAGCGGAAATAATCAAATTGTTAGATGCTGGGATTATCTATCCCATTTCGGATAGTAAATGGGTGAGCCCAATTCAAGTCGTTCCAAAAAAATCAGGAATGACCGTGGTTGAAAATGCTAAGGGAGAATTAATACCTCAACGCACCACCACCGGGTGGCGTGTTTGCATTGACTACCGAAAGCTCAATGCCGGAACTCGAAAAGATCATTTTCCCTTACCGTTCATCGATCAAGTGATTGAACGAGTGGAGGGCCATCCTTACTATTGTTTCCTAGATGGGTATTCCGGATATAATCAGATTGAAGTGGATGTACTTGATCAAGAAAAGACGACTTTTACATGTTCGTTTGGTACGTTTGCTTATAAACGTATGCCATTTGGGTTATGTAATGCGCCAACAACTTTTCAAAGGTGGATGTTAAGTCTTTTTAGCGACATGATTGAAAAAGGTCTTGAGGTGTTCATGGACGATTTCAGCGTTTTCGGTCCATCTTTTGACCAATGTTTAGCTAATCTTGAAAGAGTTCTACCGATTTGTGGAAAAAGACTTAGTCCTCAATTGGGAAAAATGCCATTTATGGTTACCGAGGGCGTGGTTTTAGGTCACATAGTCTCATCTAGAGGAATTGAAGTTGATCGAGCAAAAATTGACGTAATAGCTGAGTTACCCCCGCCCAAATCACTTAAAGATGTGAGGTCCTTTCTAGGCCATGCTGGATTTTATAGAAGGTTTATCAAAGACTTTAGCGCCATCGCTAGACCTTTGAGTAATCTTCTTATGAAAGACACTCCATTTGAGTGGAATAAAGCATGCCAAGAGGCTTTTGATAAACTTAAAAGCATGCTTATTTCCGCTCCTATCATGCAAGCTCCGGATTGGTCACTTCCCTTTGAGCTAATGTGTGATGCAAGTGATTACGCGATTGGGGCTGTTCTTGGACAGAGGAAAGATAAGAAAGCTCATGTTATTTACTATGCTAGCAGAACATTATCTGGCCCTCAGCTTAATTACTCTACCACAGAGAAAGAGTTACTAGCAGTCGTTTTTGCTCTCGACAAATTTCTCTCTTACATTGTTGGTTCGCCTATCATTTGCTTCACCGATCATTCTTTTTCTCTTTTATTATGTGATTAGGCACATATTCTTCACATTTATCCCCTTAATTTCGGTATTTTTATGATCCCGTGCAGTGTATTTAGCTTGGATTTGTCTCTTATTTATGCTACTAACCTTTTTTGGCAAGTATTTCGTGTTTTGTGTATTTCTCATGTGTTTTACAGGTATTTCATGCAAGTTAGTGCGAAGGAGAACTCAAAACAGTGAAAGAAACCAAGAAATGGAGAGTTGAAGGGCATTTTTGTAATTTTTCAGCCTTAGTCCGGAGGTGGGGCCAACTAGAAAGTTGAAGAGCTCTAAATTACAAGAATACTGGATAAAACGGCACCTCAATCCGAGCTACGGTGAAGAAGTTACGATGTTTTGAAGTTACGCGATAATGAAGAGACACGAACCGGTCTGGATGTGCGGATTTCTGTCATTAATTATGCAGATTTTATGGTGATTGGTTGGCAAAAACTTGTTCCACAAGCGAAATTTGATGCCAAATTCGTGCAACTTGGTGCTATAAAAGACCAAGCCCTACCTCATTTTCAAGAGGAGTTGAATTCTAGAGAGAAGGAGTCAAATTCTAGAGAGTACAATAGAATTTTAGAGAGAGAATTAGATTGTAGAGAGTCTTTTTGTAAGTTTGAAGAAGAAGAATTTTTCTTGATTAAAGTTCATCTCTTTTCCCTATTGCTGAATTCAAGTAAAATTTTTCCATTCTCTAGTTTTATTATTTGCAAATTATTTACAATGTCTTGTAGATCCATAATTTTATATGTGAATTTATTCTTGAACCAAATCATGAGTAGCTAATTTCCCAAGGGTTGGGGTACATGAACTCAATCCAAGGAAAATTATTTATGTAGAAAATAGAGGTTAAATTAAAATATTGATTGAATCGTGAAAGAAACTCATACAAACATTGTCAATCTTTTAATCTCTCTTGCCCTAGGTACTTGAGATGTTTAAGAACGCTTTGCGAGTATGATTTATCATTCACCGCTTTATAGTTACCTTTGATTTCGTACGGTGCGGGCTTGAACCTCATATACGTAATGCTTAGAATCTATAAAGACTGGATCTAGTCAATAGTTTTAATTTACAATTCTAGTATACTATAGGATAATTTGTTAAGGATTGAGGGATTGTACCCTACCCTATTTTCTCCCATTTGTCATATCTAAATCTATTTGCAAATTTTCAGTCTGTTTCTCTTAAGTAAAGTTTTTAGTTCATTAGAAATTTTCCCAATCTTTAATCATCTTTTTGTTTCTTTTGAGAAATCATTTCAAGATTTAATAATTTTTCTTGTTACTATTTGACAATCTCGATCCCTGTGGATTCGATACCCAGACTCGCCACTATACTCCTTAAGAAGTGTAGTTACAATTTTAGTTTTTTTTTTGTATTGAGGTTGGAAGCCGATAACAACGACTAGCGTATTACACGGACGCTCGGTTTTTCCACTCCATCAAAATGGCGCCATTGCCGGGGATCCGAAATTGTTAAATTTTCAAGAAAGTTATTCTTATCTACAAGTGATTTCGAAAAAAAAAATTGAAAAAAAAAATGTGTCACGTTTTTGAATTTCCCACTTTGAAATGTCTTATTTTAACTCTTTTGGTGGCTCTAATTGTTATGCTAATAGTGAGGAAGAGGAGGCACTCAAGACTTATGACCATTGGATCAATATCACTAAAGATGATTATCAAAAATACAAGCCTAGTGCTAAGAAACTCCAAATTTATCAAAATCAATTGCTTGAAGAATAAAGACTTGAAAAAGAATATCGAGAAAAAAATCGTTATTGGGAGCAAGAGTTAGATGCATTATTTGAACCCAATGAGGATTTTTTTCCAATAGTTTTGAAGATGAAGTAAGTTTTCAACCAAATGAGGAATTCGAGGTACTAGAACCAAGGAAGCCTGCTTTGGAAGAACTCTTGCTTGATATAAAAAAGCAATCTGATGACCTTGTTGTTATGGAGTTGAAAATTACAACAATTTGCAAGGAGTTGAATGATAATTTGGACAACTTAGAGAAGGTCGAGACTTGCGCTTCACCTAATACTTTTGAGAATGAAATCATTGATAGTGATCCAAGTTCTTTTGAATATCAACCTCTTATAAATATTTCAAAACCTATTGAGGTTGAAGATCATTTGTCTACTTGTGTCCCCACTATTCTAGAACCATTAAATCCATCACAAGAACTGGATGAATGTCTTGAGGATGTTGATCCGATTCTTGTATGGGAATGTTTTTTTGAGATGCTTCATCTTACGGGCCATACACTTAGACGTGTCACTCCACCAGATCCAACTGAAAATTTTAGAGGACAAGATCTTGAGAACATTCCACGGGACATAGGAGAACAATCCTTGAGCGTTAGCGAAAGAGAAAATTTAGAGGGCATCAAGAGAGATTCATTGGGTTACCTAGAAGAGAGCGAATGGCAAGACACGATAGATACATTTCTTCTAGGTGAGATAGAAACAAAGCAAGAGGGAGACCTAGAAGATTTGAGCTTAGCGGCATTTGAGATAGAATTCGGCTCGGTGAATGAGAAAATCACTCTTGAAATTGAATCATTTTGGGCCTCACTTGGTCACTTAGATGAGAGAGAGTTGAATGACAGGATAGATAAATTCTCTGTTTCTGAACATGCCCCACCTCGAGGTCTCAGTGAAAATTTTTGGGGAGAAGATTTTGAGGACAAGCACTCTATGCTTAAATTATTTTCCAAGATGGACTCTTCCCTTTTGTATGCCCCTCTTCCCATTCTACTTGAACAATCTTTTAGAGGTGATTCTATTTTTCTTAGATCCCAATGGTACTTGTCCCCCTGTGCACCCAAATTTTTAATCCTTCTAAAAATTTTAATTAGCGATGGTTCATTTTTTAAAATTTGCACATGCCTTCCATTTTTCAAACGGAATTATTATTTTTCGGGAAGCATGCATCCTAGTGAGGGCACACCATTAATCCCTCAAAGTCAAATTGTATTTTGGGTGGACCCTCAAATTTTTCGACTTTTAGTGTATGATTTATTAGCCGTTCAAATGTTAGGTTGTAAATAGTTAGTTTTGTTTTTCTTTTTCTTTTTCTCTTTTATTATAGTCTAGTTTTGAGAGTTAGAGTTTTTGTTATTATTTTTGCTATGCTTGGTTCTAACATGTTTTGTAGATCCAATGGACTTGCACTCATCGGGGATCACTTCATTTGGGTAATATCTTTCTTTTCCTCTCTTTATGCTGGGTTCTTGATTCGCATTGAGGACAATGCAACATTTAAGTTAGGGGGTGTGGGATATTCTTCCCGTTTATTGTTTAGATTCATTGATTCAATCACATGTTCTTTCCAAGTGTGTGTTTTTTTAGAAAATTTCAAATTTTTTTTAAAAAAAGTTGAAAAAATCCAAAAATATTTTTCTTCAAAATAAATAAAAATTGGAATTTAAATTTATCAAAAATATCACCTTTATTCTATTTAAAGTCTCAAATTGTTAAATCTCAATTGCACTAAGCCAAAATTGACTGAAGATGGAAATTGAAAGAACATTAACTACTTTACGAATAAGTGTGGAGATTGATCAAACCCGGTGAGATTTCGAGCCTATCGATCTTTATGAGTTTTTAAATCAATCCGAGTTTATGATTAACTCAAAGTTCTTTTCAGCATTTTATTAAGTCGTTGATGATCTCAATCCTTTGTTTTGATCGGTTATGGGAAATGTGTGAAATATTATCTCGAAATTCGTGCTAAATATATCTCTAAACTTAATTAATCTCGAGATGCATATGGTAATGTGATTAGCCATTTGGACAATGAAGTATGCCCTCGTTTGTTACCCAAAAATATTAGGCATAAAAAGTTGTGAAAAACAAAATTATCCCTTTGCAACCCAAGTTGAGTCTAATAAAATATTTTCCTTTCGTTTGATAACCCGAAAAACCCAAATATCCCGGAATTGTGAAAATTGAGAAAATTCATCAAGTAAGTCCAAATTGTGTAATAAAAAGGGGCAAGAGAAAAATAGAAAAAAAAATATAGCAAGAAAAAAAAATGAAAAAAACAAAAAAAAAAGTGAAAAATGAGCAAATGCCCGAAAAAGCACTTATGGACATCGTAAGGACATTTTCCAATTCCAACATTACCTACCATTCCCAATTTTACCCTTTACACCTTAACCCCAAGAAAAGTCCTAACCGAGTCCGAATGGTGAAATAAATTACCGCATGGAGAGCTAAGACATGAAAAGATAATATGAGAGATTAAAATGGTGTGATTAAGAGATGATGTTTCCCGTTTCCCTATAACCGTACTCCGATGATGAGATCTTTTCACCATAAATTTCCTTCTTTTCAATTTTGTATGCATGAATTTATGTCCATTATATTTACTCTTTATATCATGCATACCGAGAGAAAATAGCCACAATCCGAGTGATTCGTTTGTGAGTGCATCCGTAAGAATTTGAATCAAAACGAATTTTCGGAAAGTAACGTAATGCTCAATCGGTGGAAATTTGAGGTTTAATTTTTGGCTTTGCACACACACACTATGGTTTGAGACAATTGAATATGAGTTGATGGTGATTATTTTTCGAAAATTTTAAATTGTACAATTTTTAAATATTTTGATATTTATTTGAGTCAATAAAGAATTTTGTGGGTATATTCACTGCAAACCCTCACGAGACAAAACTCGTTCTACTAGAGTAACCTAGGGGTTTAAAGGCTTGTTGCATACGCTAAATGCAATCGCTTGCCTGCGAAAGTGGAATTTTATTTTAATAAAAGGATTTTTCAAGAGTGGATTTTTGGTTAGATTCATTTACATTGCTCGGGACGCGCAAAGTTCTAAGTTAGGGGGTGTGATTAGGCACATATTCTTCACATTTATCCCCTTAATTTCGGTATTTTTATGATCCCGTGCAGTGTATTTAGCTTGGATTTGTCTCTTAATTATGCTACTAACCTTTTTTGGCAAGTATTTCGTGTTTTGTGTATTTCTCATGTGTTTTACAGGTATTTCATGCAAGTTAGTGCGAAGGAGAACTCAAAACAGTGAAAGAAACCAAGAAATGGAGAGTTGAAGGGCATTTTCGTAATTTTTCAGCCTTAGTCCGGAGGTGGGGCCAACTAGAAAGTTGAAGAGCTCTAAATTACAAGAATACTGGAAAAAATGGCACCTCAATCCGAGCGACGGTGAAGAAGTTACGATGTTTTGAAGTTGCGCGATAATGAAGAAACACGGACCGGTCTGGATGTGCGGATTTCTGTCATTAATTATGCAGATTTTATGGTGATTGGTTGGCAAAAACTTGTTCCACAAGAGAAATTTGATGCCAAATTCGTGCAACTTGGTGCTATAAAAGACCAAGCCCTACCTCATTTTCAAGAGGAGTTGAATTCTAGAGAGAAGGAGTCAAATTCTAGAGAGTACAATAGAATTTTAGAGAGAGAATTAGATTGTAGAGAGTCTTTTTGTAAGTTTGAAGAAGAAGAATTTTTCTTGATTCAAGTTCATCTCTTTTCCCTATTGCTGAATTCAAGTAAAATCTTTCCATTCTCTAGTTTTATTATTTTCAAATTATTTACAATGTCTTGTAGATCCATAATTTTATATGTGAATTTATTCTTGAACCAAATCATGAGTAGCTAATTTCCCAAGGGTTGGGGTACATGAACTCAATCCAAGGCAAATTATTTATGTAGAAAATAGAGGTTAAATTAAAATATTGATTGAATCGTGAAAGAAACTCATACAAACATTGTCAATCTTTTAATCTCTCTTGCCCTAGGTACTTGAGATGTTTAAGAACGCTTTGCGAGTATAATTTATCATTCACCGCTTTATATCTATCTTTGATTTCATATGATGCGGGCTAGATCCCTCATATATGTAATGCTTAGAATTTATAAAGATCGGATCTAGTCAATAATTTTAATTTACAATTCTAGTATTCTATAAGGTAATTTGTTAAGGATTGAGGGATTGTACCCTACCCTATTTTCTCCCATTTGTCAGATCTAAAGTTTTTTGCAATATACAGTTTGTTTTTCTTAAGTAAATTTTTATTTCACTAGAAATTTTCCCAATCATTAATCATTTTTTTGTTTCTTTTATGAAATCATTTCAAGATTTAATAATTTTTCTTGTTACTATTTGACAATCTCGATCCCTGTGGATTCGATACCCAGACTCGCCACTATACTCCTTAAGAAGTGTAGTTACAAGTTTAGTTTTTTTTTTGTATTGAGGTTGGAAGCCGATAACAACGACTAGCGTATTACACGGACGCTCGGTTTTTCCACTCCATAAAAATGGCACTTACAAGAGTTTAATCTCTCGATTAAAGATAAGAAAGGAGTAGAAAACGTCGCCGCTGACCATTTGTCACGCCTCTCGTCCGACGTGCCTATAGATCCCATTCCCATAGACGAGTATTTTCCGGATGAAGATTTATTTGCTACTTCTTCTCTCCCTTGGTTTGCGGGTTTAGTCAATTACCTTGTCACTGGAGTTATTCCATCTAATTGGAATCCGCAAGAGAGAAGAAAGTTCATTACATGGTCACGCATGTTCTTTTATGATGATCCATATTTGTTTAAGTATTGTGCTGATCAAATCATCCAGAGATGTGTAACCGATGA
Source organism: Sambucus nigra (assembly GCA_949130495.1). Classification (NCBI taxonomy): domain Eukaryota; kingdom Viridiplantae; phylum Streptophyta; class Magnoliopsida; order Dipsacales; family Adoxaceae; genus Sambucus; species Sambucus nigra. The sequence continues at coordinate 263,487,548 of OX422223.1, forward strand.
AGAAATCCAAGGGGTAATTCGATTCTGTCATTCGAAAGCACGTGGAGGTCATTTTTCTAAAAATAAAACTGCTGCGAAAATCCTTCAAAGTGGTCTTTATTGGCCCACAATCTTCCGGGATGTGAATGCTTTTTGTAAATCATGCGATAGATGCCAAAGAATGGGTGCTATTACTCGCCGTGACATGATGCCATTAACCCCAATTCTAGTATTGGAGTTGTGTGATTGTTGGGGTATTGATTTCATGGGCCCATTTCCACCTTCTTTTGGTTTTCTATACATCCTCGTTGCTGTAGATTACGTCTCCAAATGGGTTGAGGCGATAGCTACAAGGACGAATGATAGCAAAGTGGTGATAAAATTCATTCAAGAAAATATACTTTCTCGTTTGGGAATGCCTAAGGCCATAATTAGTGATAATGGAACTCATTTTTGCAATAGGCCTATGGAGAAACTAATGCGGAAGTATGGAATTGTCCATAAAGTTGGAACAACTTATAACCCTCAATCGAATGGCCAAGCCGAGCTCGCTAATTGGGAAATCAAAAACATTTTGGAAAAGACAGTCGATCCTAATAGGAAAGATTGGTCTCTTAGATTGAATGATGCGCTCTGGGCTTATAGAACCGCATATAAGAATCCCCTTGGGATGTCACCATTTCGATTTGTGTATGGCAAAACTTGTCATCTTCCAGTTGAAATCGAACACAAAGCGTATTGGGCTATCAAAAGGGTGAACTTCAATATGGATAAAGCCGGTGAAACAAGGAAACTTCAGTTGAATGAGTTGGAAGAAATACGCAATGATACGTATGAAAGTGCTAAAATATCCAAGGACCGAATGAAACGAGCTCATGACGGAATCATTCGTAAGAAAGAGTTTCATTCGGGACAAAAAGTACTTCTCTACAACTCGAGGTTGCACTTGTTTCCCGGAAAATTGCGGTCAAGATGGTCAGGTCCATTCATTGTGAAAGAGGTATTTCCCCATGGAGAGGTTGAACTCAAAGATGAGAAAAGGGAAAACACCTTTAAAGTTAATGGGCATCGTCTCAAGCCCTATTTGGAAGCAATTGTCAAAGAAGCCGACACAATCTGGCTGTCGGACCCCATTGATGGGGATATACTGAACAAAGAGAGGTGAGGTCGTCGCACCCCCGACGCGTATGGGGTGATTTTTGTTGTATTTTTCAGTCATGTATAAGTGTTATATAGTGTCTTGTTGCATTTAGAGTAATTAGTTCAAGTATTGTTATTATTTTTGCTATGCTTGGTTCTAACGTGTTTTGTAGATTCAATGGACTCGCACTCATCGGGGATCACTTCATTTGGGTAATATCTTTCTTTTCCTCTCTTTATGTTGTGTTCTTGATTTGCATTGAGGACAATGCAACATTTAAGTTAGGGGGTGTGGGATATTCTTCCCGATTCATTGATTCGATCACATGTTCTTTCCAAGTGTGTTTTGAAAAAAAAAAAATAAAAAATAAAAATAAAAAAAATGAAAAATTTAGAAAAAGTCAAATATTTTTCTTCAAAATAAATAAAAATTGGAATTTAAATTTTTCAAAAATATCACCTTTATTCTATTAAAGTCTCAAATTGTAAAATTCATAATGCACTAAGCCAAAATTGACCGAAGATGGAAATTGAAAGAAAATTGACGACTTTACGAATAAGTGTGGAGATTAGTCCAACCCGGTGAGATTTCGAGCCTTTCAATTTTTTATGAGTTTTTAAATAAATCCGAGTTTATGATTAACTCAAAGTTCTTTTCAGCGTTTTAATAAGTCGTCGATGATCTCAATCCTTTGTTTTGATCGGTTATGGGAAATGTGTGAAATGTTGTCTCGAAATTCGTGCTAAATATATCTCTAAACTTAATTAATCTCGAGATGCATTTAATAATGTGATTAGCAATTTGGACAATGAAGTAGGCCTTAGTTTGTTTAACCCAAAAATATTAGCCATAAAAAGATGTGAAAAATTATCCCTTTGCAACCCACTTTGAGCCTAATAAAATATTTTCCTTTCGTTTGATAACCCGAAAAACCCAAATAGCCCGAAATTGTGAAAATTGAGAAAATTCATCAAGTAAGTCAAAATTGTGCAATACAAAGGGGCAAGAGAAAAATAGAAAATAAATGCTAAAAAAAAATTGTGAGAAAAAAAATGAAAATTGAAAAAGAAAGAGAAAAATGAGCAAATGCCCCAAAAATCACTAATGGATGTCATAAGGACATTTTCCAATTCCGAACATTCCGTCTATTTCCATTTTTACCCTTTATACTTTATAACCCGAAAAGTCCTAACCGAGTCCGAATGGCGAAATTAATTACTGCATGGAGAGCTAAGACATGAAAAGATAATACAAGAGATTAAAATGGTGTGATTAAGAGATGATGTTTCCCGTTTCCTAATAACTGTATTCCGATGATGAGATCTTTTCACCATATATTTCCTTCTTTTCAATTTTGTATGCGTGGCTTCGTGTTCCATTATATTTACTCTTTATATCATGCATACGGAGAGAAAATAGCCACAATCCGAGTGATTCGTTTGTGAGTGCAATTGGTAAGAATTTGAATCAAAACGAATTTTCGAAAAGTAACATAATGCTCGATCGGTGGAAATTTGAGGTTTAATTTTTGGCTTTGCACACACACACTATGGTTTGAGACAGTTGAATATGAGTTGATGGTGATTATTTTTCAAAAATTTTAAATTGTACAATTTTGAAATATTTTGATATTTATTTGAGTCAATAAAGAATTTTGTGGGTATATTCACTACAAACCCTCACGAGACAAACCTCGTCCTACTAGGGTAACCTAAGGGTTTAAAGGCTTGTTGCATACGCTAAATGCAATCGCTTGCCTGCGAAAGTGGAATTTTATTTTAATAAAAGAATTTTCAATAGTAGAATTTTGGCTAATTTCATTTACATTGCTCGGGACGCGCAAAGTTCTAAGCTAGGGGGTGTGATTAGGCACATATTCTTCACATTTATCCCCTTAATTTCGGTATTTTTATGATCCCGTGCAGTGTATTTAGCTTGAATTTGTCTCTTATTTATCCTACTAACCTTTTTGGCAAGTATTTCGTGTTTTGTGTATTTCTCATGTGTTTTACAGGTATTTCATGAAAGTTAGTGCGAAGGAGAACTCAAAACAGTGAAAGAAACCAAGAAATGGAGAGTTGAAGAGCATTTTCGTAATTTTTCAGCCTTATTACGGAGGTAGAGCCAACTAGAAAGTTGAAGAGCTCTAAATTACAAGAATACTGGAAAAAACGGCACCTCAATCCGACCTACGGTGAAGAAGTTACAATGTTTTGAAGTTGCGCGATAATGAAGAGTCTGGATGTGCGGATTTCTGTCATTAATTATGCAGATTTTATGGTGATTGGTTGGCAAAAACTTGTTCCACAAGCAAAATTTGATTCCAAATTCGTGCAACTTGGTGCTATAAAAGACCAAGCCCTACCTCATTTTCAAGAGGAGTTGAATTCTAGAGAGAAGGAGTTGAATTATAGAGAGAATTCTAGAGAGAAGGAGTTGAATTATAGAGAGAAGGAGTTGAATTCTAGAGAGAGGGAGACAAATTCTAGAGAGCAGAATAGAATTTTAGAGAGAGAAAGTGAGATTTTAGAGAGTCTTTTTGTAAGTTTGAAGAAGAAGAATCTTTCTTGATTCAAGTTCTTCTCTTTTCCCTATTGCGGAATTCAAGTAAAATCTTTCCATTCTCTAGTTTTATTATTTGCAATTTACTTACAATGCCTTGTGGATCCATATTTTTACATATTAATTTGTTCGTTAATCAAATCATGAGTAGCTAAATTCCTAAGGGTTGGGGTACATGAACTCAATCCAAGGCAAATTATTTATGTAGAAAACAGATGTTAAATTAAAATATTGATTGAATCGTGAAAGAAACTCATACAAACATTGTCAATCTTTTAATCTCTCTTGCCCTAGGTACTTGAGATGTTTAAGAACGCTTTGCGAGTATGATTTATCATTCACCGCTTTATAGTTACCTTTGATTTCGTACGATGCGGGCTTGAACCTCATATACGTAATGCTTAGAATCTATAAAGACTGGATCTAGTCAATAGTTTTAATTTACAATTCTAGTATACTATAGGATAATTTGTTAAGGATTGAGGGATTGTACCCTACCCTATTTTCTCCCATTTGTCATATCTAAATCTATTTGCAAATTTTCAGTCTGTTTCTCTTAAGTAAAGTTTTTAGTTCATTAGAAATTTTCCCAATCTTTAATCATCTTTTTGTTTCTTTTTAGAAATCGTCGTAAATTTGTCATACGGACTCAGAATCGCGCACCGTTCGCGGCACGTGAAGCTTGCGAGGAGGGCTACAACTTTCGTGTAGATGTCGAGCCAGGTGCCCAAGCTGTAAAATGATCGGATTGTCCTTGAACGTGCGATTGTGTACGAAAATTGCGCGGAATGCGTCCGAATCCCATACTTGGTACCTAAATACCAACAAAATCCAAATTATACCTCATATAGCATGTTAACAATATAAACAGAGGTCGTCTGGTTAACGGGCTTAAATATAGAGATTAAGGTACCCGAGGGGACTAAAATGCATAGGTTCGACGGATGAAAAACGCGATATTTGCGTATTATCACACCCCCTAACTTACACATTGCTAGTCCCTAGCAATGAAATAGGATGCAATAAGAACAACAAGCACCAAAAGCAGGATAAGTACAAAAATATGGTATAAAAGCATAAAGCCACTTTCGCGGGTGATTCGATTGCATTTAGCATATGCAATAAGCTGTTAAACCCCTATGTTACCCTAGTGGACGAGTGTCATCTCGTGAAGGTTTTCAGTGATGGTACCCTCAAACATCATAAAGTTTCCTCAAAATATGCCCAATCAAGTATGACAAACTCATCAATGCGAACAAGATTTCAACATGTTATTAGCATAGCAAAACAATTCGCGTGAGAAGTCCGTAGTTATTAACATTATCGAATGCACCTCAATGAATTGAAACTCTAACATGTAGGAGGGGAGTGAGCATATGCGAAGTATGATTTGGCGAAAAACTTAAGTAACTCGGATAGTAAATATCAAAGCATGCATAAAAGTCAATCCTCACGGGCATTACACTCATAAAATGAATTCACTTGAAACAGGGAGGTAACACACGGGACATGCAGGCATAAGGAGTAAATGTAAAGGAAAACTAGGCCGCGCACATGTCACAATTGAAGAACGCTATATAGGAAATAAAAATTGCAATCTTAGTGAAAGGATATCGCACATATAAAAGAGGCGAAATGCATTTTCACAGATTATCAACACTATTTAAACATTTGAATTACATCTACTTAAGATCACATAGGACTTTAATAGGGTTGTAATGTAGGCTAGGTTAAGGTACGAAATGAAAGGGATGTATATACGGATTCAAAGTGTTTGGGGATGAAACTCGAGAAAAAGGGAAAAAGTGGGCAATTTCAAAATTGGACAAATGATTTCCAAACGATCATTAGATATAACAATCGAGAGAGTAACAAGGATTATTGAATCACATACAAACACTATAAACAACTTTCTCTTTCTTTTTCTTTTCTTCTTTTTCTCACTTTTGTTTTCTTTTGTTTTTAACTTTCTCTTTTTCACTCTTTTTCTTTTCACTTCTTACTCTTTTCATACTCAAATTGCAACCACAACACAATAATATCATTCAATCCCAAGAAAAAATCCAAACAAGGGTATGTAAGGTAATATGTATGGTATAAAACTCCAATTTGGAGTTGGATATGGGATTTTGGGTAATGAAAAGAAAGGCTAGTATTTAGGCTCAAGTGGGTTGACTAGGGAACATATAAAGGGTGAGGTAAAGGTCATATGGGTGAGATATCAAAGAAGGCCTATGATCATTTCAAAAAGTATACGCAATTCTCGAGTCAAACAACATATGAAAATCATGCTCAAGTAACACATTTCAAGTATGAACTCAATTAATGAACAATCAATGAAAGAATAAAGATATTATCAACAACTGTAACGTTTTCAAAGAGGAAAGAAAAGTGTATACACTCACAAATGAAGATAAATCTCTAATCTCACTCGGTGTAAGTATATACAATGCAACAAAAGCATACCGAGTTATAAAAATCTTAAACCAAATCAATATAACAAAAATGGTGCATGTGTTCACGGATTAAAGTTTAATTCATGAAGTTATTCATAATATTAATGATTTAGGACTAAAGTCTAATAACTTCTAAAATCGAGAATATGCATCGTTGAATTGTCTATTTGATCGGGCAATTATTAAAATTTATCATCGAAAACAAGGGCAAAATGGATAATAAAGTAGAAAAAGAAAGAAAATATTTTTGAAATTTTTGAAGTTTTTAACAAAAACACGTTTTGTAACTAAATTGTAATCAAATTCAAGGACTAATCAGCAAAATGGATAGAATATCCTACACCCCCTAACTTAAATGTTGCATTGTCTCCAATGCGTCCATTAAAGAACACAACACAAAGATAGGAAAAGAATGATATTACCCAAATTTGGAGCGATCTCCATAGGTACAAGTCCAAATGAAGATGCAAAACAAGTTAGTACAAAGCATATGAAGAATATGTACCGATGTATTAAGTTAAGAGAATCTATTTCACAAGTTACAATAATATATAGGGGATGATGTGGAAATACTAGATAAATTGATGGTGAACTTTTTGATTTTATAAAATGGAAGGTCACACACATCAAAATCCAATAAACAACCACAAACTATATTTTCATTTCCCATTTCATAAGTTCAATACAAAATCACTTAATACATTACAGCTAGTGAAATAAAAGAAATACAACTACAAATAAAAATAAATAGTACAATATAATATCCGATCCCAGAATGCGAAAAATGACCCAGTACAACAGTAGCCTAGTGGCCAGAACCACTAGGATCAGAAGGGTCCTGAAAATGAGGAGGTAGCGCTGTGTAGGAATCATGCCGCTGCAAATAAAGATCTCTCATCATCTGCTGCATCATCATGTACTCATGTCTGTGCTGCGCTCTAGCCTGCCTCTACAGGGCCCACTCCTGCCGCTGCTCGGCCTGAAACTGCTCCTGCTGGGCCTGCTGCTGTGCCCACTGCTGCCGTTGCTCGATCTGCAACTGGTCCAGGTGGGAGTCCCATGTAGCCCACCTGAGCTGGGTCTCCTCCCAGCACTGGTCCTGCACGGCCTAGAATGCCTCAAAGTGGGCATCATAATCAGTGTGTGGCGTGTGAGAACCCCTACCCATCTCCATCTCCCGAATCTCATCCTCCTCGGCGACCGGCTCATCAGCCACCTCCGCCCTATGTCTTTTGCTGCCCGGTTACCCCCACTCATGCTTAAGCATTTTTGAAATATTATCCTTGGAGAGAAGACCGAGTGGCTCGTGCTTACGGTCAGTGTCAAACTCTGGGCAACCGTGCGATAAACATATCCTCGTAATGAGGTAAGGAAAGGGAAGGTAAAACCTCCAGGCTATCTCTTTAGCCATCGCGCACATCATATCCAAAAAGATACTGGGCAAGGTGATATTTCCCAAACCATTAATCATCGTGTAGATCAATGTGGCGTGCTTGTGACGAACCTCTGACCGGTTGTTCATCACCATAAAAGAGTGGACATTAATGTAGTGAAGTAACCTCGGTAAGTCCTCCCTTGCAGCCAAGCAAAAAGCACCCTTTTTCCATGCCTCCCCCGGTGCAAGGGCCTCTATCAATGTCCCACGGCCGAAGATATTCCCATCCATAAAACTGATCGAGTCCCTAGGGTTTGGCAAACCCATGTAGTCAGCCAAATCAGAAATGCTGAAAGGTATCCTCAACCCACGGACCATCGCCTCATAAGTAGTCGGACCATCCCCCTTTACCTCTACCAACGTCGCATAAAATATACGGACTAACTCTTCATTGATGCGCCCGTTAGTAGCGAGAAAGGGCTCCCATCCCTGACGGCGTAGAAGAACACGCGCCTCCCGCGGTATATGCTCAATGGTCCACGCAAAATGATACGCAAGTGGACGCTCGGATGTGTGAAAGTGGGCGCGGTACCAATCCCTCTCCTGATCGCAGCGAAACCCCTCGACGTTCCCGGCAGGCAAACACCTAGTTTATTTGTATTTTTTTAGTTGGTCCATTTTAACCTACAAAATAAGAATTACACAATACAAAAAGGGATTGTAAGCACAATTAATGGCTAGTAGTGTACAACTTGAAATGGGGGTGCAAGTGCGCAAAACCGAGGAAAAAAATTGCAACATTGCGATAAAATGTGTCGGAATGCGACAAGGAGTGAAAATCACCCAAGTGTGCGCCAAAAATTGGATTGAAAACTGTTTTGGGCATTTTAGCGAACACTTGGCGTGCGCAATGTGCGTCAAGGTTGACAAATACCGTTTTGAACCAACCAAATCGCCTCACTCATGAACAAAACAACAATGCAGCAATATACAAGTGTTCATGAGTGGATATTTATCAGTAATCACAAGAAACAAGGGTTGGAACAACACACATCAGGGGAAAAGCAACACACACAATAAATGTCCAAAAATGGTATAAAACATGGAATTTAGGACAACAATCAACCCAAATGTACAAAAAGATAATAAATTAGGAAGAATCATACCTTGTAATTGTAGAGAAAGGGTTGAAAATGAAGAAATGTGTTGTGGGAGAAAAAACTAGGGCACGAAACAATTTAGAGAGGAGAAAAGAGAATAAGGAGAAAGGGGAAAAAAGTAGCAGCTGCCGGCCTAATACTGCTCGATCGATCGAGCAAGCACCACATTGCTTTGCTGTTTTAAAAGTGGGGGGAAATGGAATTATGGGATTTAAATATAATATAAATATATATAAAGTATATATAAGTATAAATATATATAAATATGAAATAAAAATATAAAAATAAAAATAAAAATAAATTTAAATAGACATAGGCTAAAATATACACACAAATAGGCCTATGCTAACCAAACATTAAAACATATGGACAACGAGTAACACACACGCATGTTCATGACAAAAATGAAAAATAAAAAAAAAAAAGAAAAAAAAGAAAAAAAAGCAAATGCAAATGCGTGAGGATGCGTGTGTGAAAAATAACGGAAAACTGTTTTTGGGGCTTTTTTGATCATTTTCTTAAGAAATGTGTGCCGGGATGCATAGTCTCCGCAAATTCAAGTGCGTTGAACCTACAAAAGAGTTATAACCAAGCATACAAAAAGAAATAAAAAGAGATTAACGAATCACACTAGACTAAATTAAAAAGGAAAGAAAAAATAAAAAGAAAGAATAAAAAGCTAACTATATACAACCTACTATTTAGGCCTCACACTAACTATACACTAGAAGTCTAAATAGCTGAGGGTCCACCATAAGAACGATTTGACTTTGAAGGATAATCGGTGTACCATCACATACAAGCAAGCCTTTAGAAAAATATGAATTCCGTTTGAACAACGGAAGGCATGTGTAAGGCGGAAGAAACGAACCATCGCCAATTAAAAGTTTTGGAGGGACGATGGGGGGTTTGGATTGAATGGGTGACAAAAACAAGTGGGGACCGAGAAAAGCCGAAAATCCTCGCAATGATTTTGAAATTGGAATGGGAGGTGGCGCACACAAAGGCACGAATGCGATCATGGAGGGCAACTCGAGCGAGTACTCCTCATCCGCGATAGGGTTTAAAACATTAAAGTTTGAAACCGAATCATCGGGTACTTGTTCCAGTGGGGTAATAGAGAATGAAAATGGGGATGAATGAAATTCAAACTCATGAGATGACTCATCATCGCATGAAGTTTGAATTTCAAAGGAAATAATATCATTTTCAAGGAAATGTTCTTCTTTGGGGGCCAAAGAAGAAATCATTTCATTGCAAATAGATATTACATCATTTTCATCCTCACTTTAAATATGTATTACGCAATGGGAAAAGTCTAGAATGGCTTGTTCCAAAGTAGACACAAGTACCTCATTTGGTTCAAAACATTCCTCGACTTCAAAAGTCTCGGAAGCAAAATTGTCGTCGGATTCAAATAATAAATCCAACTCATGTTCCCACGAACGATTTTCTTCCCGATAACGAGTTTCAATTTTCTCATTCTCATACATACGCAAACCCTCACCGAATGTCATAGGTCGAGGTGCGGATGCATTAGAATGGGAATTTTGAAAATTGCCATCGAACTTAAACGAAAACTCATTATTATAGGAATTTTGAAAACTATTGCAATTCGTTTCAAAATTCTTATTCTAAGGAGGTAAAGGCCCAAATTCATTATCATCATCATCAAAATTCCAATAACCTAAGTTTTGAATTTCATTATACTCGCACAAAGTCATATTTGAATTTGTTTTACTTTGGGATGCTAAGTATTCACCGAAAGTTATAGGTCAAGAATTTTGAGAATTATAACAAGGATTACTGAAAGAATTGGAATAAGACATGCTTACCCCAAAAATGGCTCGAATTGGCAAATTCCACAAAGTAGGTGCGCGCGGGAAAGATTCGAGCGTTTCTAAGTGCTCAAATGTGGAAGTCCTGTAAAAGTATTAATAGAAAGAAAATACTATGAAATACTAAATCAAATAAAGTCTAAAACAAACTCATCCCCGACAACGGCGCCATTTGATAGGCAGGGTTTCACTGCGGTGCGAGAGTCACCTACGCGCCGGTCATTTTGAATTCGTCTCACCTGAACTACACAAAAAACCTAAATTACGACTGCACTTAACCGGTGATTATAGAGGTAAGTCGGGTATCGAAAATCCACAGAGACGAGTTGCCAGAACTCAAGTGATTTATAATTCCGAAATAAAAGTGTGAAAGATGATTACAAACTAAAAGGAAAAATATGCATAATGGGAAATGTTAATCTAGGCAAGGTATTGAAACTAGATTATGAAAGTGAGTAAAACTATAGGTTGCGTCGAATATCCCTCACCCGAGTTAATTAGTATAAAATGGTTACATGGGTCGACGGGTTATTACAAGTGCGTCTCGTTTCGACAGTTAATTAAATCAAGGGTTGTTACGCCCTAAATCATCATAAAAGCCTAATAAGATTTTGGCATCAACAAATATTCCAGAAATTATGCATGAAAGGTCGTAAGCAAGCGACATACTTGATATGCCCCGTCAAATCTCCTAGGCGCAATAACTAGGACAACGCACCCGAAATAGACCCATAAACTCCATCACCAAAGCAAAGCAATGCGTCAACTCGAGTGAGTTCAATTCAAGCACAACCTAATTTAAATTACCTAGAAAGCATGTTAAAAATGCGGTAAATGGAAAGTGGGAAATAAACACGATAAAACTATACTACAAAGCAAGTAAAACAAAGCATTTAAATAAAGCATGTAAACCTAAATTAGAAAGCTTGTAAATTAACTAGAAAGCAAGAAATGAAGAAATACAAACTATATTAATGGAGAGGATGATGAATAGTCAACATTCAAGCCCAAAAGTGTGTCAATCCAAGAAGAAATGAAGAAGAACTAAGCAAATCACCCAAACCCTAACCTATTCTATCTTCTAAAACTCTGTAAAAATGTTCACCTCTGAGTATTACAACAAAATTGGTATATATACCAAGTTAGAATAAAAGAAAAGAAGAAAGAAAATGAAAAGAAAATATCTGCAGGAAAAAACAGGGGATCGATCGATCGACCCTTGTGGTCGATCGATCAACTGTTAAATTCGTGGCAAAAATATGAAGGGTCGATCGATCGACCCCCAGGCTCGATCGATCGATCAAGCAGGGAACCCTACAGAATCCCCTGGTTTGGCATGCAATTCATATCCGCTCAAATCGTCGTAAATTTGTCATACGGACTCAGAATCGCGCACCGTTCGCCGCAACGCGAAGCTTGCGAGGAGGGCTACAACTTCCATGATCGGATTGCCCTTGAACGTGCGATTGTGTACGAAAATTGCGCGGAATGCGTCCGAATCCCATACTTGGTACCTAAATACCTACAAAAGCCCAATTATACCTCATATAGCATGTTAACAATATAAATAGAGGTTGTTTGGTTAACGGTCTTAAATATAGATATTAAGGCACCCGAGGGGACTAAAATGTATAGGTTCGACGGATGAAATATGCGATATTTGCGTATTATCAATATGCATTGAGTGAGAGGAACAAAGTAACATTCTCGAGTTAACGTGAGCCCAATCATATAGGGAACTGTAACACCCCGTATTTTTTAACATTTTAAATTACACGTGTGCATGTAATTTAATTAAATTGAGAAATAAAGAAACTTAAATAAATATTAATTGGAGAATAAAAGAATTATTATTTATGTGTAATTATATTTTGCTATCTGATAAGAAAATGAAAACATGTTAAATTATATTACGTCGTAAATGAATAAAATTGGCGGGTTTAACGGTATCTCACTTGGGACACGTGGATAGGGTCATGTTGGGACTGAGATGAAAATTAATGTTAGGTAACTGGAATGCTAATTTTGAGTGTGCCAATGATCCGAAATGGGTTAAGATAGTTAGAAATAGGTACCATGGGTTGTATATGGGTATCGTTTTTTTAGGCCAAATAGGACCTGAAAAGGGGCATTCAAGTCATTTTACTCATAATGAATGAATAATATTGGGATTAATTCCTCTTCTCAGAACCCTTGAAGACTCCTCTTCTCCTATGGCCTCTCTACAACTCTATAACCTCTAACCCTTGAAGACTCCTCTTCTCAGATGATGTAAACCTATTAATTCCGTAGGTTCCTTTTCTCCAAAAATACAAATGACAGCAATACCCTCCAGGGATGCAGGTTTGGCCTAAAATTTCCCCGGGACCCAAACTAAATATCCCGATAAACTTTTTTGACTTTTTCGATTTTTGGACACTTTAGCGCACTCGAAATGACCATATGGATGACTTAAAAATAAATTACTTTTTATTTCCTTAAATTGAGTCTTAACACGACTAGCATGTGCGTCCCGACCAAATTACTGTAACTGTCGTATTTTTCACTCACGAAATTTTAATCTTTTCATATCATTATTATTACTCATTCACTAAGTAATATTCACTATAAATAAATATTAATCCGTATCTCGCTAATTAATATTCATCATCCCAGATTAATTAGTCCAATATAACTTAGTGAAAATAATGATAAAACTGCAATGATGAATGATCTAAATCATAAAAGATGAGATTTTGAATTAGGGTTGGAAACAATGCACAATTCTTGATGTAGATTGATAATGTCATGTAATAGATGTTGTTGGGATGATTTATATGTAAAATTCTACAAATTTATGTTTGGGTTTGGTTTAGAATCCATATTAAGGGTTTGGGTAAAGATTGGAACTCCTAAGGTTGATGGGAAAGAGGAGAAATCCATCAAAAGTTCATCAAGATATCCTAGCAAACAAAATCGATTGGCTCTGGTTTGGTCAAGCCAGTGAATCGGTTCAGTCTGATGTGCTGGACGCCGTTGCCTTATGTGGTTTTTCGTGCATAATTTGGGACTCAATTTCATTTATGGTGTCCAAGTAATGAAATTGAACTTCTGGAAATGATAGGGGCAATTAGAGAGTACCTTAGGTGATATGGGAGTAAGTTCTGGTTATGAAATTTTGGGTACACTAGGGTGAATAGTACACGGATATCGATTGTGAAACAAGACTGGGATTTTAATAGGTCTAAGTGATAGGGCAGAATAGCATGATGGTCAGAAATGTGAAATTAAAGAATTTATAATAAGTAAGTGAGTACTTGATAAATCATGAGTCAGGGTAGACTCGGTCTACTTGTGAGTATCAGTGCACTCCAACATGTATAAGTGGTGCTGAATGTCCTTTTTCCACTGAAAAGCTACTATCACATTCGAGTTCCCAGAAAACTCTGGCGGGTGGCCTTTCTAGAAAGTCTCCCTAACTTTGTGCCACGATAAAGGTCGCAGTTGGACCCGCATTGCTGGTGCCACTGAAGGCTGTGGATGGGCTTATGGGAAATGAACGGCCATGGCTATCATAGTTACATTGACTTCCTGGGCCACTATCTTGGCCACCTATGTAGTCGTCACTAACCCCGGTGGTGGATGTGGTTGAGGTATCTCCTGCTCCTTCTCCTGCTAAGCCACTCTAACCTCATCTATGTCCGCTCTCTCTCTCCCCCCCCCCCCCCCTGGTGGCATCTTAAATAGTTCAAATTGTATAAGTAAACAATTTATACAAAATTTAATAGCAGAAGTACGATATCTCAAATAAGTAAAGATAATAACAACAGTCCTAATAATCGGGCTCTATATTAGAAGAAATATATGTTGAAATCGTTGTAAGTCATACAGATCCTATGGACACTAGAACCTAATGCTTTGATACGACTCTGGCACCACGCCTAATTAAATATCGGGTGATCAGTCCTTTATTAAATTAAAAGAGGTTTCTCATATGGTTCATTCTAAGCATCACTATCGAAACCCATATTAATTACTCACCACCTATTAGTTAATTAAGCTGGTGTCAACATTTTGTTTTTCAGTACACAGTTAAAAAAAATGTGCGAAAAATAAAATTATGACATCCACACAATGAATATAGTCTGAACCATCACAAGGAATGAATAAATGACTAAATGCCTTGCCGAATAAACCATTGGCTACAAAATCCAAATCCAATAAATAAGTCCAACATATAGTACATAAATCCTGATATAAGTCTTGAACTGAATAACTGAATAAATAAAGTCTAAGTGATGCAACATGCCCAACTGAGATCTTAAAATGAAATCCTATAATAGGAATGAATGGTGGAAGCATGTAATCAAGTCCTTCAAGCCTGTACAATACTGTAGCAAATCCTCCCTGGAATAGATCATCAAGTCTGGCATCCCTGTGGATGGACACCTAAAAGGTTTTGGAAAATATTTATAGCAAGGGTTAGAACCCAAAACATTTTGAAAACATTTAGCAAGTATTTATCATAATTCACAAATTAGTTATTGAATACCCATGTTAGGTTCACGTACACTTTATTGAGTTTCCTCACCTCTCAACTATTGTGCCTGCCTAACATTTTCTACTTATCCCACCAAAAAATACTACCCAAGCTAACTAGACATAAGTATCTACCTGGACTATCGACACCTATAAGTCCCCGTACTGCCCATATAGTACGCTATCCGAATTAACATCTCTCATATGTTATTGATATCATAAGTTATATTTTACATATCTTATCATTTAATCATTTAATTAAGTTTCACTACTTAATTCATTATTTATATACACACTATCAATCTGCCTACTATCACATGTAAGTAGAGTTATTTAAATTGATTTATATATTTATCTCGCTAATATATATACAATTACAGTGTATCTCAAAAGGACATGCGTGAAAACAAATATACTCTACTATCAGTCCATGTACCTCTCGTATTAACATAAGGATTATTGGTTCGGAAAGTCTCCTCGAATCCAAAAATCAAGTAACAAGCAATGGCGATTAAAATAGTTCTAAGCCTTTGGGCTAAGCACATACCTAACGTACCTAAACGACACGTCACTCAGACTAATACATGACACATAGTGAGATGCCCTAAGTTCTATGTCCTAGATAACAAATACAAACCTCCCTAGAATCGACAAGGTGGGATCGCCCACTGCGCGAGAACCTCCGTGACAGCAGGCACCTTAGGTATGTTCACATTTTACACCAATCATATAATATCTATACAAACAATCTATATATACATTAAATCAATAGGTATACACAACCTAATTATCATACTTAGTACGTAGTATTTATTTCTCGAATACTCACCGTACTACCACACTACGGTTATTCTTACTGTCACATTTGTTCATGCATTATTCTTTACTCTAAGGGTCCTAGTTACCCCCTTATGTCATTTCAGTAGTTAACATTATCATACTCTACTGATCTGCATATTATGTCCACTTGAGATTTTTGTAATTCATACTCCTTCTCTTGAATTAGTTACGCCACAATTTAAGACCATTTCATTTTCGACCTAATTCTCTTAATAAGAGTAAATCACGACCCTATCACATGCCTATAATATATCAAGCCCCTCATTATATTATAACAAAGTCCTAAGAGTTTACCCGATGACAATTTAGGGTATTTCTCACATTTTATGGGAATCCTAATCGATTCGCCCAGGAGGCCGAATCGATTCGAAATGCACCAGATCGTCTTCTTCCTCTACTCAACTACATTTTTCACCATTTTTCTCATTAATTTCTCCTTGGTTCTTTACCAAACTTCAAACCAATGGCCCTAAATAGTATCTACATGTATTAGGATGATTTGCAACGTAATACAATCCTCAAACATTATGATTTCTAATCAAGAATGGATCATGGTATTTATTCATAAAAACCCTAAATTTTCATGTTCTTAATTTATACACAATATACAACCCAAATTTTTATCATCTAGATTATCACTCATGATTTGATTTTATAACCTCTACATGAATACAATCAGTCTACATGAAATGGTACCCATAACATGGATTTAAATTCACTTAAACTCCAAATTTATCATTTATATCAAGATGTATAAACCCTACTCTTACATGGGTATTATAACTTCAAGGAAAATTGCAAATAAACACTTGCCTTGGTTTATGTGATCTTAATTAGTGATTTGGTGTTGGGCTTGATTGCCTTAACTTCCATTCGTCCCTCCAAAGTTGTTTGTGGTGCAAGAATCACTTGAATCTCTCAAGAACCCTTCCTTAAACTTCAAGAATGGCCTCCTTCTTCTCTAATTTCCTCTCTTGGTTTTCAAACCTCTACACTCTAGCCTCTCCCATCTATATACCAATAAATATGTTGGAAATTCGTAGGTATCTTAACCCTTAGTTACTAAATGACTGAAATGCCCTCATACGGTGCTGGTTTAGTCCAAAATTGTCCGAGGAACCAATCAACACCCTCGGGCATACTATTTCGATTATTTTGACATTTTCGGAGTCATCTGTAATCTCAAAATCATCATTCGAGTCACTCCAAATAATTATCCTATCTCGACCTCAATTTAGTCTACACGCGATGTCACACCCTACCTAATTCTGGCATCGGCTACCACCAAAACGAAGCCGGGCGTGAGTAAATAAAACACTATTCTTATCATGAGACAAATATAAGACATATAAAATTAATCCATAAGATAAATGATAATCAATCCTAAAAGATAAACCATCCAACTAAGCGATAAAAGATCCATCTCCATGCTAAACTCAAAGTAAAACCAATCTCTAATAATATGAAACTGAATAATCTCCAACTGAATCCAGTGAAATAACTTAATAAAACAGATACAACTTTGGAACATAATGGCCCAATCAAAACCATAAACTGTGTCTCAAAGTAAATACGAAGGAATGGAAAACTAAACTAAATCAATACTCATAAGGTAGAGCAACTCCAACTGCACCTCCAAGCAAATCTCAAAATAATTCTATGCAACTTCTCCAAATACTATTCCCTGAAAAGTTAGTCAACACACGTGGTCAGAGCCCCGAGCATGAATACACGCTACTCCTCTCAAATAGGATCCTTGAATCCAGACAGTAGCATTATACGCAATAAATATGATAATAGAGTATTTTAAATTAAACGGAATAATTATCCGCGGTAAAAATAAATCACTAACTACTCGCAGAGATCCCCATTTAAAAAGGCACAACAATATGATTTTAAATTCTCATGTCCCGTGGAGTTAATCTTTTATTTGTTAACCTAAATTTCTTAAATATTTATGTTCTTACTTCAATAATTATTAGGTATGGTGGTCCTTCCGCCTCGGGTGATAATTCACCAAAATTCATTATAGCGATCCTCTCGCCACGGATGATAATTCACCAAAGTGTCACACTTTCCCTTGCCAAAACACCAGCCGAACCAGTTTAAACTGTCGATCCCCCGCAATTTGACAAGGTTCCACACACGACACGATATAAATCGTCGAAGCTGACCCGGTTAAACTGACACTCCCTGACACATTATGTCGCCACAAATTTTAATAACCATTTTTATCTTAGGCATTAATTCTCAATTTCACAATTTATAAATTACCCCACCCATTTTATTGATGTGAGATCCTCAAAATACCCCCTTAGTCCCATACCTAAGGGTCCCCAAGTTATCCATACATCCTACCCTATGTATAGGATGAATTTCTAACATAAACCTCAACCTAGTCTCATGCCTAGGATAGCGTAACGACGATAAAGTAACAAAAATAAGCCCACCCCCGACATAATAAAGTCGTAATAATGTACCCTCACTAGTCCCAAACCTAGAAGGCCTAAATCGTCAAAAAGGCCTACCCACTGTAACAACCCTCGATTTTTGGAGACTGAGAAATTAAATTTTGGGAAAATAAAATTTAATTAAATTGGAGAATTTCAAAATTTGGGAATTGAGGCCCAAAAATAGAGAATATTTTAAAGTATTCCGGATGATATTTTTGAGGGTACCATCGATCCCGGGAGGGTCGAGATAGTCAAAATGACGGTCATTGAGTCTTATTTCTGCTCCGGAATGTTTTTAAGCTATTTTGACTCGAATTGGAGTAAACGAGTCATTTAAAGTGTGTATTAACATTTAAAATTGGGATTTTGTTTTAAAAGGTTTGGAGGCTTACGGATGAAGCCATTTCTCATTTGAGAGAAAGAGACAAAAGCCCTAGAGGGAGAAAGAAGAAAGGAAAGAAGAAGAAAGGAAGAGAGAGAGGAAGAAAAGCTTGGAGATTCCCGGCCCAACCGCGACATCGAGGACGATCCAACCTCTACAAATCTGAGGCAAGTGTTTAATCTTGATAAATAGCTATTTGTGTATTTCATTTCATAATTTGTGGGGTAAAGAAATGGATTTTTGGGTATTAACATCAAAACCTAGTTTTTTAGGTTTAATCTTGAAATCAATGTTTAAATATGGAGTTAATGGATTAGAAATGGTTGGGATCAACTTTGGGTTGATTAATGGGCTTAAAATTATGATTTGATGGAAGTTTGGGGTTTAGAATGAAAGTTTTAGGGTATTTAATTTCGTGGGTTTGCTGAAAATGGAAAATCGGCCAAGGCAACTGGTATGGCCGGTCGACCGCGGTCTGGTGACCGGTCGACCGCGCCTTAAGGGAAAAGCCTACTCTGCATTTCTTCGTAGGCAAAATATGGACCCGCGGTCGACCGGGGGTCTGGGACCGGTCGACCGGTCCCCTGTTTTTAGCCAAAAACTTGGATTTCTTCTCCCCCTTTTCTTTTGGAGTTTATTCTTAGGGGCATTCTTAATGGGCTGTTTTATGGGTTTCCTAAGATGACTTCTAGCCCTTTTTGGTTGGGTTTGTTGATTTGGGGTTCTCTCTTATAAAGTAAGAGATATCTTTTGGTGACTTATAGGGGGTCTCTCACATAGTATCTGATAGTGGGAACTTCTTGGAATCATTGGATAAGAAATATCCATGTATGTTGTGAAATTTCTAGGCCGACATTTATGTCAAATCCTTATAAGGATATGATATGGTTAAGTTATAATTTGGGGCGAAATGGAAGAGAGTGGTTGCATACTCTTTAAGAGTGAGGGGTCTCATATCCTTAGAAATGTTTAGTCTAAGGAACAATTGATAACTCAATAGGAGGTAGGGTTACCGAGATTTATTAGAATCATAGGTGACTTTGGGAATGGCTTGGGATCGTACTATCGACTAGAATAAGCGGTAGCATGAATTCTTGTTAGGATAGTTTACACGAAATTTTGGGGATATAACCAGTGAGATTCGAATACTTGAAATGAGGTTGGAATAAATTTAGGTTTTAGACTATTAAGTCATGTGGGTGCCTATGGTTAAATAGTACTAAAGGTATTTATGTACATTTGGATATGGATGATATGTGTAGTGATGGATTCGTACACAAACTCTTGGGTGATAACCCTAATGTTGAATATATATGTATAGATATATACATATGGTTTTGGGAGACTATTCATCATAGGAAAAATCATTGAATATGTTTCAATTGAAGGATCGTATTCACATATCGAGGTACATTTAATGGAAATTGTGGTGACGGCTGTATATTGAGGATTATGTATACTTATAGCCGGGATTATATATCTTATACATATGAACGAGAATTAGTTTGTATATATATTGATATAGCGATGTGTGAATTTATGTACATATATCTATGTATGAATGTGAATATATGGATATATTTATGTTGTGGACATACATGGTATGGATATTTAAACCGTATATGATGGTTTATTATATTGGATCATATGATGGGATCATATGGATGTATGTATATTGCGTATGTGAGCGATATATATACTTATTTGGTTAAGCATACCCCGCTCATGCTATCATTGGGAAGTTTCCGCGCAGAGGGTGAGCATCCTGGCATATAGAGCAGGGTGTGTATATTCCCCAGGTCATAGTCGTCCCTTGTGTGATTATACGATATAGATATATATTTTAGGATGAGACGTGGTGGGTATGTTTCGTCTCATTGCCGGTTGGAACTATGACCGCTTCCCGGGACGTCGTGTGTGTGAGTTACCACGAGGTGGGTGTCGTTGATCCCCACCAGGTGGTCCCCAGTTGTTACGTGAGCCGGACTCTGGGAAGATGATAGCATTGATGCAGTTTTATCGGCGCTATATATAGCCGGGTATTATATGTGCATGGCCATTGTACATCAATATGGTATGTACACTTGGTCATGGTTATGGTTGATGGCATGTATATATATATGGTGAGAATAAAATACCTATATATATATTTATATATCCTAGATGAAAGGATATGGTATTTATATGGGGTACATCTTGGATGATTATGGTGTACCAGATTATTTGGGGGTTGATGTATCGCATTTAAGGAATACTTCGGTTACATCATCCCAAGGATATTATTGGAGGTTTTTAGTTTTTTTCGCATTGTAGTTTAAAGTTTTAGTAGTAATGGTAGTATTAAATTGTATGTTAAGGATTATGGATCTCTAGGATCGACATTTCCCAGGAGTAGTGTAACGAGGTGGTTCCTTGTTTGGATTTCGCTTTGCGAGACACCTCACGCACGAAACGCAGTGTAATGTCGAGATTTGAGAGAAGTAATTCTATTGGTGGCATCTCGGATCTCTGGTCTTGACCTTGTCAGGAGTAGTGTAATGGGGTGGTTTCTTGTTTGGATTTCGCTTTGCGAGACTCCCCACGCACGAAACGTAGTACAATTTTGAGATCAGAGAGAGGTTTTGCCAATATTCCATGTGCATGATATTAAGAATGTTAATTCTTATATTTTAGCCTATATATGTGTATATATATATATGTAGATATATATATATATATATAGGGGTAACGTATTAAGAATTATAATTAATTAAATTATATATCGGAATCAATGTAACCTTTTATGGCATAATTGTTGTAATCATAATCTAGTAGGATTAGATAGGGTGGATCCTCAGATTATGACGGGAAAGTAGCTCTCGTGGGTATGGGATAGGCCTATGATAAGTTAGATTGTCCTATAGAATGGGGGTAATTTAACTAAAACTTGAGGACGCGAATAGGTGCGCGCCTTTAGATGAGAGGTGAGTTGGGGTTCCACGAGAGTGCGGTTTCACTTTAATTATGAAATAAGTGCACCGATAATTATTATGCACGGTTAACACACTTGCTAAATATTTTTCACATTCGGGGCTTTGACCCGTTTACTTTTCTCTCCTCCTTGTATATATATATATTACCTCAGGTATCCTACCGCATGGATGCCGGATGACTTTCTGTCCAGAGTCTTGGGAGCCGTGACAGGTGCAGACTGTTGCGGGATGTTTCATGTAGCCGCTTCCTACTTCCTTAAAATTCTAGGTAGGATTCATGTTGTACATCGGGTTTGTACCCAAGGGATATTTATATACATGTTTATATTTATTCCATTTCAGTTATTGTATTGGCTGTGACCCGACAGCTTATTCGGGTCTTTCTTTTGTAGTACATTTGGTTGTAGTTATTTATTTCATTTTATCTCTAGCATTTCATTTATCTTAGTTCTCTCATGCATCTTTCTTTTCTTTAGTAGTAGTGTTGGTTGGTTGTTGCACATTTTATTTATATTTTCACATCCCGCTTATATGATATCGGGTAGTTAGTCCTATATTATGTAGTACCGACAGTTGATGTTGAGACTGGACCATCTGAAACTCCTGATTTAATATAGTATAGGGCTGGCCACCCGTTATTATTTTAGGCCGGTTGTGACACCCACTAGTCCCATATCTAGAAGGCATTCTAAAATATAGGGGGAGCATAAATACCCAACAACCCGTTGTCACAAAAGGCAAGTAAATAATACCAAAAAGTAACATAACCAATAATAATTAATCAACATATAAAACTACGCATGATAGTCCAATTCAATTAAATCTTAATTGAATTATAACAACGTCATAAACACCCAATTAATCTCATTTAATTATTTTAAATTAAATACACCGAGATTTCATCATTAATACAACAAAATTCCAATTTCATTATCTCTACACAAATTATGTGAGTTATACGCCCCCAAATTCATTTATTTCAAAACTAGGCTTTTTCTACATGTAACTTACACCAATAAAACCAAAAATCCACTCATAAATCCTACGTACCCAAGGGTTATGAATATTATTCATATTAAAAGATTTCATAAAACAGCTTCAAGTTATAAGTGTCCCATTTCTCTAATTAGATTGCTAATTGATTTTAAGAAAACATTAAATTAATGTTTAGGCAACACTTAAAACGCATAATACTAAAGGAAAATGATAGAGTATTCATGCCTGATTTTAGTTGAATAAAAAATCTTAGTATAAGGTTGAGATCCTCTTGAGAAAACAACAGTTGAATCTTCAAAACTTGTTAAAAGTTGGGGCTAGGGGTTGAAGATGAGAGGAAATATATTTCGAGAACCTTACTGGAGAAAGTTTGAGAGAAAAAGTGTTTTTCAAAGTCCCAGCCCCGTATCAATTTGGTATATAAAGGGTTTAAGAGTTAAAACGCAATTAAGAGTCTAATCATCCACCACCTCTGTCGTTTGAATGAGGACAACTGTCGTTCAAACGACATCAGCTGTCATTGGAACGACCCCCACATCCAAAAAATGCAATCTTTTAAAATCCGACTTTTTAAACTGATAAATATTCTTAAAAATTCACTTGCCAATTAAACGATAAAAATCCTTATTACCTTTTATAAAATACCCGAATTAATTCCCGATTGAAAATTTACTAACAAAACCAAGTTAAATTCTTAAAGACCATTAAATCCAAAATTTCATTTTTTCCCAATTAATTAAAATCAATAATTAAAACATGTGGTGTTACACGCGACTCCTGGCTGAGATAAATCCAATTATACCAATTTCACTCGCTATGACTCTTAATAATTTCCATAAATTATTTACTATCCACTTAGTAAATTTAACACATAATATTAATCATTATCTCTCCCTCTCTCTCTCTCTCTCTCTTAATCAGTATTTAATAACCACATTATTATTTTATTATATTAAATTATGCCATTCATGTAATTAAAAGTTAAACAAATAAATTATGAAATTAATTAAATTCCAAGTATGCAGAAATACAGGATATTATATCATATTGGCTATCATCTCGCACATCTATTATACTATTGGCGTTGTTAGCATATTCTAGTTCTAATACATTTGAGGATCACTGGACTGCTGTGAAGCACATTCTCAGGTACGTCAAGAGATCTAGAGATTATGTGTTTGTTTAATCAACATACAATCTATTACCCCTTCCACAAAGTCATATTTTTTGTTAGATAGGGATGCTAGGAAATTGACCTCGAGATATGTGTTCATCATAGAAGGTGGAGCCATAGGTTGGAGGAGTGTCAAGCAATACTACTGACTCGACATGGAAACCGAGTATGTTGCCGCTTCGAAGGCAACAAAAGGGTTGTTTGGATTTAGAACTCCCTAAATGATTTGAGTGTGGTTCTTTCAGTGCAATCAATAATAATGGTGTGGTTACAAATTTAAAAGAATAAAGGTCTCATAATAGGGAAAAGCACATTACACGGATCACCTAATTCAGGAGATCATGCAAAGGGGTGACATCATTGTGAACAAGATTGCAACAGAGGGCAACCCGGTGGATCCTTGTACAAAAATCATACCATCTAAGACTTTCAAAAGTCACATAGAAGGAATGGGATTCAAGTGCACGGTCATATGGCTTTAAGATGAAGTGGGAGATTATTGGGGTTTATTCACAAAACCATGTGTAAAACATTTTATTATTGATTAACAAAAGATTGTTATAGTCATTTTTAAATGAGAATAGAAGTTGTGAGAACACTTTTTATTTGCATAAATATATTGTTTCATGTTTATATGTTTGTTAGTTGTGCTTAGTCTAATCTTCAGTGAGTTTGATTTGGGTTGATCACGACGATATTGGAATTTCGGTTCTAGCACTATCATACAGTTCACAGCCTAGATATGGAGTTAGAATCCAAACGAAATGGTTATGATGCAGTCCTAGTAGTTTATCTCAAACTATGGGAATGTGTATGACGGTTTGAGAACTTATAGGAGAGTTCGATAGAGGATTATGATCGATACACCCCAAGAATGTACCGAATAAGACCGCCCATGACATTTGAGTTTAAGGACTGTCTTGATTACCCTCAAGATATCTCACAACTTTTGTAAATGGTATATAGATTTTTAATATCGAGAATTATGAGGATTAGAATAATTATGTCATTCTGACTTTGATTGCTATGGGTGCAATTTGATCGTGGATTGTATCAAATGATCTTCGCAAATTGGGTAAGAATTATATAAGTAGGGGTGAGACGTTAATTTGGAGGAATTCGAAACTGAGCATCCCTTGGTTTATGATCCCTCTTGATAGACTTGTAAGATTTGTTTCCACTAGTAAACCTGATTAGTGGATTATTTATAATCTGACGGAGTAGGAAAATAAGTTAAGTTTAAGAATAAAGGAATTAAATAGATGTTGGTGAAAGTGAATTTACGACAAATTTATTTAACCAAGCGGGTATTGGAAGATTAACACACGGAATCAAATTATTAACCAATATTAACTTTTCAAATAAGACCTCATTATTTGAGTGATTTTCTAGAAAAACAAAATTACAATCATAATTGTGTAGTGGAATTAATTATTGATTAAATAAAGAAAGGAAAGAAAATTATGGTATATGTAATCTAAATTTTTTGAGTATTTATTTGGAAATAATTTAATTATTTATCTTGGATCCCTAGTGTAGTCCATATACCCAAGTAATCAGGCCCATATTTTCATAAGAACTAGTTTAGTCCAACTCCACCTCTTATATAAAACTGTGGCAGTGGATTATTGTTATAATTATTCATCCTTAAGGTATGAGAAGGGTTAAAAAAATGCTATTCATGTTTTAGGGGATAGGTCCTAGAGAAATACCACCATATATCATCTATCAACAAAGGTTCTATTATTAAAAGTATCCACCCACCTATATGACTTTAAACATGACTAGAAGATCCTAGCGTCTAGAAGGTTTTGGAAGGATTTTGGAGATCTAAAATAAGGCAATCTAGATTTACATCAAATACATTCCTCCACATCGAATCTCAATCAGCTCTGCATCAATATTGTATTCTAAATGCTAGGTTTGTTATTCAAACCTATCTTGTTTTATTTTATGCTTTCTCAAGTTTGATTAATCAAAGATTCAAGGCTGACATTTTTCATTCCGTGTATATTGATCCCTAACACATGCTACATAATACACAAGGTCCTTCGTGTGGATATCCTAAGAAATCTATGAAAATTATTTTGGTGGAGAGTACATCGAATTGACCCCAAAAATATCATTCCATCGCCACTCATATTTATGGACTCTTAGAATCAGCGATATCAGAAGCTCCTTGGCACATAGTCTTGGGTCACAAACTCAATACGAAAGAAACAGATGGGTGCAAAGAGACACCAAAACCCTTACTTAGACTTTGGGATAACCCATATAATCCGTTGTCCTATCCATGGCAACCTTAGAGGCAAGCTAATGCAAGGCCAAGTGAGTAAAGGACCAAAACGTTAGTACTTCTCGTAACTTAGCCGTATTAACAACAAGTTGTTGCAAATTAAAAACATGACAAATAAATAATGGTATCCAAATAATACTCACAAGATCACCGTAGAGACTCTTTTATAAGGTTAGCAGTGAAGATTCCTTCTTCACAAAAGTAACTTTAATATAAAAGTCCTTTGGGTTTCAAAGATGATTCATAAAAGTAATTTGGATGTGTTTATGTGAATAAAAAACAAGTTTTAGACCTAAAAAGGTGAAGACTTAAAGTAGCAGGTTTGCAGTTTTCGTATATCAAAAGTCTTAATTTAAAAGCTTCACAAAACATGTATTTATATGCTAACAAAATATTTTGAGGCGACGAATGTTGTTCGAATGACTTCACCATGTCGTTGGAACGACATTGAGATGTCGTATGAACGACTTATCTAATGACCTTCCAAAACTCAAAACAAAATGATCTCATTTGATGCATATTCGATCCTGGAATCTAGTGACGTATCTAATGACATCAACATGTCGTTTAAACGACAAGAATGAAATTTTTTATTTTTTAGGTCTGCCTACAGATATTTCAAAAAACTTTATAAGTTCAAAAAATGACTCATTTTGAAATAAAGCATTTTATAAAAGTATCCGACTACTTAGTAAAATATCTAAGTAACTCAAGACAAAATCTATACCAAAGTATACCACATGTCGCGTAGATGTTGAAGAAGCGTGATATTGGATCCGTCTTCTTGAACGTGTGAAGGTGAGTTGCTTTGACCGTTGTAATAGGATACAACATACTCAATGTAAACTAAGGACGATGAAAAATATGTCCTTACAATGGACAAATGAGATATACACATTTTTCATAGAGATGACATTGAGCACCCAATAGACAAGGAAGTGACCTCGCCCCAACTAATGGGAATCAACAGTGTGGATGTAGAGGCTTTCCCACCCATAGGTAGTGACCCTGAAAAAGATAGTATAAACGGAGCATTGAAAACCTTACACCACTATCCATGAATATTTTTTTGAAAGAGAATAAACTATTGTGAATGATCAAACCTCTAGTGTCAGATTGAAGAAAGCGTCGCTAAAGACTATTAAGGAAACTTTAGTTCAAAGAGGTAGGACTATTACATTAAATATGATCTGGCCCGCGAGATGATCAACTGTACACTTGATCACCTCAATAACCATATGGTTTTAGGCCTTATCAGCCGCATGATTTACTGCCCTAGACATCACCCAGACAATAACCATAAGGTTAATAATTCGGGATTTTCTGAACAAATCAACTTTTATCCTTTGAGGTAAATATTTACTTACCTGTCACCCACATACATAAATATGAAAAATGGGAAACCCTATTACCATTACAATTTTGACAAAGAGTGTCTCCACGCACACACTTTTAGTATATCGCATATGTGGACATCCTGATTCATAATTGAGGCTTAATTCTATCACCCATTGATACTGCAACAACCTGAAAGGTGCGGTAATGAAACATCACTGAATGAAAAAATATCAAAAAATAGATTCTGATTGGCCCTTAAAATTTTGGGGATGAAAAAATAAACTTCGTAAAATCAAAGCAAAAAACCCCAAAATAGCAGGGGTTTACACCATTAAGTGCACGATTAAAAATATCCTAGTAACATTTACGAAATCAAACTATTAATTTCACGTTTAATCAAATTGGATAGTTGTCCCTCCCCGAATGCCACAACCATATGCATGTCCTGCCTAAACTCAATCCAAACTAAACGTGTCCTATGTGATTAACCACGTGGTTAGTCATAACAATAATCGTCCACTTGAAGGGATTGAGATAAAACCTATAAAAGGATTCCCCCACTAACTTATAAAGTGACCCTAAAACCCAATATTAAATTGGTCTTATAAACTTTCTGTAATCCCGAGCATCCAAGAAACTCAATCTTAGTCAGAAATCCAGATAGAATTTTGGACTTTGTAAAATTTGCTTCCTCTGAGAAACACAAGCAAACCTTTGGGCACACCACAGAAAAGTTGGATCATTCCAAAAGAAGGTCTGCCTAATGGTGCCATATCAAAGGGACACTCCCCCGAGAAAAAAATGTCTCACGCTACAAGGCTAAAGAAACTTGGAAAAAATCTTTGGTGAGTACCATAAATATATAATGTGATATAAAACTATCCATATTTGTTTAAATACTTAGGCCGGACTAGGGTGTAATAGACAAAATATCGTTTCTCTTAAACAAACCATAACCACTCTATATAAAAAAGTGACCACCATATCAAACACTAGCATCAATCCTCGAAACAAACCATTACCATAACTGATTAAACTATTTGATATCAAATACAAACAATATAAAACACAAAAATAGCACACACTAAACCTCCTTCTCTGAAATCAAAGAACCAAAAGGATAAAACTAACACACATCAAAACCTCTTAAGCCCCTATGCTTTTGACTCACTTGAGTTTATATTGTATAAGTGCTCATCTAGTTTGGAAATTGTGACAAAATTATGTCCTCCCTAGAAACCAAAGAACCTCAGAAGTTGGTTTGCTACTTCATCTCTCTATCTTGTAGTGATCAAGAACAAATTTCCAACACTCACACACAGTAGAATTTATTTATTGCATATCATACTGCATAATAATGTGTGTGTATATGTTGAGTATGTTTAAATCCCTAAGTTTGAATTTTAATAATTTTTTGGGATTTTATAAACATTTTTTAAATAAGGTTTTCTTAATTAAAACTTGATTTAAAAGTTTCTATGGTCAAATTGTAAATATAATCTGTTGGGTATATTGGCCTAATGTTACCTTGGGTAGAATCTGAAAGCGGAGTAAACCTTAGGGTGTGGTTTTAATTACTTTAGGACGCACGTTTCATATCCTTTTATTGACCAACATCCGTCTTCATCCGATTGGCTGAGATTGTGTTTCTTTACTGAGTTATAAACGCGTATGTTTTTAGCCCTTGGATCATTGGTTATCGACGATCTGCATGTTGTCCTGGTGAATCCCAGTACAACTTTTAAAACCAATCAGCTATCGTTTAAGCACCGCGTTCTTAGAACCCTTTGATCTAAGTCAATATAACTTGACTTAATCCTGGCCCTTGGTTTTGATCCAGTCTCTCGAACCTTCTCTTCACCCTATAAAAGGAACCCTATTCTCAGACTTCGAAGACTTTTGCCATTTTCATTTTTCTGAGAAATAGAGAGAGAAGAGAGAGAAGAGAAAGAAGAGAGAAAACAGAGAGAAGATAGAGAGTTAGAAACCCTAATCCTGTTCGTCAAAGCCTCTTCCATCCAAACTCAAACACTTCTTCAAAACTCCTTCATATCCAAAACACTACCCTGAGTGTTCTTGAGTGATTGAGAGTTTGAGTTGAGTTTGTAATTGCTGTTGTAACCTCTTATTCGTTAGATCTTATTTTCAACTTAAACTTTTACTTAGATCTACTTTCTGATTTCATAGAAATTTTAGATCTGAGTTATTCATGTTACATTACACTTAGTTTCATTCCTTATTTCTCATCTTGAGAAATATATTGTTGATTATTTTCTATAAAGCGTTTGCTTACTTTGAAATCAACAATAAATGCTTTATGTTTCTAGTTCTTGTAAAACTAAACCTTTGACTTAGTTGGAATCACACTTGGAGGTTTTCAATCTCAAAAAACTTTTCTAAATTCTGAGATTGATCAAGACCTTGACTGTCTTCCTAGCAAGGTATCTGTGGATTTTGGGATTGATTTAAAGGTCAAATAAGGTTCGAAGTTTTGTAAGAAGAAAGAAAAAGAAAAGATCACAGCATATAGTGTTACTGTAATTTGTTAGGACTGTTGGTACTTAATAAGTGTGTGTGTGTGCATGCATGTGTTAGAGAGCACCTCCACAAACACTTTCACCCTACAACACGAAAAGTGTTGGTAATAAGATCTTGTGAACAAAGAGTCGACGTAAAGTGCTGGAACAAATCAGAAGTTAACAAACTGGGAGAACTACATCTACAATCAGAACTGCAGAGAAGTTATAAGGACACCAGAGGGTACATTCCTAAACTTATATAGGTCTGAGTTGTTTGCATGTTAGTTATATAGTTTGTAACTCATATATTTGTTTTAGTGGATTTTTCATTTTACTCCGTAGAGGGAGTCGCGGATGTTTACTCAATTGGTGAGGTTTTACCACGTAAAAAACATCGTGAACATAATCTTTCTACATCTCCTCATCTCATTCTTGGTTGTGCTGAGTTTAAGTTTTTTAAACTACTTTATAAACCTGTTATTCAAATCTTGAATATATCTCGTACATACTGATTTGTTAAACACATCTTCTGTTCAAATAGTTTGGTTTTTACGAAAAATGTTTCTTTAAAAAACAGATCGGAGTTACTTAAATAGTTTATTTTTATAAACAGCCTTAGTAACATATTTTTCAATTGGTATCAGAGCTTGGTAAACTGCTTTCAATAGAGATCCTGTGTTTCTGAAATTGTTTTCTGAAAATCAAATATGGACGAGAACAATGAAAGATTTGGTAACTTGACCAGACCTCCAATCTTTGATGGAACCAATTTTGCTTACTGGAAAGTAAGGATGATTGCTTTCATTCAAGGAACTCTGGGAGATGATGTCTGGGAGATTGTTGAAAATGGTTACACTTTTCCAACTAAACCAGCCACCGAAGGAAGTAATGAGAGGGTTAAGAAATCATTAAGTTAGTTCACTCAAGAAGAGAAACAAGTTTCTCGAAATAATAACAAAGGAAAGAATGCCATATTTATGTCCATAAATGAACATGAGTTCAAAAGAATCTCATCCTGTACCACTTCTAAGGAAGCTTGGGACACCTTGGTTACTGCTCATGAAGGAGACACTAGAGTTAAGGATGCTAAAACTCAAATGCTTATTTAGCAGTATAACTCCTTAATTATGTCTGAGACTGAGTCATTTGATGACTTCTATATGAACCTGACTGATATTGTGACCAAACTGCATGCTAATGGGGTGACTTATGATAGACATGAAATTGTATCTAAAATTCTAAGATCATTACCACATAAATTCGATAACAAAAGATATGCTATTGAGGAAATGTGTGATCAAAATCTCACTCCTGAATTACTCAGTAGTAAACCAAGAACTGTGGAAATGGAACTAGAATTTAAGAAACAATTGACACAAACCCATAGGAAATAGACTAGTTCCAATCTGAGCTTCTCTTCTAAGTTAACTAAGATTTAGCTTATATTCCCCACTTATGATTCTGATGAGGAATGCAATATAGAGAGTTTGGACAATCAGACTGCCTTAATTACAAAACAGTTTAAGAAAATCATTAAGTTTAGAAACAAAGTGGCAAATAAATAAGGCAATTCAAATTATCCAACTCCCTCTAATCACAGACCTCATGAGAAAAACCATGACAAAAATCACAAGGACTCTCATATTAGACCTAATAGAGACCTTAAGAAGACTGAATTCTATAGATGTGGTAAACTGGGGCACATTGCACAAGACTGTAGAGTTAACTTGAACACTCAAAACAAACACACTAGAGCTAACATTTGCAAAACATGGTATGATTAAAGTGACTCTGAAAAGGAGGAACCTTAGTCATCTGATGTTTTTGACCATTGCATGTCTTTCTTTGCCAAGATCATATATAATGATGATGTGCCTATGCCTGTGTATGAAAATGTTTCTAGTAACTCTACTCCTGCTATTGAGAATCATGTTTATACTGGTTTAGATGCTTTAATTACTGAGAATGTTGCATGTTCTACTTCGGGGTGTGTGAGTCAAAGGGATAGCGATAATGAGGATGTCATGGGTGTGTGAGTTTAAAAAATGAATCTTTAGGGGTCACTCCACACACCACACTTAGTGACTCGGACAATGAAGACCTCCCAGACATTCACACACTTTATGCTAAAACTCTCAAGAAAAGCGCTAGACTAGAAAAAATTGTGAAAGAACTTACCCAAAAGTTGGAAGATCTAAGCCTAATGGTCAAATGAAATGCTGAAGAGTATACTACCCAATGTTTGACTCACAAAAGAGAAATCAAAATGTTTGATGAAAAACTCAGAAATTTAAAAGAAAAAATGAAACTCTGGAGAAAAAATACAAAGGGACATTGTTACAATTGGAGCAAACTAACGAAAAGACAGCAACTATTTTCAAAAAAATTACAAAATTTAAAAATAATTCAAAATGTTTTGATGAATTTGTTGCTGAATCAAAAACCAATTTTGATGATCGAACTGGAATAGGGTTTTGCCCCAATTTGAAAACACAAACAAAATCTTTTGAACCTATCAAGTTTGTGTCAGGAGGCAAAAGACCTATTGAAACATGCCCAGAGTGTCATTCTCTAAAAACTGAGTTTGATTCAAAACATCAAAATTTTAACATTGGGGAATCAAGTTTCTCTAAACATGAAAGTTCACCTAAGGCAAAATACGTCTTCCCCTCTATTAGGAAGAGTGAGTCTGTATTCAAGACTGTCACACCTAGGAATAGAGTTCAGCCTCAAAACTCTTCAAAACCTTTGTTTAGAGAATTTCCTAAGGAAACCCCAATTCTGAGCAATCTTTATTGCTCCTACTGCGAAATATATGGTCACTCTTTTGATAGTTGCTATGCTAGGAGACTAGTTAAACCTGTCTATAATCCTCATATCTATCAGAACTTTAACTATTCTAGGAGGAACCGCAACGATTATATACTTCCTAGACAGCCAGATAGAAACTCTAATTACAGAAAGAGAAAGACCAAACCTAAAAGAACATTTCCTAGAAGGAATCCTAAGCACTTTCCTAAACCAAATGCTCAAGTCTTTCACAAAATTCAAAATCATGCGCAAAACATTTTTCAGCAGAAATCCAAAGCTCGCAAATTTTATCAATTGAGAGCTAATAAGTGCAAGATGAAAACTAAGGCAATTTTGGTTAGAAAAGATGATCTATTACCTCAGATGAAGTGTAATGTTGTTGTTACTGCTTTAAAAGCTGAACACACATCATCCGGTTGGTATTTAGACTCTGGATGTTCTAAGCATATGACTAGTGATGAAACTAAACTTTTAAACAAAACCAGCTTTGCTGGTGGTAAAGTCATTTTTGGTGATGGAGTTTCATCTCAAATCATAGGCAAAGGAACTCTCCAAGAAGATGGGCTTCCTATTCTTCAAGATGTTCTTCTAGTCAAAGGTCTTAAGGCAAATCTACTTAGCATATCGCAATTTTGTGACTCAGATCATACTGTTACCTTTTCAAAGAATAATTGCAAAATTTTAAATGAAAAAGGTGAATGCATAATTACTGGATTCAGAACTCCTGATAATTGCTACACTGTCATGAACAATTCTAAAATTTGTAATGTTGCCAGAACGGATGATAATGAGATATGGCATAACAGAATGGGTCATATAAATTACGATAACCTTAGTAGACTGACTTCTCAGGAAATAGTTAGAGGAGTTCCTAAAATCAAACTCAGACCCAATCTTATTTGTGGCTCCTGTCAGGAAGGTAAAATTGTTAAGGCACCTCATAAGAAAGTCAAAGATATTCTTACCTCTAATCCATTGGAACTCATCCATATGGACCTAATGGGTCCCTCCCAAACTGTTAGTCTCTGTGGACACAGTTACATCCTTGTTTTGGTTGATGACTTCACTAGATTTACCTGGGTAGCCTTCTTAAAACAAAAGTCTGAAACATTTCAAACCTTCCTAAATTTTTTTCTTAGGATTGAAAATGAAAAGGATACTCAAGTGAATAGAATTTGTAGTGATAGAGGTGGTGAATTCAAAGACACTAGTATTATAGAATACTGTGACTATAATGGTTATAAACACGAGTTTAGTGCTCCTAAGACCCCTCAATAGAATGGTATTGCGAAGAGAAAGAATCGTACCCTTCAAGAGATGGCACGTGTTATGTTACATGCCAAGAATTTACCTAAATATTTTTGGGTAGAATCTATTCATACTGCGTGTCACATTATAAATAGGGTCTATCTTAGAAAGAATTCCAAAAAAACTCCTTACGAACTTTGGTACAATAAAAATCCTAATCTCAAATATCTTAGAACCTTTGGCAGTACTTGTTATGTATGCAAAGATAGGGAACACTTATCCAAATTTGAGAGCCGGGGAGATAAAGCCATATTTCTAGGATATTCGCCTAACAATAGAGCTTATCGAGTGTATAATATTCGTACTAAAACCTTGATGGAATCCATAAATGTAATTGTTAGTGACACTACTGTAGAAAGCAAGACTGGTGAATCTACTATTGAGGAAGAGTCTACAAATATTTTAGAAAACGACTCCTCTGAAATGGATAATTCATTACCTATTGAGACACCTGAGGTACCTAACTGGGTTTTTAAAGATCATCCCATAAATAACGTAGTTGGTAACCCTAGTGAGCC
Organism: Sambucus nigra; assembly: GCA_949130495.1. Taxonomy (NCBI): domain Eukaryota; kingdom Viridiplantae; phylum Streptophyta; class Magnoliopsida; order Dipsacales; family Adoxaceae; genus Sambucus; species Sambucus nigra. The sequence goes on from OX422223.1 coordinate 263,522,184, forward strand.
AGTGCGTACAAGATCCCAACTAAGAAACTATGCACATTATGCATGTTTTGTTTCCCTTGTGGAACCAAAGAATGTAAATGAGGCATTGAATGACTCTCACTAGATTTCTGCTATGCAGGAAGAACTTTTACAATTTGTCATTCATGATGTTTGGTATCTTGTTCCACGTCCTGATCACAAAAAGGTTGTTGGCACACGTTGGATTTTCAAAAATAAAACTGATGAAAATGGGATAATAATTAGAAATAAAGCTAGATTAGTTGCTCAAGGATACTCTCAAATAGAAGGAATAGATTTTAACGAGACCTTTGCTCCTGTTACTCGTTTAGAATCTGTTCGTCTGATTTTTGCTATACCTTGCCAGATGCATTTTACACTATACCAAATGGATGTCAAATCTGCGTTCCTTAATGGAATACTGGCTGAAGAAACCTATGTAGAACAACCTAAAGGGTTCATTGACCCTAAATATCCAAATCATGTATTTCGTCTGAAAAAGGCTTTGTATGGCCTTAAACAAGCTCCTAGAGCTTGGTATGAGCGTTTTTCCAGTTTTCTTTTAGATAAAGGTTTCAAAAGAGGCGGAAATGACCAAACACTTTTTGTCAAACATTTTGACAAACATATCACTATTGCTCAACTTTATGTTGACGATATTATATTTAGATCAACTTCTCCCTCAGAAGTCAAATCCTTCTCTGAAACTATGCATAAGGAATTTCAAATGTCCCTTATGGGGGAGCTACAATTCTTCTTAGGCCTCCAAGTCAAACAAAATTCAAAAGGATTATTTGTATCGCAATCCAAGTACGCTTTAGAGATAGTAAAGAAATTTGTCCTCGAGAGTGCTAAAGATGCTAAAACGCCCATGAGTACTACGCTAAAACTTTTTAAAGATGAAAATGGAAAATCTGTAGATCCTACTCTATATCGTAGTATGATAGGAACCTTACTATATCTTACCACCTCGCGTCCTGATATTATGTATGCTGTGTGTGTATGTGCTCGATATCAAAGTAACCCTAAAGAGAGACACTTGAATGTTGTTAAACGTATCATTAAATATGTAAAAGGCACTCTAAATCTAAGACTTTGGTACACTAATAACACACCAAACACTATAATTGGGTACATTGATGCTGACTGGGCTGGGTGTACTGATGATAGTAAAAGCACATCAGGAGCATGTTATTATATAGGTAATAACTTGGTAGGTTGGAGTAGTAAAAAACAAAACTGCACATCACTCTCGACAGCTGAATCTGAATACATAGCCGCTGGCAGCTGTTGTGCTCAATTAATGTGGCTTAAACAAATGCTAAGTGATTATGGTATTCAAGAAAACCAATTGCATCTCTATTGTGATAATCAAAGCGCGATTAATATTTCTAAAAACCCTGTTCAACACTCGCGAACAAAGCATATTAAAATAAGACATCATTCTATACCCGAATTGGTTGAATCTAAGGAATTAGAAATCAATTATCTTCCTACTGATCTACAACTCGCAGATATGTTTACCAAACCTCTAGATTATAATAGATTCATTTCATTACGTAAATGTATTGGTATGGTTTATGCTGACTAATAATTTTGCTGTTTATTCAAGTTTTTCCCTTTGTCCATTTGAGACAAAATGGGGGAGAAATTTGAGTCTATTCAACTCTTACATATGCTAAACAACTTGATCTTAGTGATTTATTGCAGGTTCTTATTGTACAGTTACTATCAATAGTTGTAATAGGGTATTCAAATGTACTTAGTTGAGTTATGTACTTTTTAATTTCTAGGCATTGGGTAGATAGAATTTTGATAGGAATAAGTTTTTTTTTTTTTTTGTCGCCCTACGAGTCCTAGATGACTCAAAAGAGATTTGTCTCATATTTCCAAAGGGGGAGATTGAAGCCCTTATGATTTTGACTCACTTGAGTCTATATTGTATAAGTCCTCATCTAGTTTGGAAATTGTGACAAAATTATGTCCTCCCTAGAAACCAAATAACCTCAGAAGTTGGTTTGCTGCTTCATCTCTCTATCTTGTAGTGATCAAGAACAAATTTCCAACACTCACACACAGTAGAATTTATTTATTGCATATCATACTGCATAATAATGTGTGTGTATATGTTGAGTATGTTTAAATCCCTAAGTTTGAATTTTAATAATTTTTTGGGATTTTATAAACATTTTTTAAATAAGGTTTTCTTAATTAAAACTTGATTTAAAAGTTTCTATGGTCAAATTGTAAATATAATCTGTTGGGTATATTGGCCTAATGTTACCTTGGGTAGAATTCGAAAGCGGATTAAACCTTAGGGTGCGGTTTTAATTACTTTAGGACGCACGTTTCATATCCTTTTATTGACCAACATCTGTCTTCATCCGATTGGCTGAGATTGTGTTTATTTACTGAGTTATAAACGCGTATGTTTTTAGCCCTTGGATCATTGGTTATCGACGATCTGCATGTTGTCCTGGTGAATCCCAGTACAACTTTTAAAACCAATCAGCTATCGTTTAAGCACCACGTTCTTAGAACCCTTTGATCTAAGTCAATATAACTTGACTTAATCCTGGCCCTTGGTTTTGATCCAGTCTCTCGAACCTTCTCTTCACCCTATATAAGGAACCCTATTCTCAGATTTCGAAGACTTTTTCCATTTTCATTTTTCTGAGAAATAGAGAGAGAAGAGAGAAAATAGAGAGAAGAGAGAGAGTTAGAAACCCTAACCCTGTTCGTCGAAGCCTCTTCCATCCAAACTCAAACACTTCTTCAAAACTCCTTCATATCCAAAACACTACCCTGGGTGTTCTTGAGTGATTGAGAGTTTGAGTTGAGTTTGTAATTGCTGTTGTAACCTCTTATTCGTTAGATCTTATTTTCAACTTAAACTTTTACTTAGATCTACTTTCTGATTTCATAGAAGTTTCAGATCTGAGTTATTCATGTTACATTACACTTAGTTTCATTCCTTATTTCTCATCTTGAGAAATATATTGTTGATTATTTTCTATAAAACGTTTGCTTACTTTGAAATCAACAATAAATGCTTTATGTTTCTAGTTCTTATAAAACTAAACCTTTGACCTAGTTGGAATCACACTTGGAGGTTTTCAATCTCGAAAACTTTTCTAAATTCTGAGATTGATTAAGACCTTGACTGTCTTCCTAGCAAGGTATCCATGGATTCTGGGATTGATTTAAAGGTCAAATAAGGTTCAAAGTTTTGTAAGAAGAAAGAAAAAGAAAAGATCACAACATATAGTGTTACTGTAATTTGTTAGGACTGTTTGTACTTAATAAGTGTGTGTGTGTGTGCATGCATGTGTTAGAGAGCACGTCCACAAACACTTTCACCCTACAACACGAAAAGTGTTGGTAATAAGATCTTGTGAATAAAGAGTCGACGTAAAGTGCTGGAACAAATCAGAAGTTAACAAACTGGGAGAACTACATCTACAATCAGAACTTCAGAGAAGTTATAAGGACACCAGAGGGTACATTCCTAAACTTATATAGGTCTGAGTTGTTTGCATGTTAGTTATATAGTTTGTAACTCATATATTTATTTTAGTGGATTTTTCATTTTACTCCGTAGAGGGAGTCGTGGATGTTTCCTCAATTGGTGAGGTTTTACCATGTAAAAAACATCGTGAACATAATCATTCTACATCTCCTCATCTCATTCTTGGTTGTGCTGAGTTTAAGTTTTTTAAACTACTTTATAAACCTGTTATTCAAATATTGAATATATCTCGTACATACTGATTTGTTAAACACGTCTTGTGTTCAAATAATTTGGTTTTTACGAAAAAAGTTTCTTTAAAAAATAGATCGGAGTTACTTAAATAGTTTATTTTTATAAACGTCCTTAGCAACATATTTTTCAACCTCTTTGGATTTTGATTTTAGGGTTTCGTTGTTTAGTTTTTGCTTTAATTTTGGGTGTCTGATCTAACAATGTAAGGGAAATTTTCCAATCGAGTCAATTTGTATGTAATTAACTTAATTTTAAACAAAACTTTTGAGTCATAGCAAAGACTTTGTGTTTGTTGATATATCCAAGTGTGACCTCAGTAGGGCCCAACTCGTATTCAACTCAACAGACATAGTAAACCATATTTTCCATATGGAGTTGGCCCTGAATTGTCTTAGCTTTATATATTATTTGACGCCAAGACCTTCTACCAGTCCGGACCTCTGTCTTCACGTCTTGTCTGGTTCACCTGACAGCCAAGATGCCATCTCGACTAGACGTCTACTCAGTCGAGACCACACTCTATAGATTATGTTTGAATAAGACCTTGTGGGTATCATACTCGATCAAGCCAAGACCCTTCTGGGCGACCTTTCTAGGACGCGCAAGGCAAAGCTCCAGTATCATCATCCCACATGGACAGGCAGTTACAACTATATCACGTGTGCATTTGAGAGGAATATTTTATCATCATAATCTACTTGCATAGGTGACAAGTACTATTACTCATTGGCTAATGCAAACTACACATGCATGGTGCATGCGTGGAATGCACACTGTACCACCCAACACTATATGTACTTGTCTCCTTCTACCTTGAGAAATATCCTTAATTTGAAACCCTAGGAAGACACTGTTAAAGTTATGGTAAAGAGAGAATAAGTTAAGTGCATTGTACTCAAAGGCCATTAGAGCCTAGTTTGACAGTAAACATACATTCACCAGCACAGTGGAGTAGGCCAAAAAGGCTTAACCACTTATATTACTGTCTTTATCCTCTTTGTATCACCTCCTCCTTCATTTAAATTGTTATATTTTCACCATTATTGTGCACTTGAGGTCCTAATGGTTTAAGCTCTTACTCATATTACTTAGTGGTACCATTTTTGGCACCATCAGTTGGCGTTGTGTGTGGGATGTGATATCATCATCTTCTTCCTATCATTTACCTATTACTCCTCACTAAATTCTTTAGTGGTGGTCAAACTCCACATTTTCCCGAGCTTGAACCAGCCTTGAAAGAGCTTTTAATGGCATCAGATCTTCCTTTGGGCGTTGGTCCCTGTAAAAAATGGTTGAGGTCGCGGCGGCGCTGCGATCACTGGTAGCGAGCCAAATAAACATGCAGAAGGAACTGGCCACATTCATCCAAAACATTTTAACTACGCCTGTTGGTGCATGAGCAAAGATGATTACTCCATCCACCAGGGATGGCGGCAATTAGGTGACAGGGGGATAACCCCCAGCCTTGCAGAAGGAGGTGCAACCTTAATAGAGGCGAAGAGATGTTACTGACCCCAGGCATCAATGCTTGGGGAGAGAAGGTAGAGAATATGAAGATAATGAGTATGATGATGTCACATAGTGCTGAAAACCATATAAAATTTTAAGAGATATTGTGTGCCCTACTCAAGCTAGTGGCGGAAACTCCGCAAGGCCGAGCAGAGAAGGACGGTCTCATCTTTTAGTATTTGATAGGCTAAGAAGAGGCTCTACTTTGACAGGCTCGACCCTGTAGGTGATCTCCGAGACCAACTGTGCAAGTCTCGTAGCAGGGAAGGATTCAGGAAATATAGAGGATATGTTGACAAATGAACATCCAATGGCCAAGACGAGGAGCAATGTGAATTCAATAGTCATCACAGAATGTTTGATCCAGAACCCATCCAATGCCAGGACGAGAAGGAGGGGATCAATGAAAATGCCGTTCTAGCTGACAAACAATGGAACAACTCTATTAAAAGACTAGAGGACATGATTGGAGATCTATTAAAGAGTCGAGACCCTCTGTAGAGGGGTTATATGGAAGGGTCGCAATTTATTGCTAGAATTATGAGTTACCTTCCCCGAGTAATTTTAAGCCTCCAATGATGAGAACGAAGTACGATGGGAGTACCAATCTAGCCCATAATGTGGAAATGTATCAATCTATTGCAGACATCTTCTCAGACTCAGACGAGATGAGGTGTAGGGTTTTCTCGAGCACCCTCACTAGAGCAGTGCAGGTCTGGTATACCTCTCTCCCAAGAAACTCAATTCAAAACTTCAAGCAACTCGCAGAGAGGTTCATTCATAACTTCTATTTTAGGGTTAAGCTGAGGAAAAATACCACCCTCTTACTGTATGTAAAGCAAAGAAAGAACGAATATCTGTGAGAGTACATAGCCTATGATGAGAATATTGGAAGTGGAAGACTATGATGAGAATATTGCAATGACTTCTCTAATATGAGGATTACATAAAGGAATGCTCTTCTGAAAATTGGTCGAGGACCCTCCTAAGTCCATGGAAGAACTCCTCCCTATGGCCAGTCGAGTCATGAACACCGAGGAGGCCATGGCGGCCAAAGCTGAAGATGAAAAGGGAGCTAGTCGGATCAAGTCTTAAAATTCAAAGGCAAAGAAGATAAGAAGAGTTCGGGGGATGATAAGTTCGCTCACTATACCCCATTGACTGCCACCCCAGAAATGATTCTAAATGAGATCAAGAACGATAGGTCCTTGAGATGGCCCAAGAAGCTCAAAGCCCCTACTCACAAGAGATATAAAAGTAAATGGTGTGAATTCCACCAAGACCATGACCATACCACTGACAAATTCTTTGCACTCAAAGATGAAATAGAAAAGATGTTAAAGCAAGGGAAACTTAAAAAGTACGTGGATAGGAGGGGTAGCCGAGATAACACTCGAAAGAGAAGAGACACTAGGTTTAAACCAGATGATACAGTGAAAAAGGATGATAGTGCATCAGATAACGATGAGGAGGCCGACCCTAACCTCCCACCAAATAAAACTAATCCCAAAGGTTGACTGCATTGTATTTCTCAGAGCGTGAAAATGATATGTGGTGGTTTGGCCGGTGGTGGTAAAGAGATAACCGATCGTAAAGACCATGTTGCAGAAGCTAAAGATCTCCCCATGCCAGATGTAGTGAACATGATCACTGTTGATTCAAAGTTGGGTAAAAGGAAGAAGGTTGACATGAACATCTTGGTTGTATTCTTCCCACGGTTGGACTTCAAGGGGATTTTAGCCCGACATGATGACCCGTTGGTAATTACTATGAATAGATGGGTATGATGTCCCTAGAATATTAGTCGATCGTGGAAGTTTTGATGATGTGATGTTCTGAAAGTATTTCAAAGGATTAGGATTAATCAAGAAGAGGCTCCTCCCATACCATCAACCCTTAATTGGCTTTAGTGGAGAAAAATTCCTTCATCTTGGGATTTATGAGATGGACGTCACTACGGGGGAAACTTGGCCTAGGTTACTAACAAAAATGATTAATTTCTTCGTGATGGACGAGAACACTTATTCATCATAAAATATCATTATGGGATGAGTATTCGTCAAAGAATTTGAGGCAGTTACCTCAACCATTCACCAGATGATAAAATTCCCAGCTCCTTATAGAGTCGAGGAAGTTCAGGGTGACCAGGTTGAGGCGTGTGAATGCTACTTTAATTTAGCCAAGGAGAGAGAGGCATATAAAAGGGACACTACTACTTATAACATAGACACTCTCGACCCTAGATACGAGATGAAGACGTAAAAGGGCAAAGCTATAAAAGGCAGAAGTTATAGAGGAGGTAGAATCCATTGTCCTCAATGAGGATGAGCAAAAAAAACCGGACAGATCGGCAAAGCTCTGAAGAAAGAGATCAAAGAAGAGTTGATCAAACTCTTGAAGAAGAGACAGATTATTTTTGCATGGAGCCATGCAAGCATGCTAAGGATTGATTCGTAGATCCTTTGACAAAAATTAAATGTAGATGAGGGAGATAACCAAGTCAGGTAAACACAGAGCATCTACTCTAGGGAGAAATACAAAGTCATAAGAGAGGAGGTGAAGAAGATGGAGAAGGTAAAATTTATAAGGTAAGTCATCTATCCAGAATGGTTGGCAAATGCTGTAATTATGCCGAAGCCCAATGGAAAGTGGAGAATGTGTGTTGACTTCATAGATTTAAACAAGGCATGCCCAAAAGATAGCTTCCTCCGCCAAGAATGGATCAAATGGTTAATGCCATGACTAGACATGAACTGATGAATTTTATGAAAACCTACTTTGGCTACAATCAAATATTCATGGACCCAACCGATGTAAAAAAGACCTCATTCATCACGAACAAAGGTATATACTGCTATAAGGTTATGTCCTTCGACCTCAAGAATACTGGGTCCACATACCAGAGGTTAGTAAATAAGATGTTCGAAGATCAAATAGGAAAGACCATGGAGGTATACATTAATGATATGCTGACCAAGAGCTTTAAAGCTGAGATGCACGTGTGATAATACACAAATATCGCGTATTTCATCCGTCGAACCTACGCATTTTAGCCCCCTCGGGTGCCTTAATATCTATATTTAAGATCCTTAACCAGACAACCTCTGTTTATATTGTTAACATGCTATATGAGGTATAATTGGGATTTTATAGGTATTTAGGTACCAAGTATGGGATTCGGACGCATTCCATGCAATTTCTGTACACAATCACACGTTCAAGGGCAATCCGGTCATTTCACAGCTTGGGCACTGGCCCGACATCTACACAGAAGTTGTATCTCCCCTTGCTAGCTTCGCGTGGCCATGAACGGTGCGTGATTACGAGTCCGTATGACAAAGTTACGGCGTTTGAGCAGAGATGAATTGCATGCGAAAATAGGGGATTCTGCAGGCTGCCTGCTTAATCGATCGATCGAGCCTGGGGGTCGATCGATCGACCCTCTATATTTTTTCCATGATTTTAACAGTCAATCGATCGACCACAGTGGTTGATCGATCGATCCCCTGTTTTTTCCTGCAGATATTTTCTTCTCATTTTCTTTCTTCTTTTCTTTTATTCTAACTGGTATATATACCAAGTTTGTTGTAATATTCAGAGAGAACGTTTTTAGATAGTTTTAGAAGATATAATTGGTTAGGGTTTGGGTGATTTGCTTAGTTCTTCTTCATTTCTTCTTGGATTGACACACTTTTGGGCTTGAATGTTGACTATTCATCATCCTCTCCATTGATATAGTTTTTATTTCTTCATTTCTTGCTTTTTACTTCATTTACAAGCTTTCTAATTTAGGTTTACATGCTTTAGTTACATGCTTTGATCCTGTTCTTTCTTGTATAGTTTTATTGTGCTTATTTACACGTTTTCATTTACCGCGTTTTTAACATGCTTTCTAGGTAATTTAAATTAGGTTATGTTTGAATGGAACTCACTCGAGTTGATGTGTTGCTTTGCTTTGGTGATGGAGTTTACGGGTCTATTTCGGGTGCGTTGTCCTAGTTATTATGCCGAGGGGATTTGACGGGGCATATCATGTATGTCCCGTGCTTACGACCTTTCGTGCGTAATTTTTGGGATATTTGTTAACGCCAAAATCTTATTAGGATTTTATGATGATTTAGGGCGTGATAGCTCTTGATTTAATTAACTGTCGAAACGAGACACATGTGTAATAACTTGTCGACCCATGTAACAATTTTATACTAATTAACTCGAGTAAGGGATATTCGATGCAACCTATAGTTTTACTCGCTTTCATAATCTAGTTTCAATACCTTGCCTAGATTAACATTTCCCTTATGCATATTTTTCCTTTTAGTTTGTAATCATCTTTTAAACTTTTATTTCAGAGTATTAAATCACTTGAATTCTAGCATCTCGTCTCTATGGATTTTCGTTACCCGATTTACCGCTGTACTTGCCTCGCAAGTGTAGTAGTAACTTAGGTTTTTGTATTGAGTTGGCGAAACAAAAACAACGATTAGCATCTTTACACGCGCTACTTTTCGTACTCAATCAAAATGGCGCCGTTGTCGGGGAACGAATTTGTTTTAGACTTTATTTGATTTATTATTTCATAGTATTTTATTTCTATTTGTATTATTTACTAATATTTTGCAGGACTTCCACATTTGAGCACTTAGAAACGCTTGAATTCATTCCACGCGTGCCTACTTTGTGGAATTCGCCACTTCGAGCCATTTTTGGGGTAAGCATGTCTTATTCCAATTCTTTCGGTAATCCTTTTTATAATTCTCAAAATATTAGGCCTATGTCTTTCGGTGAATACTTAGCATCCCAAAGTGTAACAAGTTCAAACATGACTTTGGGCGAGTATAACGAAAGTCAAAACTTAGGTTATTGGAATCTTGATGATGATGATAATGATTTTGGGCCTTTACCTCCTTATAATAGGAATTTTGAAACGAATTCAAATAGTTTTCAAAAATTTTATAATAATGAGTTTAAGTTTAAGTCCAATGGTAATTTTCAAAGTTCCCATTCTCATGTATTCGCAGCTCGACCTATGACATTTGGTGAGGGCTTGCGTATGTATGAAAATGAGAAACTACAAAATCGTTATCGGGAAGAAAATCGTTCGTGGTAACATGAGTTGTATTTATTATTTAAGTCCGACGACGATTTTGCTTCCGAGACTTTCGAAGTCAAGGAATGTTTTGAACCAAATGAGGTACTTGTGCCTACTTTGGAACAAACCATTCAAGACTTTGCCCATCGCGTAATAGATATTGAAAGCGAGGATGAAAATGACGTAATATCTATTTGCAATGAATGATTTCTTCTTTGGACCCCAAAGAAGAACATTTCATTGAAAATGATATTATTTCATTCGAAACTCAAAAGTCATGCGATGATGACTCATCTCATGAGTTTGAACTTCATTCATCCCCATTTTCATTCTCTATTACCCCACCGGAACAAGTACCCGATGATTCGATTTCAAACTTTAATGTTTTAAACCCTATCGCCGATGAGGAGTACTTTCTCAAGTCGTCCTCCACGATCGAATTCGTTCCTTTGTGTGCGCCGCCTCCCATTCCAACTTCAAAATCATTGGGAGGATTTTAGGCTTTTCTCAGTCCCCACTTGTTTTTGTCACCCGTCCTATCCAAATCCCCCATCCTCCCTCCCAAAGTTTCAATTGGGGATGGTTCACTTTTATTGCCTTACACATGCCTTCCGTCGTTCGAATGGAATTCCTATTTTTCGGGAGTCATGCATGTTTGGGAGGGTCCACCGTTGATCCGCCAAATTCAAATTGTGTTTTGGATGGGCCCTCAAAAGTTTCAACTTTTAGTATATAGTTAATTACACATCCTAAGTGTAGGTTGTATATACTAACTTCTTCATTTTTGTTTTTCTTAATATTAGCCTAGTGTAATTAGTTAATCTCTTTTTATTTCTTTTTGTATGCTTGGTTCTAACTCTTTTATAGGTTCAACGGACTTGAATTTGTGGAGATATGCGCCCCGGCACACATTTGTTAAGAAAACAATCAAAAAAGTCACAAAAACATTTTTCCTTTGTTTTTCACACACGCATGCTCATGCATTTGCATTTGTTTTTCTTTTTTATTTTATTTTATTTTTCATTTTTTGTCGTGAACATGCGTGTGTGTTGCTCGTTGTGCATATTTTTTATTTGTGGTTAGCATAGGCCTATTTGTGTGTATATTTTAGCCTATGTCTATTTAATTTTATTTTTATTTTTATTTTTATATTTTTATTTCATTTATATATATATATATATATATATATATATATATATATATATATATATATATACTTATATTTACTATATATATATATATTTATATTATACTTAAACCCCTTAATTATCCCATTTTTGCAATTTCCCCCCACTTTTAAAACAGGAAGCAGTGTGCCTTGCCCTGCTTGATCGATCGATCGAAGGCCCTAGTTAAAGGTCGAGGCTGCTATTTTTTCCCCCATTTTCTTATTCTCTCTTCTCCTCTCCTACACTGTTTGGTGCCCTAGATTCCCCCCCCCCCCCCCCACCACATTTCTTTCAATTTCTTCCATTTTCTACACTTTCAAGGTATAATTCTTCCTACTTTATTATCTTTTTGTAGATTTGGGTTGATTTTTGTCACAAATTCCATGTTTTATCCATTATTTGAAATTTTTTGAATGTGTTGCTCTTACCCCTGATTTGTGTTGTTCCAACCCATTTCATTCATGATTATTGATGTATATCCACTCATGAACACATGTATATTGCTGCATTATTGTTTTGTTCATGAGTGGGGCTTTTTGGTTGGTTCAAATAGGTATATTTCACCCTTGACGCACATTGCACACGTCAAGTGTTCGCTAAAATGCCCCAAATAGTTTTCAATCCCATTTTTGGCGCACACTTGGGTGATTTTCATTCCATGTCACATTCCGACATTTTTTATCGCAATGTTGCAATTTTTACCTCGGTTTTGCGCACTTGCATTTCAACTTGTACACTAATTAACCATTAATTGTGATTACAATATTTTTTGTATTGCTTAATTCTTGTTTTGTAGGTTGAAATGGCACAGTTAAAGAAATACAAATATACTAGGTGCTTGCTCGCCGGGGGCGTCGAGGGGTTCCGTTGCGATCAGGAGCGGGATTGGTACCGCGCCCACTTTCACACATCCGAGCATCCACTTGGGTATCATTTTGCGTGGACTATTGAGCATATACCACGGGAGGCGTGTGTTCTTCTGTGCCCTCAGGGATGGGAGCCCTTTCTCGCTACCAACGGGCGCATCAACGAAGAGCTGGTCTGTATTTTCTATACGACGTTGGTAGAGGTAAAGGGGGATGGGCAGACTAGTTATGAGGCGATGGTCCGTGGGGTGAGGATACCTTTCAGCATTTTTGATTTGGCTGACTACATAAGTGTGCCAAACCCCGGGGACTCGATCAGTTTTATGGATGGGACCATCTTCGGCCGTGGGACATTGATAGAGGCCCTTGCATCGGGAGAGTCTTGGAAAAAGGGTGCTTTTCGCTCAGCTGCAATGACCGAGTTTACTGCACTACATTAATGTCCACTCTTTCATGGTGACGAACAACCGGTCAGAGGTTCGTCACAAGCATGCCGCATTGATCTACACGCTGATTAATGGTTTAGGCAATATCAGCTTGCCCAGTATCTTTTTGGATATGATGTGTGCTAAAGAGATTGCCTGGAGGTTTTCCCTTACCTTTCCTGCCCTCATTACGAGGATATGTTTGTCGTACGGTTGCCCTGAGTTTGACGCTGACCATAAGCACGAGCCACTCGGGCTTCTCTCCAAGGATAATATTTCAAAGATGCTTAAGCACGAGTGGGGGAAACCGGGCAATAAGAGACAGAGGGCGGAGGTGGATGATGAGCCGAACGATGAGGAGGACAAGATTAGGGAGATGAAGACTGGTGAGGGTTCTCACACGCCGCCCACATATTATGATGCCCTCTTTGTGGCATTCCAGGCCGTGCAGGACCAGCGCTGGGAGGAGACCCAGCTCAAGACTGCTACATGGGAGTCCCATCTGGACCAGTTGTAGGCCGAGCAGCGACAGCAGTGGGCACAGCAGCAGGCCCAACAGGAGTAGTTTCATGCCGAGCAGTGGCAGGAGTGGGCCCTGCATAGGCATGCGAGAGTGCAGCACAAACATGACTATCGGATGATGAGCAGATGATGAGAGATCTTTATTTGCAGCGCAGTGATTCCGACACACCGCTACCTCCTCATTTTTAGGACCCTTCTGATCCTAGTGGTTCTGGACACTAGGCTACTGTTGTACTGGGTCGTTTTTGGCATTTTTGGGGTCCGATATTATTGTACTTTTTTTTATTTTTTTATTTTTGTCTTTGTATTTCTTTTATTTCACTAGTTGTAATGTATTAAGTGATTTTGTATTGAACTTATGAAATGAGAAATGAAAATGTAGTTTGTGGTTGTTTATTGGATTTTGATGTGTGTGACCTTCCATTTTATAAAATCAAAAAGTTCACCATCAATTTATCTAGTATTTGCACTTCAGCCCCTCTATATTATTGTGACTTGTGACATAGATTCTCTTAACTAAATACATCGGTACATATTCTTCATATGCTTTGTACTAACTTGTTTTGCAGCTTCATTTGGACTTATACTTTTGGAGATCGTTCCAAATTTGGGTAATATCATTCTTTTCCTATCTTTGTGTTGTGTTCTTTAATGGACGCATTGGGGACAATGCAACATTTAAGTTAGGGGGTGTAGTATATTCCATCCATTTTGTTGATTAGTCCTTGAATTTGATTACAATTTAGTTACAAAGCATGTTTTTGTTAAAAAATTGAAAATTTTCAAAAATATTTTCTTTCTTTTTTCTCCATTATTGGGCATTTAGCCCTTGTTTCCGATGATAAATTTTAATAATTTCCCGATCAAATAGACAATTCAACGATGCATGTTCTCGATTTTAGAAGTTATTAGACTTTAGTCCTAAATCATGAATATTATGAATAACTTCATGAATTAAACTTTATCCCGTGAGCACATGCACCATTCTTGTTATATTGATTTGGTTTAAGATTTTTATAACTCGGTATGCTTTTGTTGCATTGTATATACTTACACCGAGTGAGATTAGAAACTTATCTTAATTTGTGAGTGTATACACTTTTCTTTCCTCTTTGAAAACGTTACAGTCGTTGGTAATCTCTTTATTCTTTCATTGACCATTCATTAATTGAGTTCATACTTGAAATGTGTTACTTGAGCATGATTTTCATATGTTGTTTGACTCGAGAATTGTGTATACTTTTTGAAATGATCATAAGACATCTTTGATATATCACCCATATGACCTTGACCTCACCCTTTATATGTTCCCTAGTCAACCCACTTGAGCCTAAATACTAGCCTTTCTTTTCATTACCCAAAATCCCATAACCAACTCCAAATTGGAGTTTTATACCATACATATTACCTTACATACGCCTGTTTGGATTGTTGCTTGGTATTGGATGATATTGTTGTGTTGTGGTTGCAATTTGAGTATGAAAAGAGTAGGAAGTGAAAAGAAAAAGAGTGAAAAAGAGAAAGTTAAAAACAAAAGAAAACAAAAGAAAAAAAAGTGAGAAAAAGAAGAAAAGAAAAAGAAAGAGAAAGTTGTTTATAGTGTTTGTATGTGATTTAATAATCCTTGTTACTCTCTCGATTGTTATATCTAATGCTCGTTTGGAAATCATTTGTCCAATTTTGAAATTGCCCACTTTTTCCCATTTTCCCGAGTTTTATCCCCAAACACTTTGAATCCGCATATACATCCCTTTCATTTCGTACCTTAACCTAGCCTACATTATAACCATATTAAAGTCCTATGTGATCTTAGGTTGATGTAATTCAAATGGTTAAATAGTTGTGATAATCTGTGAAAATGCATTTCGCCTGTTTTAGTCTGCGGTATCCTTTGATTGAGATTACATTTTTCATTTTATATTTAGCGTTCTTCTTTTGTGACATGTGCGCGGCCTAGTTTCCCTTTACATTTACTCCTTATGCCCGCATGTCCCGTGTGTTACCTCCCTGTTTCAAGTGGATTCATTTGATGAGTGTAATGCTCGTGAGGATTGACTTTTATGCATGCTTTTATATTTAATATCCGAGTTATTTATGTTTTTCGCCAAATCATACTTTGCATGGCTCGCTCCCCTCCCACATTTTAAGGTTTCAATTCTATGAGGTTCATTCTATAAGGTTAATGATTCGGACTTTTGTGTGAATTCATTCACTTTGCTAATAATGCGTATGAAATCTTTTTCGTTGTTGTTGGGCTTGTCGCATGTTGGTTTGGGCATATTTTGAGGAAACTTTATGATGTTTGTGGGTACCACCACTGAAAGCCCTCACGAGATGACACTCGTCCACTAGGGTAACCTAGGGGTTTAACGGCTTATTGCATACGCTAAATGCAATCGAATCGCCCGCAAAAGTGGCCTTATGCTTTGATACCATATTTTTGTACTTATCCTGCTTTTGGTGCTTGTTGTTATTGTTGCATCCTATTTCATTGCTAGGGACTAGCAATGTGTATGTTAGGGGGTGTGATAATACGCAAATATCGCATATTTCATCCGTCAAACCTACGCATTTTAGCCCCCTCAGGTGCCTTAATCTCTATATTTAATCCCGTTAACCAGACAACCTCTGTTTATATTGTTAACATGCTATATGAGGTATAATTGGGCTTTTGTAGGTATTTACGTACCAAGTATGGGATTCGGACGCATTCCGCGCAATTTTCGTACACAATCGCATGTTCAAGGGCAATCCGGTCATTTCACAGCTTGGGAGCACCTGGCCTGACATCTACACGGAAGTTGTAGCTCTCCTCCCTAGCTTCACGTGGCCATGAGCGGTGAGCGATTCCGAGTCCGTATGACAAAGTTACGACGATATGAGCGGAGATGAATTGCATGCCAAAACAGGGGATTCTGCAGGCTGCCCTGCTTGATCGATCGATCGAGCCTGGGGGTCGATCGATCGACCCTCTATATTTTTGCCACGATTTTAACAGTCGATCGATCGACCACAGGGGTCGATCGATCGATCCCCAGTTTCTTCCTGCAGATATTTTCTTTTCATTTTCTTTCTTCTTTTCTTTTATTCCAACTTGATATATATACCAATTTTGTTGTAATATTCAGAGAGAACATTTTTAGATAGTTTTAGAAGATAGAATAGGTTAGGGTTTGGGTGATTTGCTTAGTTCTTCTTCATTTCTTCTTGGATTGACACATTTTTGGGCTTGAATGTTGACTATTCATCATCCTCTCCATTAATATAGTTTTTAATTCTTCATTTCTTGCTTTTTACTTCATTTACAAGCTTTCTAATTTAGGTTTACATGCTTTAGTTACATGCTTTGATCCTGTGCTTTCTAGTATAGTTTTATCGTGCTTATTTACACTTTTTCATTTACCGCATTTTTAACATGCTTTCTAGGTAATTTAAATTAGGTTATGTTTAAATGGAACTCACTCGAGTTGACGCGTTGCTTTGATTTGGTGATGGAGTTTACGAGTCTATTTCGGGTGCGTTGTCCTAGTTATTATGCCTAGGGGATTTGACGGGGCATATCATGTATGTCCCGTGCTTACGACCTTTCGCGCGTAATTTTTGGGATATTTGTTGGCGCCAAAATCTTATTAGGCTTTTATGATGATTTAGGGCATGATAACCCTTGATTTAATTAACAGTCGAAACGAGACACATTTGTAATAACTCGTCGACCCATGTAACCATTTTATACTAATTGACTCGAGTAAGGGATATTCAACGCAACCTATAGTTTTACTCTCTTTCATAATCTAGTTTCAATACCTTGCCTAGATTAACATTTCCCTTTATGCATATTTTTCCTTTTAGTTTGTAATCATCTTTTACACTTTTATTTCGGAGTATTAAATCACTTGAATTCTAGCATCTCGTCTCTGTGGATTTTCGATACCCGACTTATCGTTGTGCTTGCCTCGCAAGTGTAGTATTAACTTAGGTTTTTGTATTGAGTTGGAGAAATGAAAACAACGATTAGCGTCTTTACACGCGCTAATTTTCCCACTCAATCAACGTGACTGACCTCGAATGTACTTTTAATACCATGGACCAATATTGGATGAAGCTTAATCCATTAATGCATGACTTCGTCAAAGCAGGAAAGTATTTTAGGTTTCATTGTCAATCAATGGGGAATAGTCACCAACCCAGAAAAAATCAAAGCTTTGGTAGAAATAAGACTCCAATGTCCATAAAAGATGTCTAGAGGCTAACTGGACAAGTTGTTGCTTTAAATCGTTTTGTATTAAAGGCTATTGACAAGTGTTTGCCCTTCTTAAAAGTGTTGAGAAAAGCATTTGAATGGAATGAGGAGTGTGAGATAGCTTTTAAAAAATTAAAAAATTATCTCGGCTCCACACTTTTATTGTCTCAGCCTGTTCAGGGAGAAGAACTGTATTTGTTCCTAGCCATCTCAGAGTTATCCATCAGCATAGAAATTGTACGAGACGATAATGGAGTACATAAGTCAGTATATTTCAACAAAAAGGCCTTTCAAGGGGCCGAGCAGAGGTATCCAAAAATGGAGAAATTAGATTATGCCCTCATACATGAGTGCAGAAAGATGAAACTTGACTTCTAAGCCCATACAATGGTAATCTTAACAGACTCTTTTATTAGGCAGGTCATCCATAAACTCGAGAAATCTGGTAACTTGATGGCATGGTCGATAGAGTTGGAGGAATTTGACTTCGTCTATTACCCGAGAATAACAATTAAGGGGCAGTCTTTACCTAATTTTGTTATCAAATTCACATGGGATGAGGCCGAGACAAAAGAGATTGTGGATCTAGCAAATGAACTAGAAAAATCAACTATTAACTCTAATGAAGCTGCGACGAGTACGACCAGGATGGTGGTGGCAGAAAATGAAGAGAAAAATTTATGTTTAAGAATGGAGCCTTGAAAGAGGGCAGCTTCTCTAAAAAAAATACTCTGTGGAGCCTCTTTATTATCATTCAAGGTAGGGAGTGGAACAGGCCTGATGGTGTCGGCCCCAGATAAAACTGATATATAGTATGATTTGAGATTCAAATTCAAGGTGTGTAATAAAAAATCCGAGTATAAAGCCCTCCTGGAAGGTATCTTCCTTGCTAAGGCACTAAATGTCGGCCAATTACTGGTTCAGAGTGATTCCAAGATGCTAGTGAAAATCCTAGGAGTATATGAAGCAAAAGATGAGAGGATGGCCAGATACATGGCAAAGGTAAGAGCAACATTCAAAAACTTCAGGGAGGTAAAACTGAAAAGGATCCCTCGGCTAGATAATGGTCAGATCGATGCACTGGCAAGACTAACATCAGTAACGAGGACAAAAATTAAAAGGTCAGTACTATCTTACAACGGTTGACCATTGAAGAAGTAGACAACACAGTGAGTTCTGCTTAACCTTGAGATAAGTGAATCTTGGATGGATTTTTTCATTCGATATATAAGGGATGGTGAACTACCAGAGTCAAAGCTAGAAACGAACAAGATAAGATATACGGAAAATAAATTCTCAGTCATTGGGGATGTTTTATACAAGAAAGTATTCCTCCCCCCTCTACTTTGATGTGTCCATTGGGCGGAGGTGGAATACATACTGAAAGATATACATAAAGTTTCTTGATATAGTCATATAGGAGAGATATCACTAGAAAATAAAGTAGTAAAGCAAGGGTATTGGTGGCTAAACTTGGCTAGGTATTCTTCCAGTTATGTGAAGAGATGTGATAGGTGCCAAAGATACGCTAGCATCCCTCATCAACTTCTAAAATCTAGTACTTCCCCCTGGCCATTTGTAGTCTGGGGGATAGACATGGTAGGACCCTTACCTTAGGTAAAGGGAAATTACATGTATGTAATCATGGCGATTGATTATTTCTCCAAATGGGTTGAGGTAGAGGCCATACTTACCATCACTGAGATAAAGACCTTTAATCTCATTTGGAGTAACATCATTTGTAGGTATGGTTTGCCCCACACCTTGATCTAGAACAATGGAAAATAGTTAAAGAATTCATCTTTGGAGGCTTACTGGAAGAGGGTTGGCATTAAGTAATTTTTCTCAATGCCAGGCTAACCTCAAGCAAACGGCTAAACCGAGGTCACAAATAGAACCATATTAGAAGGGATCAAGAAAAAAATAGAAGACACCAAGGTAATATATATGGAAGAGGTTTACTTTGTCCTATGGGCATACAGGACAATGGAGAGAACTTCAATAGGGGAACCCCATTCACGCTTGCCTATGGCTCGGAGGCAGTGATACCTACATAAATTGGTCTACCAAGCCATAGATTTAGGACATACAACTCGGAAGTAAATGCACATGAGCAAATGTTGGATTTGGACCTCATTAAAGAAGGGAGAGTGGATGTAGAGATTCGACAAGCTACCTATAAGCAGAGGACTTCTAGATACTACAACAAAAGGGTAAAGGCTAGACCATTAGCCATGAGAGACTTGGTTTTAAAGAAAACTTGGCAAAAGATGAAAAAACTTCTTGTTAACTAGCATGGACCCTACAAGGTTACAGAAGAAGTAGTTCCTGGCACGTATCAACTCGAAATTTTGGAGGGAGAACTATTCTCAAACTCTTGGAATGCAGATCATTTAAATAAATATTACAAATAGGACATTATAAAAGTTTTCTTTTATCATTGTATCATTGTAAGAGACATGTATTGAAAAAAGTATTGAATGGAAAATTGTCAGTGTTCTCTCTCAATCTTGTTGTATGAGTAATTTAAATTGTACATTTTAACCCACCGTAAGCTATAAAACATCACTCATGTGGTGAAGTAGGATCAACTCACTCTCGGTGACATGACAATCCGGATGGGACTAACCTCGTCCATGGATTCTCAATAACACTGAGAAGGGGGAGCAATGTGATAAAATCATTAACTTTATGAAAACTCTCTATGCCGGAATGACAGTGTAGGACGAGATGTCATTCGTCCATACCCTCTCAAAAAGATGAGAGGGGACTTATGGTTGAACACCATAATTTGGTGAATTCAAATTCAAAAATCATGTAATTATGGTTTATCTTTTTTTTTATGGAATCTCTTGGCCGAGACGATAGTGTAGAACAAGACGTCACTCGGATACACTCTCAAAATGACGAGAGGGGACTTATTATTAAACACCATAATTTGGTGAATTCAAATTCAAAAATCATGTTATTATGGTTTGTCTCAACATCATTAACTTGGTGAAAAACTCTCTCGGTCGAGATGACAGTATAGGATGAGACGTCAATCATCCATACACTCTCAAAACGATGAGAGGGGACTTGTGATTAAGCACCATTTATTTTGGGGATCAAATTTCAAAAATCATTAACCTGGTTATACTTATATCGTCTAAGGATGAGAGAAGATTTGATGAGTGCATTATTAACTTAGTGATATCAGAGTAAAAACCATTTCATTATTGTTACTTGTTAAACATCATTATCTTTTGTTTAATAAGTCAGTAGTGAAAAAGTAAAGACAAAAAAACATGACATAGCAAGAGGAGATGACAGAAACAAACGATACAGGCATTTTTCATTCGAAGACCTGAGGAAATTCTTCAAACAAAGAGGTGTTTAATGAGGTCAGAGACATAAGATTAAATCATTAGAATCCAAAAAACAAAAATCATAATTGTTCAGTGTTACATCAGATAAAGTGCATTAGGCCACATGCATCCGTCCTAATAGAGAAAAAGGATTCAAGCTACTTGGTATCCTCAGCCTCCACTAGATCCGACCCATTAGCGTCATTATCTTTCTCAAACTCATCATTCTTTTCATTTTGGACTTGATCCCATGAGCCTATGACAATTTTTAATGAAGATGTAGAGGCCAAGCTTCAAAAATTAGATATGTTATGTTCAGTTTATCGTGCCAATGTTTTCTTCACGTATACAGAAGATCTCACAGGTACAAATGCATATTAATTATGTGTCCTTGGAATTTTTATTAAGGGTGTTAGTTTTATTTAAAGCATGTTTGGGACTATTTTTTTTAAAGAATTTTTTTTCTTAGTTTCAATTCGTTAGAATGAGTTTTAGACCTTGTTCACACGGCTTTGGATTTTCGTTCAAAATAGGGTTCAAATGAATATCTAATGATGGCGCATTGTTTCAATTCGTTGGAAAGGTTGCCCAAGGTGGTAACTGGGTGTATTTGTAAACCCAGGCACTCAGGTTCGGACCTTGTCAACTGCGTCTTGGGGCCACGGACCACAGGAAATAAATGCCTTCTTCACAAGCCTTATTCGGGGTAGAGGGATTAGTCTGAGGTGCACGTAGCTGGCCCGAAATTACCCTTCATAAAAAAAGCTTATTAGAAAATGGATAGAATGAGATTGCATTCTCGTTCGAATGAACTTGGGTTTTCATTCAAATGAGATGGTTTTCTTGTTCAATCGAGCCTAATTTTCATTCGAATGAGCCGCCGCCTAAAAAATCATGCTTTTAGGATTTAAGGCATCTTGAACTCAGAATTTTTAAGAACTTTTGGTGAAAAATATTTCTGCACTGATTTACAAAAGTTCCAAGCCCTAAGTTTCACCCTTTACATTTCAAGATCCAAGATTCATAATTCATATGCTTTGAGATCTTGTTTGGGCACCAAAGTTTGAATCTTTCATCTTGAGAGAGTTTGTTTCGTGTAGTGGACTCCATATATGCTGATTGCAGTGATTGATGGTTACTGAGCCTCATCAATGGATACCGAGGCACGCATGGACTCATGTATTTTGGAAACTTGTGTGGGTGGATTCTTACGTTGCACTATGATTAAAGAGTGCTAAGGCTTGTGGGAGATCGAGTCATTGTGTAAGTCTACTATATATGCTTTGTAAAACGATATCACCATGATTTTTTGGTTGGGTCGTTCGAGACTTTTCCATTTGTGATTTTCCTCCTAGATCGGCGTCATATGGATTTATTTATTTATTTTATCTTCTATCACCTTAGATGCATGCTTTAGGGTAAAAAGGTAAATTTGGCAAATTAGTTTTCCACAAGAAAAGTTTTAAATTAGTGCTAAGTTTTAATTGGGTTAATTTTATTTAAAGGTTTAATCTTTAAAAATTGGAAGAACATAAAAATATTGAGGTTGTGTTGGTTCGAGCCATCATTGCCTAAGGGTACACTATAGGGGCATTCTCAAATTTGTATGAGAGTGAGTTGCACTAATTTATCGTGTAGATCCTAGTTTAGTGCTATTCAGGGTTGTTATTTATCCTTCTCTCTTGGGTTTGTTTATTTTTTTTATTCTTCATGGATTCCCGTAGTGATAAGTTGTCCAATGTGTTTAGTGATGATATGTTTGATATTTGAGAGGAGTTTAATGAGATTCATAACTGTGTTGAAAAATTAAATCATTTGAATTTGAAGTTTGCGAATAGAATTAAAATTCTTGAAAAAGAAAATTTTCATTTTAAAGCTGCAATGGAACTTTTACAAATTGTTCAAACTCAAAGATATTTCTTTCGTGAGAAGCTTGTCAACATGGACTGTGATTTTAAAGTTTAAGAATTTTCAAAGAAAGAGAGTGAGGATAGTGTCCGTATTTTAGAGAAAGAATTCGAGGACTCTAAATATTCTGGGGTTAGTGTACATGCTAATAAGGCTAATGATAAATTGATTAATGATTTGAGAGCACATGAGACGACTCTTAGGGGAAAATTATCTTGCATTGAGGGGGAGAAAGATAACCTTCTAGGAATTATTGATCAACTCAAAGGTATCGTTCCTCATCACATTCAAACGTGCACGCACTGTGGTAGGAAAGGTCACCATAGGCATTTTTGCTATGATCTTAGAAAAGACCCTACAGAGTTTAAGTCTAGTTTCCCATTAATTCCCAAAACCCGACGCATTGGTACATATATATTTGGGTTAGGAAATCCATTTTGGAGACGCTAAATGCTAAGTTGGTTGATTCTTACATGCTTGCACATGTTATGTCTTATGGGTGATTGCTTGCATGTTTTTTGATTGTCAGAGAGTTTGTGCTTCATGATATATATTTGCCACTTTTATGACATGTGTATCTTTATTATTACAATTTTCTTTTATTGAGTCATAATGAAAAATACAAAAATATTTTCTTTGTCTTTTCAGTTAGAGTGTGGCTTTAAAAATTGAAAAAAAATGGTATTTTTTATTGAAATTTTTTGTAAAACTCAAACAGATTTTTGGTTATGTATCTTAGTTTTACACATTTGGTATGGCATATTAGTGTGTTTGAATACAATTCACTCCATACTTTCCATGTGGCTAGGACATTTGGTTATGATTGTAGACACTTAAATTGTTCTTAATCATGTTTGCATGGAATTTTTTCGAACTTGATTGGCTTAACCGATATGACTTTTTATATGCATCCACACATACATTCACGAGCTTTTTTAACTCTAAGTTCACATGTACAATTAAGCTTTGCTAGATGTTATCCCATAAATTTTGTCATCTGCATGTTTTGTGACTATGGGGGATTTGTGCATGGAAGAACCATTTCCCGTGAGGTTTATTTGATTAGAGTAAAAAAATGAGGGTGCATGGAAAAGGGCTACGAAAGGAGAAAATATCCTTTGTGGGAAAGCCACCATTGTCAAGAGCTTAATAAAAGATTAAATTCACTAAAAGCATAAAAATGGCGAAAAAAGGGCCAATATAGTTTTTTTGTTTGATCATTCAAAAAGAAATAACTTCAAAAGAATTGATAAAAAAAGAGAAACAAAACGAAAAGAAAATGTGATATATGTTTATCTTTTGAGGGCGTTTAGTTGAGGATCAACGGGTTTGCATAATGAATCCTAGTTATGCTTATTTTTTCATGACGCTATTGATTTGTAGAAACATCTATATTTTAGGCTTGCGTGCATTGTGTCTATTTGTTCATTACTTGTCACTAGAGGATAAAGGTTAGTTTGATAAAGTTTTATGGTCAAATAGAACTTCTTTAACATATTTGAGTGTTTGGGTCATAATTCAATTGTATATAGTTCACGGCCATTCATTTCATCCCACATGTTTGGACACATCGATACTATGCTATTGTGTAATGCCTATGTATTCCGTGTCATGTTTTATGGTTGTTTATACCTATATAAGTGTGCCGAATTTTCTTTGGAATATTTTGCATATATCATATATGGTATTGTCTTTTTTATTCTTTGCGGTTTACATTTAGTCCATGTTTACCATATGCTTGATCATTTGGATAATTTTGCTTGACTTGCCATGTTCCATGTTTTCTACACTTTACATTATTGCATGCTTTATTCCCTTCTCCGTATGTTTAAAATGGTATTAAATTTTTTCTTCTTAATATCTTAAGATCACGTATTTAGGGGGAGATTTGGTTTGGGGGGAGGAATTATTTATGCTATCTTGCTTTGTCTATTCTTGGAAAAAAAGGGGGAGAAATAGTGTCTTTTCTTTGCATGTCTATTTATCTTAGGGGGGAGGCGAACCTAGGTTGAGATTGTTTTCGACACTGTTAGATATTTTTCATTTGCGGATTTATACTTGCTACATTCCCTTGGCATTTGAATATGTATTTAAGTGTGCAGGACTATAAGTTTACATCAATGCGGCAAATTTTTCAAGGAAAGAAAAGCTACTCATATTATGTGTCTGTCGAGCGTATGTACTATTTTTTTTCATTTTTGGGTTAGGGAATGAGACTTTTTAGAGAGCTTGACGGCCCATAGACAAAGGGAGAGATTTGTAAGGACAAATTTAATATCGAGTCAATTTGTATGTAATTGGCTTAATTCCGGACAAAAAATATGAGTAATAGGATAAACTTTGTGTTCGTGATCCCATAATTCTTCGATGATGTTGTATGAAGACGTAGTGGCGAAGCTTCAAAATTTGGATATGGCATTTGTGTTTATCCTGCCTAGGTTATCTTCACTTTTACCAAGGATCTCACATGTATGAATGCGTATTAATTATGTGTCCTTGATATATTTATTAAGGGTGTTTGTTTTCTTTAAAACATGTTTGGAATTATTTTTTATATTTTTTAAAATGGTATTAATTTTTCTCATCTTAATATCTTAAGATCACGTATTAGGAGGAGATTTGGTTTGAGGGGAGGAATTATTTATGCTATCTTGCTTTGTCTATTCTTCAACAAAAAGGGGGAGAAATAGTGTCTTTTCTTTGCATGTTTAGTATCTTTACCTTAGGGGGAGGCGTCTTACCTAGGTTGAGATTGTTTTCGACATTCTTAGATTTTTTCATTTGTGGATTTATACTTGTTATATTCCCTTGGCATTTGAATATATATTTAAGTGTGCAGGATTATAAATTTACATCAATGCGGAAATTTTTTCAAGCGATGCAAAGCTACTCATATTTATGTGTTTGTCGAGCGTAATTACTCTTTTTTCATTTTGGGGTTAGGGAATGAGTCTTTTTATAGAGCTTATTGTCCCATAGCCAAAGGGGGATATTTGTAAGGACAAATTTCCAATTGAGTCAATTTCTATGTAATTGGCTTAATTCCGGACAAAAAATTTGAGTAATAGGATAGACTTTGTGTTCGTGATCCCATAATTCTTCGATGATGTTTTATGAAGATGTAGTGGCCAAGATTCAAAATTTGTATATGTCGTGTTGTGTTTATCCTGCCAAGGTTGTCTTCACTTTTACCAAGGATCTCACATGTATGAATGCGTATTAATTATGTGTCCTTGATATATTTATTAAGGGTGTTTGTTTTATTTAAAACATGTTTGGAATTATTTTTTATATTTTTTTAAAAGAAATAATTTTATGAGTTTTAGTTCGTTAGAAATGAGTTTTAGATTTCGTTCGAACGACTTTGGCTTTTCGTTCGAAATAGGGTTCAAATTAACATCCAACGATGGCACATTGTTTCAATTTGTTGGAAGCTCGTTAGAAGTCGGTTTGAAGGAGATTGCATTCTCGTTCGAATGAACTTGGGTTTTCATTGAAATGAGATATTTTTCTCATTCAAGCGAGCCTAATTTTCTTTCGAACAAGACACCGACTAAAAAATCATGATTACAGTATTTAAGGCATCTTGGACTGAGAAGTTTTAAGAACTTTTGGCAAAAAACATTTCTGCACTTGTTTAGAAAAGTTCCAAGACCAAAGTTTCACCCTTTACATTTCAAGATCCAAGATTCATAATTCATATGCTTTGACATCTTGTTTAGGTACTAAAGTTTGATTCTGTCATCTTAAGAGAACTTGCTTCATGTGGGGGACTTCGTACATGCTGATTGTGGTGTTTGACGGTTGTTTAGCCTCATCGGTTGATACCGTGGCGCAAGTGGACTCGTATGATGTGGCGGCTTGCATGGGTGGATTCCTATGTTGCACTATTGAGGAGTGGCTAAAGATATAGTAATATCAAGGCTTGTGGGGGATCTAGTCATTGTGTAGTCTACTGTCTATGCTTTGTAAAATCATATAATAGTGATCTGTTGGCTGGGTCATCCGAGGTTTTTTCCGTTCGTGGTTTTCCTCGCACATCGGCGTCTTGTGGATTAATTAATTTATTTTATCTTCTATTACCTTAGATTCATGCTTTAGGGTAAAAAGATAAAATTTGGAAAATTAGTCTTCCACAAAAAAGATTTTAAATCGGTGCTAAGTTTTAATTGGGTTAATTTTGTTTAAAGGTTCAATTTTTAAAAATTGAAAAAAAAATAAAAAAAATATTGAACTTGTGTTGATTCGAACCATCCTTGCCCAAGAGTACACCGTAGAGGAATTCTTAAATAAAGAGTGAAGTATTAACCCTCTTAATTACAAACCGAAATTTAATATGTTTAAACCCGTTTAAACCCAACATATGGCATGTTCAAACCCATATTATTTAAAAACTGTCTAAAAATTACACAAAGATGAAAATAATGAACCTAATCGTAAATAAAAAATTTGCACTTAATGAAACCGAATCATAATGACCCCAATTAAACCCAAATCAAATCGGTAATGGTTTTTAATTTAGGGTGTCTTGTTCGCTGTATTTTTTTTATTGGATACACAAGTACATGTGTATTGTGTGCGCGCGCGCGCGAGAGAGAGAGAGAGAGAGAGAGAGAGAGAGAGAGAGAGAGCATTAATTTTTTATCGAGAGTGGATCGAAGGACTTCTAATACGTGGGTGGATTGTGATGTTTATCTTGTTACATTTATGATCGAGAGACAATGAACTACTGCGTGTGATATGAGTGTTTTGGATTAATATTTGATTTTGGGTTATTCGTGTTTGTATGTATGAAACTGTGTGTGTTTGTTTTTAAGTTGGTTGAAGTATTGATTTTTAGTGTTTAAGGTTTTTGGGTATATTTTCTATATATAATCCTCAAAAAATACCAAGGGCCTTTCAGACATTAAAGGCATTGAAGTATTAAAACTGTGAATGCTTGGATTAGTTGTTATGGATCAATTTTTTAGAGTGCACTTTGTTCAATTTTTTAAATGAAAGGGACTCATAAACTAGAAATAGTTAAAAGGGATTCAGTGTGACTCACCCTAATATTTATAGGTTTCTTCCATCTTCTAGCAATTATTAAAAGTCACTATTGTATCTCAAGAAAAACTTTTGACACCAAAGTCTTTTTTCAATGAATTTACACAAAATTTCAAATAAGTCTTTACAACATATTCAAAGATTTGATTTAAGATACACTAGCCCATTTGGATGTTGATTTTCTCCCATCATTAGTAATGTTACACGCATCCTTAGATTACTAGAACCAGTTGAGGAGGGCGTTTTCCTCATTGATTAGGAAAAACGATGTGTAACTCTGATATGCATGTTGAATATATGTTGCCATGCTACACTTGGTAACTTCATCTTGGTTGTTGGAACTGTCACTACCTATGATCCGTCCATGCATATCAAAACCTCTTTAGTCAACTAGAGAGATGACACCCACCCACTACAAGTTATCCTCACTCCCGACACTCACCCAAAACCATGCAACCTTTATCAAATCCTACCATATCATCACTAATACTAACACCCCAACAAAATAAAAACCCCTCCCCACCCTCTCCAAATTTCCTCATCCCTCCTATAAGAAAATGGATAACTATTACAATTGATATCCAAAATTTGGAGGGTCATCCCCACGTTCACGCAAAATAGAATTCGAAAACCCTACCCCATGGGAAGACCAATAAACTCCATACTAAAAAGTCAAATTCATGTGCAACTACGACGACAAAATCCACTCTGAACGCCATGATAATCATCTCTCTTACGTGGGTATGCGCTTTACAACACTTGTGTTTTAAAGCCTGTTTTCTTACCCAACACCTCTGTCTTTTGAGCTGAAATAACATACTCATATGCAAAATAATGCTAATCAATATCGTTACAACTAAATATGACACGAAAACATACTTTCAATATCGTTCTTTAGAGTGGTCCGATGAATCGATTTACACCGAAGCTTCATTAAAACTAAAGTCCAAAACTAGAATACTCTTCACCACTTCTCTGAACGAACAATTACATCCTAAAAGAGGCGCCCGTGAATGTGTATTTTCTTGGAAAACATACTAAACACCAATTTTTAATTATTTATTTTTATTATACCAATATAAGTGCTCCAACTCATATCGAAAATGCTATATAAAGGACTAGGCTCCATAAATAAAATAATGTTGTATATTGTATAGTCAGTATCTCGTTGCCTACACTCGTAAATATGTCTTATTTGTTGGAACTATGTTGTTTTTTTATTTAAAGACCTCTTGGGTACGTAAGAGTAATACTGAGCTTCACTCGTGAGTCCAAGCCTTATAATACGCCTCACGGCGTATGTATTGGCGATGCCTCCATATCTAGTCCATACCCCCTTTCTCAAATGGAGTGATAATCTTTATTTCTTCGAATGAGACTAATGCCTATGAATCCTTTAGAGTTTTAGACATGTCGATAAGGTATACATAGATCTCTATCGGTGACGTCTCATCCACCCTAATCCCAAAGCTTCTTTAGTCAGTTTTAAAATCTAAAGTATTACGTCTTTGAGACAACCTCTGGACCTACACCCAATTGCGATAAAGGATGTTCAAACACCACATTCCCTATATTTGTAAACCAGAATGAACGTTCAACAATCCTATCCTATTAGTGATCACCTGACAATCACACATATAGTCCCCTCTTGAACCTCCACCAAAGCTACCATCTGGCTTTAGATAACTTCTCCCCCTCTTAAACCAAGTCCTTATACTTACAAACATCTCACGTTTGAAAATTCCACGTGGCTCACCGCAGAAACCAAATTATGTAGGATTTGATCTCGTGTATACATGAGTATATAAGTGAAATATCAAGTCATTCTTGTGAGCAAAAACCTCGACAGTATCTCCATTGGATATATTTTCCCCACTGAGATGCTTCCATCCCTCATATTAAAATTTAACCCCTTCTTACACCTCAAAACAAATATAAAACTATCTCAAGTTGAGATATCCCATGTATACACAAGTTTATCTTCCTCGCACACTTATATACATACCATAGCCACTTGTTTCCTGAATATACCTCAGCTTGCAAGCACTCTTGTATTCCTATACCAGTTTATTGACATTTCTACACGTCTCATTAAATGCCAATTTTTATACCAAAACACCTATGTACTTTTCAAGGGATTATCAAATTAAGGCCTCTAAACATGTTCTAAAGTAAGCTAGGTAAAAGATTATTTCCCCCTCGGCTAACCTCAGGCAAGAAAAAAGGTCCTAGGGATAAACTATGACAAAAGACAAACCACTACTTGGTCCCCAAGACCTATGATGATCTCAAGAAAAATCAATTGTACTATAACAAACCTCAGTCGTCTTTTTTTCTCCTTGAGGAGTTTGTCGTTCCAACAAGTCTCTTAATAAAACATTAGAGAATAACATCGGAACTTAGATGCTCCATAACCATGCCGTGGTAGTGCACTCATTCTTTCTCCTTGAATTTATATATAAACATGAGACTAAGGAATGGTTGAAGATAAGTTCAAGTGATCAAAACTATGAGATTTACACGTTCACTCCTTCCTTTGTATCCTCTTAACCCAGGGTTGTGGGTATATATTTTAAACTTGGATCATTTCTAGTTATTTTAAACTTTGTATACCATGTTGAGACCTAAATCAATCCTCAAGTACCCTTATAAAATTCATTTAATTACTTCCTAAGGTCCTTTGGATGGTTGAAAGGGTCACAAGACTTCAGACTCTGTAGGCCAAAGCTCAAGAGGTCCCTTAGATTGTAATAACTCCTCTTGTTTCAAGTAAACCAAGGATATATAGACACCATGTCATCAACATGGATATCGTAGATACAATTGTTGAACTATTTAGCGGATCTTAGGTAAATGCCAAGGATACCTTTCTTTTCATCATGCCTCCTAACCATATTAAAGTCCGTCATGATGATATATTGCTTCTCATTAAAATGACTATGGTTGTGCCGAATTAAAGTCGAGAGAGGAATCCTATCAGTGGCTTGGTCATGACCATATACAAATGTTGTTAAGAGGATCTTATTCAAGTACACAAACTTTATTTTACAAAATATGGAATGGGTTGTTCATTTAAGACATAAACTTGAAAAGTAATGTATCCCAGCCAAGTAATACTTTGGACACTCCCCCATTTGGGGGGCAACTATTGATTGTACTACTGCGCCAAAAACAACTATTGATCACATTATCCATGTGGCTTATTCTCACTTTAGATTATGAGAGACAAATGAGGGAAATATTGTTATCTAAGATTAAATTCCTAACCATAGCTTGCTTATGCTAGGAACTAAGTCCCTTGATATTCTAAGAATCTAACTTGATGATTTGAAATTTTTGTAGTGAATTCTTGACTTTTTCTTCCCCTTGCCATTGCATGATCTAGGTTGGTCATTGTGCAATTATTTAAAAAATAAGTCATCAACTGCTTTAACTTTTATGTTGATGCCTACTGGCTCAGGTTTAGCATCATTATCACAATCTAATAGTTAGAAGGTTGAAAATGCATTGGATGTTTCAATGAGGAGGATTGGGGCATGACAATGGTTTCAACAATGTTGGTGGTGGTCATAGATTATCTAGTAGCTAGGTATATGGGTGAGGTAAATGTGGCTTTGACAGGTGCTTACCATTTTTTAAGGTACTCAAAAAGACCTTCAAACGGAACGAGGAGTGTGAAGAAGCATTTTAGGAGCTGAAGAAGTATTTGGGATCTCCACTATTATTGTCCTCACCAATTTTGGGAGAGAAGTTATATTTGTATTTATCTCTTTCTGAATCTGCAGTTAGCTCGGCACTAATCTAATTGGAAGGTGGGATCCAAAAACTAGTTTACTACACCAGAAAGGCATTCAGTGGTGCAAAGGTTAGGTATCCGCATTTGGAAACATTGACATTGGCCCCTATTGAAGCAACCAGACGAATGAAGTTTTACTTTTAAGCACATACCATAGTTGTTTCCACTGATTTACATCTTTAACAAGCACATTACAAGCTATAAAAATCAGGCAGGCTGATGTATTAGGCAATAGAGATTGGAGAATACAATATCATCTATGAGCCAAGGTCATCATAAAAGGGGCAAGCTATAGCAGATTTTATCACATAATTTACATATATAGAGGCTACCGACCATCCAAACTTGCCTGCTGAACAGACTCTCTGGACGAGAGCTTAGCGCCAAAGAAAGCCAAGGCTATAGCCGATCAACCTGAATAACTCATTGTTCAAGACATGGCTCATACATATAGAGAAGAAAGAAAGAAGATATCTCACCATGGAAATCCATCTACAAAAACCTTTAACAATGAAATTCCATTATGGAAATTATATGTGGATGGATCTTCATGTGAAACCGATAGTGGATCTGGTATTATACTTAACACTCCTAACAATATTGATGTGGAATATGCCCTAAGATTTCAATTTCAAGCTTCTAATAATGAAGCTGAGTACGAGGCATTAATCGTCATCCTTGAATTAGCTTTATCATTAGGTGCCAAACAAGTAATGGTACACAATGATTCTTAGTTAATTATCAACCAAGTGCTTCAGATATATGGAGTCAAAGGGGATTTTATGATAAAATATTTGGATAAAGATATAGAGGTAATATCCAAATTTATAGCGATCAAGATAGGCATAATACCAAGGATAGAGAATGCTCGAGCCGATGCACTTGCTCGGTTAGCCTCGACGACTAGAATATAACTCAGGAGAATCATTCCAGTGGAAATCTGAGCAGTCAGGAGCATAGACGAAGATCCTATGATAAATTTAATTATTGTCGATTTGGGACCATCATGGATGGACCCAATTAGAGCTTTTATTGAAAAAGGTCCCTACCAACAGATCTAAAAGATGCCAAAAAACTCAGGTACAAAGTAGCTACATATGTATTGGAAAGAGGAGTCCTTTTGTATAGTTTCCTTAGTATGATGTGTCTATTCACTGGAAGTAGCTGAATTAATCAAGGAAGTACATGAAAGTTCTTATGGGGTTTACTCAGTTGGTCGATCGTTAGTCCAATGAATTACCACGTAAGGGTCTTATTGGCCCATTATGAAAGAAGATTGTAGGACCTTCACTAGAAAGTGTGATAAGTGCGAGAGATTAACAGCAATTCATAGGGAAGCATGGGCTTCCTTGACACCAATCACTTCTCCCTCACCTTTCACCATTTGGGGAATTGATTTGGTCAGCCCATTGCTTACCACCAAAGGTAGGTTCAAATACTTGTGGTAGTTGTCGACTATTTTCCGAAATGGGTAGAAGCAGAACCATTGATAGAGATGAAATTTGAGAAGGTATTCTAGTTTATATAGAAGAACATTATATGCAGGTTCATTACTAACCATGGCACTCAGTTTGATAACGATGAATTTAAAGCATACCGTGTTCAATCCATGATCCAAAAACTTCATTCTACTCCAGGACATCCACAAAGCGATGGTCAAACAGAAGTGACGAATATAACCTTGCTTAATGTACTAAAAAGGAGACATGATGCTTCTAAGGGTAACTAGATCAATGAGTTGCACTCTGTTCTTTGGGCTTATTGAACCATGCCGAGAACAGCTATTGGAGAAACACCGTATATGCCTACTTTGGGGACATAGGCCATGGTACCAGCCGAGATAGGCCTACCAACTTATAGAGTTTTGAATTTTCATGCTCCTAAAACTCATTTAATGAGAAGGTTGGATTTGGATATGGTGGAGGAAGTCAGAGAGGATGCTGCCTTCAGAACTGTTGCCTAACAACAAAGGACTATTCATTTTTATAACAAAAGGGTCAAGAGGACCAACTTGAAAGAAGGAGGTTACGTCCTCCAAAAATTCATCTACAATGAAAACAAGCTTGAGGTTAACTGGCATGGTCTATATCGCATTTCAGCAGTCATCCGACCAGTAACTTTTCGACTAGAGACACTTGATGGGGACGAATTCAAGAACCCTTGGAACACCAATCACCTCCGAAAATACTATCAGTGAAGCAAAGGAATTTTGTATCTTTTTTGCTTTAACTTAAATAGCCTTTCCTTCAAGTTCAATAAAATATCTTTCTTTCAGTCCAATTATACTTAAATTTTTGTCATTTTTTTGAAGTATAGGGATATACATCCCCCTAAAAAATATAATAATAGTAAAAAATGTCTCTCGATCTTCAGCCTTAGTCGATCAACATATAGCAACAACTACTACTTAATCAGGTTGAACTTATCAAATTCGAGATGAACCGAGAGCTTAACAAGCAGTCTTATTTTATTTATTAAGTTAAATACCAGAATACATATATACATTCCTAAACACAGAGATACATATATACATTCCTAATACACTTAATCATGCATGATTATTACTTCATGTATGACGTTGTCTCAACGAGTTCAGTAGCATTTTTTTATTAAGTTAAATACCTAAATACATATATACATTCCTAAACACATGGATACTGATCGAGTGCGAAAAGTGTGCGCGTGTAAAGTGCACAATCGTTGTTTTCGTTTCGCCAACTCAATACAAAAACCTAAGTAACTACTACACTTGCGAGGCAAGCACAGCGGTAAGTCGGGTATCGAGAATCCACAGGGACAAGTTGTTAGAATTTAAGTGGTTTAATATTCCGAAATAAAAGTGTAAAAGATGATTACAAACTAAAAGAAAAGATGCATAAAGGTAAATGATTAACTAGGCAATGGTATTGAAACTAGATTATGAAAGCGAGTAAAACTATAGGTTGCGTCGAATATCCCTCACCCGAGTTAATTAGTATAAAATGGTTACATGGGTCGACGAGTTATTACAAATGCATCTCGTTTCGACAGTTAATTAAATCAAGGGTTGTTACGCCCTAAATCATCATAAAAGCCTAATAAGATTTTGGCGTCAACAAATATCCCGTAAATTACGCGCGAAAGGTCGTAAGCACGGGACATACATGATATGCCCCGTCAAATCTCCTAGGCGTAATAACTAGGACAACGCACTCGAAATAAACCCGTAAACTCCATCACCAAAGCAAAGCAACACGTCAACCCGAGTGAGTTCAATTCAAACACAACCTAATTTAAATTACCTAGAAAGCATGTTAAAAACGCGATAAATGGAAGGCGGTAAATAAACGCAGTAAATCTATACTAGAAAGCGTGTAAATCAAAGCATGTAAATAAAGCAAGAAAACCTAAATTAGAAAGCTTGTAAATTAACTAGAAAGCAAGAAATGAAGAAATACAAACTATATTAATGGAAGAGGATGATGAATAGTCAACTTACACAACAAATGGGGTGTCAAACCAAGTATAAATGAAGGAGAACTCTCCAAAACCCTCAAACCCTAAGCTAAACTAACCTAAAATCGTGTATATCTGATATTAAAACCAAAAATGGGTTTATATAGTAAGTGGGAAAAGATAAGGGAAAAAGGAAAGAAAGAGGAAAGAGCCCAAAATATCTGGCACTACCGGTCGACCGGTCGCAGGGGCGCGGTCGACCGGTCCCTTAAGCCAAAGCATACTGTCTCCTTCCCACGGCAAAAGCTGAAACCGCGGTCGATCGGTCCCTTGTACGCGGTCGACCGGTACTCTGTTTTCAGGCTGCATTTGGTCCATGATGAGGGGGAAAAGGTCCATTACGGAAACGAGTCTAGCTTCTTCGTCCGAACTCCAAACGACGCACCGTTTGCGGCCACACGATGCTAACTCAATGAACTACGCATCCGTGGAATTAACATGAGCCGGATAAGAAATGTGAATTGACTAAAAAGCCCTTGAAGTAGCGTCCATTGACGAAACTTCTCCGAAATGCAACAGAACCTCACTTTTAGCATTCCAATACCTACAAAAGCACAAATAACCCCTGCAAAACATGTATCTATCCAACTCCAAGGTTATCTGGTTAATGAGCATAAATATAGGCATTTAGGACCGTAAAAGCGCTAGAATGCATAAGGATAACAGGCGGAAATATACAATATTCGATACGAATCAGATACATATATGCACATTCCTAATACACTTAATCACCCATGATTATTACTTCATGTATGACTTTGTCTCAACGAGTCACGAACAAGAAGTCAGTAAAACTTCATGTATAAAAACGAGAAGCTTAACCAACCAAGTTATGGCACATTAATATATATACACATTCCTAAACGCACTTGGTCACCACTGATAAATAATGTCGACACTTAGCTCAAAATTGTTTACAGCTTTACCAAAGTGCATTAGTAGAATATAAGGCCTTACAATCTCAGTTCAAATATTGAACACATCACTTAAACATGCAGATTACATAGTTGGTCAGCCGATTATCTAATCATAAGGTGAAAACAAATATCAAACTAAATACATAATATGTATTTTTATTTTCAAATGATAAGGGTATTACAATCAAACTTAAGCAAGTACAAATTTATTCAAATAGATGTTTCGCTTGAGTTGTGTCCATCCCAACTGGAGGATCATCAAGGGTATATGGAGAATTTTTGTAATTGATGTCCCTTAACATTTGTCTATTGTTATTTCTCACCCTATCAATCAAATGAGGAGGATGGAATATTTAATGCTAACCATGAAGACCATAATCCCCCAGGTACTTAGTTATCAGATAATGAGGAATGGCATCAGGAGGAATCCATATTGTATCCAACTTGAAGGGAGGTTTGTTATAGTCTAAGAAACCTAGATCATTCTAATGCCACAAGGTACAGTTCTTGTCGTATTCACCAAAGTCATCACATGAGTGCACCCTCATTTATAGCCCTCGCGATTGCTTTGGACAAGGTATTCATCCATGTGGCCTAAGGCCTTATTGTAGTCTTTCATCCATACTTCCCTAGGCTATTTGTGGAACTGGAAGGTCATCCTCTTCACCTGTTTTTGAAGCTTCTTAATGAAATTATCCTTGTCTGTCATTTGAGATGCCTGGTCAGTAATACTAGTATCTTTGATCTTCAGCTGGGCAGACCAGTCGGCTATCTCCTTATTCTTTTCTTTCAACTGGGCAACTTGGTCGACCAACATTTTCTTGATTGTTTCTTCAGCAACTGTTGGTCAAACAACTAGCATTCGCCTGGAAGTTTGCCTAGGTTTGATTTTCTGCTGCAATACATTAAGTTCTTCCAATAATCTTAAATTTTCAGTCTCCAAGAAGGAAGCATCTTCATCAACACCCCTGCTAGATGATTTCTTTAAACTATTAAGCTCGTTCCTCAAAGCATTATTTTTCTTCTCTGGCATATAAGTAATTTATCGGGCATTATCCATATCCTACTTCAAAGATAGTTCCTTCTTATTCAGAGCAGAAGTAATGTCTTGCAATTTTTTTCAAAACCCCATTCTTCACTCAAAGATTTATACTTAGCTTCATAATCAACATGCAATAGAGCTTTGGACTGATTGTGATCCATTTGTAGTTGCTCAATCATTTCATAATAAGTAGAATTATTAGCTAAAACCCTATCCCATAAACAGTAAAGATGAATGTATAAGGCTCCTTGAGTTAGTCGGATGCATCAGGCCAAGTAATCTAGTCAAATCTTCTTCCGTTTGAGGAATATGACCAGCCTCCAGGAGATTCTTACTTATTCTGAGTAGATCGAATTCAATAGAGACTATATTTTTCTTCATTGCAACAAACAGGAAAATATCAAATAGGAATATCAGTTTACAGAATAATCCTAGACATCAGACAACACAAAGAGTAAATAATGTTGTTCATCAAGAAATGAGGAGCACCAAATAGCAGAGGCAAAGATTTATTCCTTCACGAATAAATGATTTATAATACAAAAGTTGTTACATCAAGGTAAGGGTAAAAACACACAAAAATAGACTAGCTAGATCTTCTACTTATCCTTAACCTGGGCTTGACCATTAACTGGTAGGTCGGTGTTGGTGTTGGGCACCACTGCAGGATCAGAACCCTGATCCTTTTTCATCATCAAACTCCTCATCCAAGTTCGTTGGAGTGCTAGGATCATGTTTAGAGAAGAGTCTGGATTTCTCCTCAATGTCTACCACCTTCCAAGCTTCAGTCCAGACTTCCTTGAAGGATAATTTTTTGGCATAATCAATTTGAGCAGAGGAAGCAAAAATGGCCTTCTCCTAGCCTTTGTCAAAAGAAGTTTTTTCCTTGACCTTCAGGGCAACTAATTCATAAGACAAACTAGTTACTTTGTATTTTGCACTTTTTGCTTGGGCGGTGACTTCGACCAGCTTTTCTTTAGTCGCTTTGGCCTTATTTTCAGCTGCTTTTGCCCCTATCCTCTGCAGACTTTAATAGGCCCTCGGTACTGTTAGCTCTGTCATTGGCCTTATTTAATTATTCTTTCCAAGATTTTTTTCCTCTATAGCTCAACAGATTCATCCTGGGAGTTTTTCAGACCTACAAATGCCTCTTCAGCTTTTCTAGAAGAACGCAGATGGTCGTCCTTCTCCATCATCTAGTTGAAATTAACCAGGAACTGTAAATAAATGTACATAGTTAGCAAATGTCATTATTGCAAAATACAAAGACTAACAAGTTAGCGAAATTTTCCATTGTCAAACTATGGCAAGCTCTCTCAATCAGAAGGGACCTCGACAGGGGGACTGATGTAGCCCGATTATCTGGAAGAGTCCCAAATTTGATTAAATTCCTGGCTAAATAAAGGTTAAAAGCAACTGAGGCTGACCCAATGTCTAGGTTAACCTAGATTTTCTTCACTAACTCCTGTTGGCTGGTGGTTTTCTTGGCAGCTAAAGCTTGCTGCTCAGCGTGTGTGTTTTTAACCTCTTTTAAAGGATCAGGCAAACCTCTCTTCATTCTCTTAAATTGATTCTCCTCGGCTTGAGTCTCATCAGCACCAGTAGGCTTTTTGCACTGGCCTTAGACTTCTTACTACCCTCCGTATACTTGGGGGGGGGGGGTAAGGGACCACCCATCAAGTTGGGCATTTTCCTCTTCGTCATATCTATATTAGGAGAAGAAGAGGAAATAGGAATTTAAGAAATGTCTAAGGACTCAAACGAAGAAAAATTTCCTCCACGAATAACCTCAGCATCTTTGGATTCGATGGCTGAAGAAGTGGGCACATGATCTTCTTCAAGATTGATGGAAAGTGAGGGTAGATTAACTGTAGGACGGCAAATAAAAGAGGTAATTTAACTCCTATAAATCAACAAGTAGGAGGCCACTCTTTGGTGTTCTTCACTAATCCTCTAATGAAGGCCCCATGGAAATTCAAGTTCCTTAAGTTTGATATCTACCTCCTCGGGACACTTTTTCTTTCATTCCACTGCATAAAAGAAACAAGAGGATTAGTTAACAAATCAGCAACCAGGTAATCGACCTAAAAAGAAGAAATTTCACAACCTATGCCTCGTCATGTTTGAGGACACCTGGGTCCATCACACCACTCCCCATTTTAAAAAAGGAGCATGTTTCCAGTTCTTGACCACTATGCCATAGTCAAAGTAGTCCTTATTAGAATCTGGTAAATTGACTACAAAGGCCCTATTGGCAAATCTAGTCTTCAAATAATAGGTATTATCACTGGTAACCTATTTAAAGTAGAACATCAACTCAAGAATACCAATATGGGTCCTATGGATATGGTTAAGCATATGAATCCCATTCACTATCCTCCATGTATTGAGGCTACCCTAACATGGACAATATCAAAGTATTGACAAAATTTAAGGAAAAATGACTGGGGGGGCGGGGGGGGGGGGGGGGGGGGGGGAAGTAATACCACACTAAGCTATAAATATACATGGGATTCAATGATCTTCTGCCAATGACAAAAATTTTACTGGGGAATAGGCATTCCTAAAACTACCCAATCAAGGATTACTCTTTCCCTCCTAAACTTCTCTAAAAAATCTCCATGAACAATATAAACCATGATTAACAAAAGACATAAATTAAAGAAGAGGAAA
Organism: Sambucus nigra; assembly: GCA_949130495.1. NCBI lineage: Eukaryota > Viridiplantae > Streptophyta > Magnoliopsida > Dipsacales > Adoxaceae > Sambucus > Sambucus nigra. The sequence continues at coordinate 263,561,988 of OX422223.1, forward strand.
TAAGGCTTATGGAGGAAAGAATTTATGAAACAAAAACGATGAAAATGGGAGGAGAAGGAAAGCTTGAAGTCACAAAGACGTTTAGAATTTGAAAGAGTTGTGGCAAAACAACTGGTATAAACTTCATTTTTATAGCTTACCTCAAAAAAATAAAAAATAATGATTAATTGTACCAACGATTGACATTTTTACGGCTGCAAAGTTCTAAAGGAAGGAAAACACTAAATTTCCCTTTGGTGGTTCGCTACACTTTATGTTATTTATAAAAATGCCATCGAAAAATGGTGCAGACAAAATTTTTACAAGTGTGGGAGGTCGACAACTAGACAAATATTCAAAATAGTACGCCGAGCAACATAAAAGGCTAAATACTCCATACTTTCTGAAAATATTAAGCATGCAGCATTGGGGGCTTTTGTTGTCTGTAAAAATTATGTTCCTACATGGACCAATGAAGAAGGCACACTTGTTATCCAATGTGGCCGACCAGATTACTTGATCGGCATCAGAAGCACTTAGTTAGCAAGAAGGATGACCAACTCTAGAAGGCCAACCAAATGGAACATTAATAGTTATTTGGGAGAAATATCAACCAATTATGAATTCCAAGAGTTTTACTTATTGTACACAGATGTAAATGCGTGGCAATATAAAGGTGCTCCATTTTTAGGGTTTCACACCCTTATAAATACAAATCCATCCCTCAACTCAAGGGAAAACTCGAATAATACATATGCTTATCCTACTGAGCTATTGTAAACCTGATTAAATGACATCTATAGTGGACGTAGGATATTTTACAGCCGAACCACTCTAAAATCTTTATCTTTTATGTGTGTGGTTTGAGTTAATTCCATAATTTGTACTTGTGATTATAAAAATGGAATCTATTCCTTTTTAGACATCAATAAACATATTTATGATTTGTTAGCTATTTTAACTTGAACCTTGCTAACTTGTTTGGAAGTGAGCTACCCTGGGGGTTTATCTTTGCTAAAAATGGAAAATCTCAGCGGACAAGGCAAGGGCGTTCCTATAACTGAGGGTAGAGCTGAAGACTCTGAGCAAGGTAAGGCTGATGTGGATAGGGCTCTGGTGACTTCTCTAAAGGAGTGAGATGAGGAGAATGTAGTAAAGGATGCTACTCAATAGGGGTGACTATCTTAAAGATTCAGATAGCAGCTGAGGTTACTGAGGTAAGGCGGATCTTAGGTATTCGAAGTAAGTAGAAGGATGAGGTTGTTAAGGCGAAAAGGGCTCTACCCCCACTGATCAGATTCAGGTACCTGAGGTCCTTTCTTCCTTCAAATTATTATGAGGTGATTAAGTTTCAGTCCTTCATTAATGTCTACAATAAGCTAATTATCGAGTGAAGACTGCTCATCCCGATCGGGACATTTCGGCCTTTAATTCGAATGTCGTGGAGACTGAGGAGGAACTAATGTCATCTCCCTTCTCCTTGGATGAGGCGAGTTACATTCAGTATCGTGAGATTTTGACTTCCCCTTCTCTCTCCTTTTTATATTATTTCTTTTGTAATAATGGCTTCAACCTATAAATAAGTATCTTTATCGGCTTCGGCCCATGAACAATTATCTTTATTAGCTTCTACCCCTTTCTTATATGCACTTCTTTATGTTTGATTTAAAATTTTCTTTATTTTGTGTGCTTTGAAACACTTATTTGTGTATGATGACCCGTTCATCATAGGTTGACTGGAGGTGACAACATTTCTCTATATGCATATTAGATCATTTGTTTAAACACGATGAATGACACGTGTTATTTGTACTTAGTTATTTAAGATAAAATTAATGACGATGTCAAGATAAGGGATTTGGCATGGTAACCTATTGCGTTCAACTGTCAAACCGAATGATGCCGATGGGGTTATTTATACTCAGTTGATGAATCGAGTTGTTCTGTATGGAAGACCAGGTTATGGGGAAATGTTTGTTTATACACCGTTGAAAAATCGTGTTACCTTGAATGATTATATTGAACCCCAATTTGCGTGTGAGGGTTTATGAGTTACTTTGCATTATTTTGTTTATACACAACTGAAGAACTGTGTTGTTTATAGTCCGAAAGTCAATTGGCAAAGTGTGGTACAAATGACCATTTATATTCCGATCACTAGTATTTTAAAAATAAATAATTTAAATGAGAATCTTCACCTTATGGTAGCACTCGAGTATTATTTCCCTCCATATTCACCTCCAAGCATACCCACTCTTTTTAATTTTAAATTAACTATGTGATCGATGACAACCCTTCTTAACTGGGAGCTAACCTTATTATACTTTAACAACCTCGCTTCGTAGATGGGATCGGATTTGAGGGGTCGTAAGTTGACTTGGGGATTGTCCAAGTAGTTTTTTTGGAGATTGTGAGTCCGGGAAAGGCATACCAGAATACTGTCTAGTCTTAGCCTTCTTCCTCCTAGTGGCTGGTTTATAATCCGGTACGAACCGAGCCCTTAGGTGGGTAGGAGAGTATGGTTCGCTGGAGATTTGAACACATGGAAAAATAGTTATTCCGGAAAAGATCTATTTATTGATAATGTTGTTACTCAAAGCTACATTCCAGATAACGCGAGAAAAAGAAAGAGATACATAATATAGTATAGTAAGAACTACAATTAGAAATTGAAAGAATAAGGAATAGAAGATAGCTCTCAGGTGCAGGGTGGTCAACGCCTTTACTATCTGACCATCCTCTACTGATAATATCCATTCAAATTCTCAATTTTCCATGGGTGCAAAAGGGCTCAACCGTCATGATTTCTAAGCATGTCGATCTTTACCCGAGGATGCGAGCCACTACATATGTCCCTCCCCACTTGTCTGCCAAATTTCCATAACTGGGGTTCTTGGTCAACTGTGTTAGTTTTCTCACCACCAGGTCATCGACTTAGGACATCTTGTTCTTAACTCTTCAATTATAATATCGGGCTACACTTAGCGATATCGCTCAACCCCCAGTGTTGTCTCCTCTCCATGTTCATCTAAAAGGTCAAAATTCATACTGAGTCATTCTTTGTTTTTTCTTTCCGAAAACACTGTCCCCTCAGAGTTGGGACTTTTATCTCTATAGAGATGAGACCTCGGTGTCGTAAGTGAGGGAGAATGGGGTAGACCCTATTGGTCCCCTCGAACTATTCGGTGATCCTAGCCTACGAGTCTACTTCCACCAAATTGGTAAAATAATCAATTGCTACCAACAATAATTTGCACTAACTCTTATTCCCTTCGTCTGAGAATTCCATAATTAAATTAGAGATGACCTTCCTTTTTACTACAACCTTGATTTGTATCGTACGTTGAATTTTTCTAGTTCAACTAACCACTTCAAAAACCCTCTGGAGACTTCTGGTTTGAGGAGAACTTGCCTTTGAGGAAATCGGTTAGAACAACTATTGCGTGAGCTTGAAAATATAGTGGTAGCTTTCGGGCTATTATGACCAAGGAAAATTATAGCTTTTCAATGATTAAGTAACTTACCTATGTGATGATATACAAATATTACGTATTTCATCCTCCGAACCTACGCATTTTAGCCCCCTCGGGTATCGAATTCCCTATATTTATGCTCGTTAACCAAAAAACATCAGATTTCTACATTAACATGTTTTGCAGGGGTTAATTGAGATTTTATATGTATTTGTATGCTAAGTGTGAAGTTTGGACGCGTTCCGCTCGATTTCTGTACACGATCGCACGTTCAAGGGCATTTTAGTCTTTTCACAACTTGGGTACCTGGCCCAACATCTCACGAAAGTTGTATCCCTCCTCGTAAGCTTCGTGTGGCCGCATACGGTGTGCGATTCTGAGTTTGCATGAAGAAGTTACGAGAGTTTCAGCAGACGGGAAAGGCAAATAGGCCAAAATAATAATGCAGTGTGCTGATACCTGCTTGATCGATTGATCGACCAAAGGGGTCGATCGATTGATTCTTCTCGACAGTGGGCTAATTTGTTCATCATCAATCGATCGACGGTTTGGGTCAATCGATCGATCCCCTGTATCTAGGAGATATTTTCCCTTTTCTTTTCTTTTCTCCTTTCTTTTCTATTTCTTTTCCCACTTACTATATAAAGCATTTTTGTTGTAATAATCAGATATAATAAATTTTAGATAGTTTTAGAAGATAGTTTAGGTTAGGGTTTCGGTTTTTGGTTAGTTCTTCTTCATTTCTCTTTGGATTGACACCCTTTTTGTTATGTAAGTTGACTATTCATTACCCTCTCCATTAGTATAGTATGTTTTCCATTATTTCTTGCTTTGATAATTAGATTTACATGCTTTCCTAATTAGATTCACATGCTTTCTTTACTTTCTTTCTAGTATAGATTTATCGCATTTATTTACCGTGTTTTTAATATGCTTTCTTGATAATTTAAATTAGGCTGTGTTTGAATGGAACTCACTCGAGTTGACGCGTTGCTTGGCTTTGGTGATGGCATTAACGGGTCTATTTCGGGTGCGTTGTTCTAGTTATTGCGCCTAGGATATTTGACGGGGCATATCATGTATGTCCGGTGCTTACGACCTTCCGTGCGCGATTTTCGGGATATTTGTTGACGCCAAAATCTTATTAGGCTTTTTTGAGGATTTAAGGGCGTGACAACCCTTGATTCAATTAACTGTCGAAACGAGATGCATTCGTAATAACTCGTCGACCCATGTATCCATTTTATATTAATTAACTCGGGTGAGGGATATTCGACGCAACCTATAGTTTTACCACTTTGTTAATCTAGTTTCAATACACTTGCCTAGATTATACATTTCCCTTTTATGCATCTTTTTTCTTTTTTAGTTTGTAATTTATCTTTTACACTTTTATTTCTGGAATATTAAGTCAATTGAATTATAGAAACTCGTCCCAGTGGATCTTTCGATACCCGACTTACCGCTATACTTGTATCGCAAGTGTAGTCATAATTTAGGTTTTTGTATTGGGAGGTGAAGAGAAAACAACGATCAACGTTTAACATGCGCTACTTTTCGCCCTCGATCAAAATGGCGCCGTTGTCGGGGTGTAAGGCATCTTTAAGTCATTGTAGAATAGTGGTAAATATTCCTGCTTGTCACGCGGGTGACCCGAGTTCGTTCCCCTGCAATGGCGCCATTTAGATCGAGTGCGAAAGGTGTGCGCATGTAGGTGCACAGTCATTGTTTTCGTTTCGCCTAATCAATACAAACAAACCTAAATTATGACTACACTTGCGGGGCAAGTCTAGCGGTAAGTCGGGTATCGAAAGATCCCTGGGACTAGATGCTAGAATTTAAGTGATTTAATACTTCAAAATAAAAGTGTAAAAGATGGATTACAAACTAAAAAGGAAAAGATGCATAAAAGGGAAATGATTAATCTAGGAAAGTGTATTGAAACTAGACTAACAAAGCGAGTAAAACTATAGGTTGCATCGAATATCCCTCACCCGAGTTAATTTGTATAAAATGGATACATGGGTCGACGAGTTATTACGAATGCGTCTCGTTTCGACAGTTAATTGAATCAAGGGTTGTCACCCCCCTAAATCCGCATAAAGGCCTAATAAGATTTTGGCATCAACAAATACTCTGGAAATTGCGCATGCAAGGTTGTAAGCACGGGACATACATGATATGCCCCGTCAAATCTCCTAGGCGCAATAACTAGAACAATGCACCCGAAATAGACTCGTAAACGCCGTCACCAAAGCCATGTAACACGTCAACTCGAGTGAGTTCCATTCAAACACAACCTAATTTAAATTAGCTAGAAAGCATGATAAAAACGCGATAAATGGAAAGCGATAAATAAAAGCGGTAAAGTTACACTAGAAAGCAATTAAATCAAAACACGTAAATCTAATTAGGAAAGCATGTAAATTACACTACAAAGCAAGAAATAATTAAATACACACTATATTAATGGAGATGGAAGTTGGTAGCACAAATAACAAGCCCAAATGGGTGTCAATCCAAAAAGAAATGAAGAAATGAGCTCTCAAACCTCAAAAACCCTAACCTATCCTACCTAAAACGAACTATCTCTGTTTTTACATCAAAAGTCCTTTATATAGTAAAAAGAATTAAATTAGAAAAGAAAAGAGAAAAGAAAAGAAAAGCCAAAATATCTGCAGAAAATAGGGGATCGATCGATCGACCCCTTTGGTCGATCGATCGATCATTGAAATCGTGCAAAAAATGTGAAGGATCGATCGATCGATCCTTTTGATCGATCAATCGATGAAGCAGGTCTCAGCTAAGCCAGCCTACTGCATTCCTTTTTCCACCTCTTCTCCTCCTCTTTTGGTTTCATTATTTTTCCTTTCGCTAAAACTCCCATAACTTCTTCGTTCTGAACGGAATCGTGCATGGTTTATGGCCACACGAAGCTTGCGAGGAGGGATACAACTTCCGTGAAGATGTTAGGCCAGGTGTCCAAGCTATGAAAAGACTAAAATTCCCTTGAACGTGCGATCGCGTACAAAAATTGAGCGGAACGCGTCCGAACTTCACACTTGGCATCAAAATACCAATAAAGGCTCAATTAACAGTAAAACGTGTTAATGTAGAAATTCGAGGTTGTCTAGTTAAGGAGCATAAATATAGGGAATAAGATGCCCGAGGGTGCTAAAATGCGTAGGTTCGGAGGATGAAATACGCAATATTTGCGTATCATCACTATGCCCCCTGAATGCCCACATAGTATATTGTACATTACATCACCTCATCATCTTTGATTAGAATTGTGTCGATCGTTATAGAGGAAATGATGAGGTAGATCTATAACTCCTCTCCCAAATTCAGTTTCGAAAGTAGGGGGATGTTTGTCAGCTAGTTTTTAGGTTCTGAAAGGCACGTTTTCACTCGTCCATCTAGAGAATGCCCTTTTTAATGTTCTGAAGAAAAGGATAGATTTATCTATGGACTTCCTTATAAATCGGTTCAGCGCGGCCTTCCGGTTAAGGATTGCACACCCTTCACTATTCCTGGTCTCCTCACTTACAGAACTCCTTGGATCTTTTTAGGATTTTCCTTCATCCTCCTCTCTATTACTATGAAACCTAGGAACTTTACCAGTGCCATGCTGAACACACACTTTTTGCGCTTTATCTTTATTTCGTATCGGTTGAGGACCTTGAAAGTCCCCTCTAAGTTTGTAATGTGTTCTTACACCTTCAGACTTTTTACCAGTATGTCGTTAACATAGACCTCCCTCATCTTGTCTACCTTATCATTAAACATCTTATTGACCAACCGTTAGTAAGTTCCCTATATATTTTTAATCAAAATGAAATTACATTGTAGAAATAGTTTCCGCGATCGATCACAAATGATGTCCTTTTCCCGTACCACAGGTGCATCCGAATTTGGTTGTACCCGAACTATCCATCCATAAAGGAGAGAGTTTTGTTTCCTATGACAACTTCCATAAGGGAATCAATCCATAGAAGAGGGTATGAGTCATATGGCCACACATCGTTCAAATAAAAATAGTCCATGCATATTATCCACTTTCCATTGGCTTCCTCACCATCACCACATTGGACAACTACTTAGGTTATTTGATGACCCAAATAAACTTTATCTTCGATAGTTTTCCCACTTCTATGTGTGCCTCTTGATTCCTCTATCATGAAAATGTACTTTACTGCTGCCGAACAGGGCCTTGGTTGGATCCACTTTTAATTGGTGGGTCAATACCGAGATGTTAATATACCCATCATGTCATTGTGGATCCATGTAAACATCATAGGGTTTTCTTTCAAAAATAGGAACAATATTTATGTCATCTTCTGGTAGAGATGATCCCATATATACCACCCTCTTTAGGCATCCCTTTTACAGAAGGATAGGTATCAGATCCTCCACCGGAGACCTAGTCATGGTCTCTTCCTGCGAGTCCAACCGATCAATATTTAAGGTTTCTTGTTGCTTCTTCAAGGATGAGAGTAGCCATTTTTGGCCTGTGACTAGCTTCATCTCACTATCCCTTTTTTGTACAATGTTGAGAATCGAATGGTTAGGTTTGTTTGACAAAAATGGATCGAGGCGATTGAGGTTTGTTCACCCTATGAGTGAATTATAGGCTGATGGAGATCTGGTTACTGTCACACCCCGCTAAATTTTGGCATCAACCACCACCAAAACTAAGCTAGGCATGAGTAAATAAAATATCATTCTCAGCATGAGACAAATATGAGACATAAATAAATCAATCCACAAGATGAATAATAATCAATCCAAAAGAATAATAGTACTATAAAAACCATCACATGCTAAACTCTAATTAAATCCAATCTCCAAAATATGAATTAATTTAAAATTTGAATAATAAACCAACTGTAAATACTCCAACTGAAATCTTTAAACAACTTTGGAACCTAACGACCCATTCAAAACTATAAACTGTGTCTCAATGTAAATACGACCGAAATTAAGCTAAACTAAACTATTAAGCAGTAATATAAAATAAACTCCAGCTGCATGTCCAAATGATAATCTCCAAATAATCCTATGCAGCTTCTCCAGACTTATCCTGAAAAAGTTAGTCAATGCACGAGGTCAGATCCCCGAGCATGAATACATACTACTCCCCTCAAATAGGATCCGTGAACCCAAACAATAGAATTATACATGATAAATATCACAATAGAATATTTTAATTAAAACGAGATATTTAAACGCAAGAAGGGTAAATTACTAACCACCCCAAAGGTTCTTATAATTTCACACCAATATCATTTTAAATATCCCATAGTCCCCAAATTGTTAATTTAATTAAATTAACCCAAATTATCATTCTTCTTAATTATGGTGGTCCTCCCGCTCAGGTGGTAATTTCCACCAATGTTTAATACTCCCCCTTGTTAAAATGACCGCTGATCCGTTTAAAATGTCGATCCCATAATTTGACAATGTTTTAGGCACGACACGACATAAAATACTGGCTGGCCCATTTAAACTATCGGCCCTTTCTATTTATATCACCCATATTTTAATACCCGTCTTATTATCTTAGGTATTAATTCTCAATTCACAATTTCACAATTATCAAATTACCCCGACCTTTTTATCGATGTGAGATCCTCAAAATACCATTTAGTCTCAGACCTAAGGGTCCCCAAGTATACATACGTCCAATCCTACATATAGGATGAATTACCAAGAGAAAACTCATCCTAGTCTCATGCCTAGGCTAGCAAAATGTTTATATAACGTAAAAATCTGCCCCACCCAGAAATATAAAATTCCCACGAACTTACACTAACTAGTCCCATACCTAGCAAGTATAAATTTTAATCAAGGCCAACCCACTAGTCCCATACCTAGTAAGCATCCTAAAATAGGGTTGAGAAATATACTATCCAAAAGCCCCTCGTCCCCGCGCTGGAAAACGTGAAAAAAATAAATCACAGAAAACACTATTTATAAGAATAACATAACAATTAATCATAAAGATCCCAATTCAATTTAATTCAATGAATAACATTGTCGTCGTTTTTGACATAATTGTTTGTGTTCAATAATGTTAAATTAATTAACATGCGACAATATTCAATACGTCATAATTGTTCTCTTTTATAAGCCATCTAAATATTATAAGTGTAACCATGTCCCAATAACCATATAAATAATCCCATAAAATTCCACATGAGAACCTGCACCCAAAACCATAAAAACCAAATAATCTAACCTACGAACCCAAGGGTTTCAAAGATTAATTCATATTTAAGAGTTTCATTAAAACACTCCCAAAATTAGCGTCCACTTTATTAATTAAGTTACTAATTGATTTTAACAAAACACATGATTAAGGATTTAGGCGACACTTAAGACGCATAATACTAAAGGAAAAGAATAGAGTATTCATGCCTATGTGAAGATTGATTTGAAATATGATTAGAAATCTAAATTCCTCTCAAAAAATTAGCAAAGAGTTGTTCTTGGACAAACTTGATTAAACCCCAATTAAGCGTTCAAAACTTGATTAAGTTGGAGATTGATGATTATGGTGGAGAGGAAAATCTTTTGGAACAGCTCACTGGTGAAAAACTTGGGAAAAGTGATTATGAAAGGTTTCCCCACGAATTAAAATGGTTAGATGCCAATTAAGAATCCTAAACCAACTTAAACTCTAAAAAATTAAGAAGCCGAACTGCGCCAAAAACTGACAGGTCGATTGATTGACTCCCAGGGTCGATCGATCGATCGAGCAGGTCCTGCGACAGTTCCCCCACGAGAAATATACAAGGCAAAAATTAAAACCTTAACAAAAACTCCATTTTAAATCCGATTGTAATTGCACTTGAAGTTTTATTCCTCAAATATTAAAACCAACATATTTACTTTATAAAAATTATTAAATAAAAAAATTTATTTTTCTCAAAAAAAATTCCAATTAATTAATTAAAATAATTATTAAAACATGGGGTGTTACAATTATAAGGAATTCTACCTGAAGGGGGACTGACTGTTAGAGCCTCCAAATAATGAATGGTAATTCAATGGATCCTTCCGGTATACCCTCTCCCCCCAACAGTACAATGACGGGCCTTGTACTAGCTTCAGGCTTGCTCCTTCTACTTTCCTTTGCTCAAAGCATTCATAGTAGATCAGGTCTGCCAAGCTTCTTGTACCGATCATAATTCATTTTATCATCCGATGGGATATTTTGGCTGTTATCAACTAGGGATCATTGCAAGGTGTGATGAGGTCCTCAAGTTCCTGAGGTGTGAAAGCTATGTCTTCCCAATAATTTGTGGGCTTACCGATGTTTCTTTCTAACAATTCCCTTTTTTGACTCTCATAAACTTTTCTGGATGAAGCTGATTCTCCTCCAGCTGTGAACCCTTAGATATAATACTGATCCTCCTTCCCTCCTCGATTGCAGCTACATCCCTTTTGTCCTCTCTCATCGATTATATTTCTTAAGACTTTCTTCTTTTTTCATCCCACATGTCTTATCCCTGCTCTTTCTCCAGAGGGACCCTTTTTAGACGAATTTCCTATGGTATGACCTATGTAGAACCTTAGTCTCGCTCTTGAGATAAAGGCAACCATTATTGTTGTGGCCATAGCCCGTGTGGAACTGGCAGTATAAGTTGGGCTTGGGATTTATGGGTGATATTCTTTGACTTGTTCAGACAATTTAACATTCTTGGATCCCTCATGATGTTCAGGTCCCTCCATACGGTAGTGCTAAGAGGAGTGGACTGTTCAGCACTAGTTGGACGCACCGAAAGGGAACCTCTCAGGGTTTACTACCTTACTCTCCCTATTTTTTCGTCATACCTTATTTTCCTATGCTCTTCTTCACACTTTCTCATTCTATGCTCCTCTTCGTATCTTCCATGTCCTACATCTTTGGATAAATGGCTTGACTGTCAATTACTGAGTCTGTTTTCGATAAGAATATACTTCTCCACCTTCATTACGAGCTCTATCATCTTTGTGGGTGGATTTTTTGATAGTGAATAAATGATGCCACCATTGGATAATACCCTCAAAAAAGCCGATATAAAAACCTTTTCATCGAGATGATCTATTCAAAGCATTTCTACATTAAAACTTATAACATATTCCCTGAGACTCTCTTCCACACTTTGGAGAGTATTAAACAAGTGGTTTTTGGTCTTTCGATGGACTCGACTCCCGATCAAGTGTTGAACAAATCATTTTGATAGTTGTTTAAAATATTTAATGGAGTTTGAGGGAAATCGGTGAAACTGGGACTATGTCGACCCCTTCAGCATGGTGGCGAGTGCTCTGCACCTTTTTTGGTTAAGGATTCCCATGAAGTCCAGATGCACTAAGTACTGGTCAATGTGGTCCCTTGGATTAGTGCCATCTAAGGAGTCCATTATAAGTATCTTGAAGTTTTATGGCATAGGGAAAATCATGACTTTTAGGGTGAACGATGTTTCTCATCCGATATCTCTGGAAAATTCATCGTCCAACGAAGTACCAACGCCTAGGGCTATGGACGCCTGGTGTATGGTTCAGGAAATGGATGAGGTATTCGATTTAATTACTCCACCAGGTGGTCCTAGAGGGCCTATTATTCCTCTATGAGGCCTTTGTTAGCCTGTGTGACCCAGTTCTTATTCATGGCTCTAGTAACAGTCATTCCCACAAATGGAGAAAATTATGTTAGTGTAAAAATATGATTCTCACACAACACAAAAAATTCATAATGCTAAATGTAAAACAATAATGTGAGTGACAAAGAAGAACAATATAAATTTTTCGTTTTGACATACATGACCTATGTAAATGGGTGAAGGGGATGGGAAGTCCTCTTTATCAATGAGATATTAATACAAGGTTACAGAGTTCACTCTCACCTGCCCACCCTTTTTCATTATTTCTACATAAGACTTTATACACACAACCTTCTACAATGTTTTGCCAAATTATCAGCATACCTGTTTGATACATTCAAACTTGGGCATGACACATGTTCGATCCTCCGAGATACTTTCCCACGACAATAGGGGACATGCTATCAGTTCAAAGCACATATTGTGATCAGGTTTCCAAGGATTCAAATATAGATGAACTGTCATGAACGCATCTTCGGCTGCACTCGAAGAACATTTCAACTGTTGATGGTTCGTTGTTAGGGTCTTTGCTATTTTTAACTTACCGATTTAGTCTAGGTAGGACATTCATCCATCTATCATGGGGACTAGATCCTTTGTCTTTACATGGTAATTAATACTCATACACAAGTCCTGTTCCCCTATCTAATCAGCACACGCTAACCATCGCATATCCTAAATGTTTCGGATGATGTTTGAAAATCCCCCTCATCATTTTTTTCTCGTAATAAACACTTAATTACCAAAAAGGTATATCTTGGATTATGATACCCCTTGATGGACTTATATGTTTTTTTTCAACCAAGTAAAACACGTTTCAGTGGATTATTTTATAATCGTGGTGAAGTAGCAAATAACGTAAGTCTTAAAATTAAGGAATTGATTAGATGTTTGTTAAAGTCACTTAATAGTAAATTGATTTGCCCAAGCGGGTATTAGAAACTTAACGTGGAAAATCATATTATGTACAATAATTAACATTACAAATAAGAGCATATTATATCTTAGTGATTTATGATATAATTAAATTGGAGTGCAATCGTGATTATATAGTGGAATTAATTCATGATTAAATAAAACAATTATGGTAATCGTAATTGGGATTTTTGAGTATTGATTTGGAGAGAATTTAATTATTTGTCTTGAGCTCCAAGTGTAGTCCATATTCCTAAGTAATCAGGCCCATACTCTGAAGAAACCTAGTTTGACCCAAACCCACCTTTTATACTTAAATATAAAGGTGTGGGAAGAGGTTTTAATCATTGTTATTGATAATTAGGGTTGGAGAGGGGTGAGATAAAACACTATTCCTATTTCTAGCGAAAAGGGCAAGAGTTATATCACCGTATTTGAAGTTTTAGCAAAGGTTTTCATCTCAAGAGGTGCCACTCACTTACCTGACTTTGGGGAGGATCATACACTTGGAGATCCCAATGTACATAAGGCCTAATCAAGGTTTTTTGGATACCTTGGAAGGAAGAAAGTATTTCATCATCTATACATTTGTATCCTCATATGAACCACATCAAGATTCACTATGGTATGTGTTCTTGAAACCTTAATTTTAATCTTTAAACCTAGTTCTTATTTTCTTTTCATTGCACGATTAATCAAAGATCCATAGGGCTGAAATTTTTTCACACTAAAATGTCAATCCCTTATTTTTTTACCAATACAAAGTTTCTAACTTTATTAGTGGGACTGAGTTGATATGAACTTCCTATTAAATGAAATGAAACTCTATGTGATGCCCCATATTAAAACTATAAGCTTAATTCTAGTTCTTTGATTCCTACTAATAATGGGAGTTATGCCATTGCCACTGCTCTTGGAGCCATTAGAAACCATCTCCCTATGACTAAATGGTGTAATCTAGTAAAGAATAAAAGTAATATCAACAAATGTTCATTCATTCCGTGGTTAGGGTGTATGAAGGCCATCATTACCAGAGATAAGTTGATGATGTAGTGGAGACTGAGAATAATATATGTGAGATATGAAATAATTCAAGTGAAAGCATCAATCATCTTATGATTGAGTGCCCATATTCTACTGAACTATGGAATAAAGTTATCTATAAGAATAAATTTATAGAAGCATGGGAAGTTGTGAAGTTGAGATTGAAGAGGTTGCCTACAATCTTAAAGGCCAGTATTTCTTGAACAAGATGATAACCTTATCTTTCTCCACCACTATGTATTGCATTTGGATTGAGAGAAATAACAAACTCCATAATAGGGCTGCCAAGTATTCTAATGCCCAATGAAAAGTATTGAATTCATGATTTGATGCAAGGTTTATAAAATGGAGGAAATCTAGAAGAAGCTTTGAAACACTTGCAAGTATCAGGGAGTCCCTCATTCCTCCTTGCATGACTAGTTTGGTTTCCTTTTTATTGGCTATTTTTGTTCTTTGGTAGTTAATTGGGTATGCCCAATATCCTATATGTGTTTGCCAATGTTGGCTTGCTTAAGGGTATTCCATCTCATCTTTGTATCTCTTCTCTGTTATCTCCTTATTGGAATTTCATTTTTCCAATCTACTGTATCAGCGCTTCCACTACCTCCATTGACAGTCAGTACAGTAATTTTAATCATAAAGCATTGGAAAATGATGGTTAAACTGCAAAGGGATAACAAGAAAACCTCCCTCGTGAATCGAAAAAGACTTGAAAAGAAAAATGACTCATTTTAAATAAAAAAGAAAATAAATTAACAAATTAAATTTAACACCTTTTATGAATTTAACCCCACTTCTATTATCTTTAATAATATGAAGAATCAAATTAATATTTAATCACATGTCGGGTTTTGTTAGTTTCCTTGAAGTATTGTGGTTCTTGAATTCCCTATTATCTTTGGGAATTTTTTTATCTAACATACTTGTTACTTTCATTCTAAAATAGAAAACTGGTGAATCATAATTGTACATACCAATATATATAATATCACAAATAAAGAAGTAGAAAGACTATAAAAACATAGAGAGACCTCTTAGAGGTTCACCTTGCATATTAGTTGGTGGAAATTTGAGCAAGTAGAGTAAAAATCTCTGAAAATATCTCAGAACCTGAGGTTTACGAACCCACACCACCTCAAATTGCCTCTAAAAGGTCTGTGGCTGGACTCGACTTAATTTCAATTTATGCCCGATTTTTCTTGATAGATTTTCTTCACTAAAAAGAATTTGGTGGTCAAAATAGTAGAGGACTTATATATATATATATATGGGATAATGGGGGAGAGAGGGTTATGAGAATAACTATTTGAGGAAGAGAGAGAGAGATTTGAAGAAATGACAAAAGTCGTGAGGATAAAGGAAATAACGAGAAAAATAAAAGGATGTGAGGGATTAATGAGGGAAAGAAAGCAAAATTGGGAGAACCAGTGCATTAATTGTGGGACATGGAAAAAACTGGAGGTTGAGAACCCATTTTTATATTATAGTATCATATTAACAAACATAAATGGGAAATTTTCATATGTTTCTTATGAACGTATTTAGTTAATGTCATATTCATGTTATGAATAGTTTTTTAGTCACCAAAGTGAGACAACAAGAATGGTTGTGAATATTAAATTTAAGGATAAAAAGTGTATTAATAAATCGTGATGCTTATAATTTTAAAGATATACATGGTTGTATTGGGTTTATTTCTTCAAACAAGAATATTTTCCAAAGAAAATTTATTTTGAGTAACTGAAATAAACATTAAGGAATCATGTAATTGGGTGGAGAAAGGTTATTCATAAAACAGCGTGTCCATCTAATTAAATAACATAATACCCAATAATGTATTTGACATCTAAATTCCAACAACACTACAAGAAAAATATCAATTTGTGGCAATTTTATTAGTGACTAATCATTTATTGCCAATAAAATGTATAATCTGTGGAAAAATTTATGTTTGCCACTAAAAAATAATGTATTAGCGGTAACAAATTAAAATTTCCACTAATTTTGCCACTAAATTAAGGAGGGAAAAATTAAACATTTAGTGGGAACCCAAAATTTTAATTAGTTGCAAATTTAAAAATTTGCCACTAATATCGAATCATTAGTAGCAAAGTATATTAGTTTTCTACTAATAGATATTTATTAGTAGCAAAATATATTAGTTGCCAAAAAAAAAACTTATTAAAGACAAACAGTTTACCCCCAAAATTATTTCGAGTATACACATAATTTTTTTTTGGCTGATTCACTCCCCCCCCCCCCCCCCCCCCAATCCTTAACTATTAAATTAAACCTAAAATAAAACTTAAGCTAAACTTCTCTCCATACTTTTCATTTCAAACCCAAAAAAAATGTCTCTCTTCACCACTCCACCCGCCCTCCCCTGCCTCTACTCCGATCTAGCCCAATTTTTTAATCTCCCAAAGGTAAGATTCATTCACTCCCGACCTTTGGGTGTTTTGAATGTTTTCATGATTATGGTTTTAATTTCGCTGCCCACAAAATAACTAAAAATGATTATTCATATTTATTTTCATGATTGCTATGAATGTTTGGTTTTTGTCTTAGTATTAAAGTTTTTCATTTTTAGTCGTGTTAACTATTTAGGCAAACTTTACTATTTAGATAGAATATTTTTAATTGTGTACATCCGAATTTTGATAGAATATTCTTATTTTTAATTATTGTTTTTAACATTAAAAAGTGACTCAAAAAAATTATATAAATCTTGAATTAAAGTTGAATTAACCCTGAAATAGAATCCGATCGCAATTTACTGAAATAGAATCCCCATCATGAAGCAGTGATGTGCGTGCGGAGGTGCCTATCTTTTTGTAGTCAGCAGACCTGTGAGGAGGAATGTTCTTTTCTTAGTTTAACTCACACTTGTCCTATAAGTCTTTAATTTTCCACCCATATTGATTAAATAATCTCAAATCGTGTTTGGTTGGTCTGATCGATAGACTGATGTCGGTATGTTGGTGCTCGTATTTCAAATTGGGTCATGTGTGCTAATAAATATACTCATCTTTTAACCAAAAAAACAACATAGAAAATAATTAATTCGAAAATATAAACTTTATAAAACAACTATATAAGGATCATAAAATGACTAAAGAAGCTAAAAATATATAAACTAATAAAAAAAGAATTTGCAATTTACTTTAAATTTTTTAATACTGACAAACTACATTAATTTCCATAATGATTAGGTGATATATGTGTTAAAAGAATAACGTTTGAGATGAACAAAAATGCAAACATTGATAGACAATGTTGTTTAAAACATCATTGATAGTCTATATGATTGGTGGTAAAGTTTTTGTTTTAAACATCTTTGATATAAGTCCATATAAATAATGATGAAGATAAAATATTAACAAATGATGGCGATGATGGTTATGATTACCTTATAGATAGAGAGGATGATTGTGATGATATTAGTGACGGTGATGGAGATGCTGGTGATTTTAGTGATGATACTGGATTTGAATATGATGGTTGTTATATTATTGTTTAGTTATTTGTTATTATGTTAATCCATGACATGCTTGTTATAGGTCATAGAGTAACACACATGCCATGATCTGTGACAGAGTCGAATCAAGATCATTTTCAATTTGGTTGGAAACTCTCTCGACACTATTTCATCGGATGGTATCATTGGCGAAGGTGTGAAGCAATTATTTTGTATCGTTAATCGAACACTTGTTTACACGTAATAGTTATGTTTGCTCCAATCATGAAACTCCGAGATCTTCCATGCGTCAAGGACACACACAAGAACCCATGCCCCCTTCTTCCCTATCATTTGTTCCAAATGTCTCCAGCATGCCCAACACAATCGTAACACAATCGTATCTGGAGAAGGTATTATATTTATAATGCTTCCCATTGTCCCATATGACATTGTCTATGTGTTCGTAAAATTGCATCATCAGTTGCATATTCAATCATACATGACTGTAA
The DNA here is from genome assembly GCA_949130495.1 of Sambucus nigra. Classification (NCBI taxonomy): domain Eukaryota; kingdom Viridiplantae; phylum Streptophyta; class Magnoliopsida; order Dipsacales; family Adoxaceae; genus Sambucus; species Sambucus nigra. The sequence goes on from OX422223.1 coordinate 263,580,016, forward strand.
CTGTTGCATATTAAATCATACATAGATGCCAATGGTGCATATTGAGTCATATATGACTATCGATGGAGCATATCGAATCATACACGACTTTAACTATTTTATTTGATGATTTTCTTTGTTGGGACAACCGGAACAATTGGTGCAGTTAGAAATGCCACATAGTACAATTAATTGGCCTTCTCTATACTTGATCAACTCTTAATCAAGTACATTGAAATGAAATTTTTTATTTATGTGTTGGGATGTTGGGTATCCCTCAAAAAGATCCAAGATAAAATTTTCAAGGTCCACAATCGAGTACTTGATGTAATTCTCTGGGTGTTTTTCACTCACATGTAACCCCTCATATATCAAATAACGTGAAAGATCCTCAAGGATGTAAAACCCATATAAACCGCAACCTAGTATCTAGCAAAGATCCCCTCGAGAATCTCAAGGACCGCAGTCGTCAGCAAGCAGCTCCCGCAAGAACCACCAATTAGTAGTAGAGATGGAACTCCACAAAGATAAAACTTCCAAGAAGTATTTTGGGTTCCACAAATGATTCACAAAAGAATTGGGATGTTTTGGTAAATCAAAAATGAGTTTTTTTAACACTAAAAGATAAAGACTAAACTTCTGCCAAAAAGCAGTTTTCGTGTATTAAAAGTCTTAATGAAAAAGGTCTTCAAAACATGTATTTATAGCTAATAGAAAATCTTGATGCGGTGCATGTCGTTAGAAGTCATTTGAACGACTTGTCCATGTTGTTTAAATGACATTTTATGTCGTTACTAATGACCTTAATAATGACCTTTAAAAAAATGAAATAGTATAGGCTCGTTTGAAGTAACAAGAAACAGCCCTTTGAACGACATTAGATGTTGTTAGAAGTTGTGAACGACGTTTCTTTGTCATTTGAATGACAAGAGCGAGAAAATATTATTTTAAAAAGCTTGCCTACAGGTCTTAAAAAATTAATATCAACTTAGCAAAAATGCCTCAATTTTATAAAAACAGTTTCGAAAAATATCCCAATACTAAAGTAAAGCATTTACAAAACTTAAGCACATTCTATATGAAAATATACCTCATGTTGCTCATATGTTGAAGATGTTGCACCCCCTAAGAGTGTCAAATATCGTAGCTCCTAAAAAAGTCTCTCCCTTCTCTCTAAAAAACCTGTGCACCTATCAAACCTAAACCACCAACCACTTTTCCGCCTAACTCTTCCATGGCTACGGCCTCTCTTAGTCGCCAAACCCTTACCACCCCATCTAAACTCTTCAATAGACTATACGCAAACCACTACAGTCTCTTCGTGGCTTTTGACTAACCCTCTAGCTTCTATGGTTGGTTCTGTTTCAATTGCTAATGAGTCTTGTTTGGGTGCCTCTCAAATGGATGTCGATTGTTAGCCATCCCTGCCGATGGCTCCTCTCGTTGTTCATTGTAAATCAGTTGCGACTGGTATGGATGTTGTTCCCACACTGTCCAGTGGTCAGATAATGGATTTAGTGTCATTTGATGCTATTGGTATCCCTTCTGAACCTATGATGGATCTCTCCTCATGCGATATGGAGCTTGAGGAAGGTCAGGTGGTTGCTTCGTGGGATAGTACCTCCAGGGCTAACAAGAACGTGAATAGTTTAAAAGAGTTGTGTGAGGAAAAAAATTCATATTGGGAGTTTCTAAGAAGCAAGGGCAATAGCCATGAAGATGTTTAGAAGTTTAGGTTTCCCAATGACCGAAGAGTGAGGGGAGCCAACCTCTCTGTGGATGAGGGTAGGGTTGACGGGGTATAGATTCATGATCTGACTGGTAATAGCATGGGCCTCAATAACTCTAACAAAGGAAAGGGGGGTAGTGTTACCAACCTTAACAAAACTACCCATTCTCTGTTATATATCCGTACTGACCCTTCTGAGTTAAGATCCGTCAATAGAAGGGTAGAAGAGATGTCAACTCCTAGCATGGTAGGCACGACCCAAGTGGGCAAGACTTGGACCCCTGTCACTGCTACCAGGAAATAACCTAAGCTCAGACTTTCCTATCACCATCCTGTGGTGGTAGACTCCATTATCACAGTTAAACCACCAGTCATGGTGGCCTCCGGAGGTTATGGGCATTAGGTAGACAGTATGGTGGGATATTTTCTTGGGACTAAACTACCGTATTCTCTTGTGAATACGATGGAGTTTAAACTATGGGGGAAGTGTGGCCTAACCAAGGTCATTGCGCATGATAAGAGCTTTTATTTCTTTCTCTTTTATAACCCTATCGAAAGAGATGAGGTGATTGATAATGGGCCGTGCATTTTGCTGGCATTACCATCATCCTCAAAAATTGGCAACCAAACTTTAACTTTGATAAAGATACGCTAAAAACGATACCTATGTGGGTTAAATTTTATGATATTCCAGTGCAACTTTGGATTGAGTAGGGTCTCAGTTACGTTGCCAGTTCGGTGGGCCTTCCTTTGTATGATGATGCGATGACGGAGGATATAAATAGGATAACCTTTGTTCGTATATGTATTGATGTGGAGGATAGGGAGACGTACCCTTCATGCATTAATGTGGTTATGGAAGATGGCATTACTGCTGTGGTTAAGGTGGAATTCTAAGCTAAACCACCTTCATGCCCACAATGCCTTGTGTTTGGTCACAGTCTTAGTGGATGCCCCAAAGATAAAGGTGAGGGTGTTGATAAGGTCAATACCCCGCATATTAGCAAATCTCCCCCTGTTACTGTTGGTGGATGGACTCAAGTTGTCAAGAGGACGAGAGGCGATGTGAGATCAGTGAAAGAAGTGGGTGAGACATCGTGTACTGCCAATGCTGAGAAAAACTCAAACACGGTCAGTTATCCATGTAGCGCTAATAAAGAGAAGGACATTGAAACTGTATGCCCTACTCAAAATAATTATAACCTCATATCTTCCCCATTTGTTCCACTGTCGAATTAATTTAGTGCAATTTTCATGGATAGTGATGCTGATTCAATGCCTTCCCCTACAGGCCTTGCAAAGCGGGTTGTCAAAGTTGATGAACTTGCTAAGAAAATGGTGGGGGAAGAGAAAGTTATGGGAAATAGTAGCGGGAAGAATAGGAAGAAGGGAAAAGGAAAGAAGACTAGATGATCAAGTTAGCTTCTTGGAACATTAGGGGCCTTAATACCCCTCACAAACAAAGGGAAGTCAATAAGCTGATTAGGGACAACCATCTTGATTTGGTGTGTTTGCTTGAAACTAAAGTTAAGAAAAATAACTTAGAATGTGTTATGAATAATTACTGCTTTCAATGGGATTTTTTGGAGAACAATCCACTACGCGTGCGCGCGGAGGGGGGGGGGGGGGGAGTTCCAAAATTATTGTGTCTTAGTACCCTAAGTGTGTTGCCATGAGTTTAGTTCAGACCCATCCCTAGGCCTTTCTGTGTAAGGGGGATATCCGGGGGTCATGGTTGAGTTTTTTTGCTTCTTTCATTTATAGGGAAAACCTCCTAGGCTTAAGAAGGAACCTTTGGGATTTTTTGAGGATGAATTCTGGGTGTGTGGGCCAGTCTCCATGGTTATTGATGGGTGATATTAATATGGTCATTTCACATGATAAGAAGAGAGGAATTCAGTACATTGATAGGGCTTCCACAGACGAGTTCAACCAATGTATTTATGAGTTGTAAGGTGATGATATGGTGGCAAATGGATTGTGGTTTACGTGGAATAAGAGGGAGTTGAGCGCTAATAATGTCCAATCTAAGTAGGATAGAGTTTTGAAAAATGATGTGTGGGCCACTATGTTCCCCGAGAGTCAAGATTTTGTCCTTCCTAATGGGGTTTTGGACCACTGCCCTATCATCATTTTAGTGTCACCCTTGGAGCAGAGTAGACCTAAAACTTTACAATTTTAAAATTTTTATATGGACCATAGAGACTTTAATCATATTCTTAACGAGTCCTCACTGGATGAAGGTCAGGCAAATCCTATGGTTAGACTGAACAGAAAATTGGGTAGAGTTAAGACTATGTTGAAAGATTTCAACAAGAAGTTCTATATCAACCTCTCTGCTAGGGTAGAGGAGGAAAAGACTTTGCTAGATGATTTTGCGACTAGAGTTGATAGAGATGGGTGCAAAACTGAGGTGCTTCTCGAAGAAAGGGTCAAGCTTCATAAGTATTTGGAGCTAAGGAATGTGGAGGAGTCCTATTTCAAACATAAGTCTGGAGTTAAATGGCTCTAGATGGGGGATGGAAATAATTCTTTCTTCCATAAGAAGGCTAACCAGGCTACGGCTAGGAGGAAAATCCTTAATATCTTGGATGAGCATGGAGAGAGAGTTGGTGGGAGTCATAAAGTGGATAAGGTGACTATTGATTATTTCGTCAACCTTCTAGGCACTCCCAGTTCTTGTGGGAACCCCCTCCCGATTCTTAATGATGTGGTGTGAAAAAGAATCACGGTTGATCAGGTTGCTGCTTTGGATGTTTCCATTACTAATGAGGATATCAAGAATGACATGCTCTCTATTGGGTCTGATAAAACTCCTAGGCCAGATGGTTTTAATGATTTTTTTTTAAGAAGAACTGGGATGTGGTGGGGAGATATGTGATTGATGCCATATATTTCTTCTTCCACTGTAGCTACTTGCCTAGGTAATGGAATTACATTGCTTTGGTACTAATTCTGAGGTTACTACTCCCTCAGGTATGCAGGACTTCACGACTATCTATTGTTGCAATACCATCTACAAGTGCATCTCTAAAATTATTATTGATATGATGAAACATTTTCTACCTTCTTTCATCAATCAGAATCAGGCTGTGTTTGTGAAAGGTTGATCAATCTCTACCAATATCTTGTTGCTCCAAAAGCTTATGAGGAATTATCATCGTGAGCTTGCTCCCCCTAGGTGTACTCTTAAGATTAATCTTCTAAGGCCTATGATACTGTCTGTTGGGAGTTTTTTCTCAATCTACTTGTGCAATTGTCATCCCATCTATGTTTTTTGGGTGGCTAAAGGAATGTAATACTACGACTAGATTCTCTATTAGCTTGGATGGGCGCTTACATGGATTATTTTAGGGGAAGAGGGGGTTGAGACAAGGTGACCCTATCTCTCCATTCTTATTCTTACTGGTTATGGATACTTTCTCTTGTATTATGGATAAGGATAGTCTCATCCCGGATTGAAGTTTTCATCCTAAGTTCAAGGAAGTGGGCCTTAATAATCTTTGCTTTGCGAATGATTTGATCATTCTGTGTGGTGGCGACCCTTCTTCATGTAGGATTACCAAGAGAGTTGTTGAGGTTTTCTCTTCGATCTCTGGTCTTTACCCCAATACTAACAGGAGTAGTTTCTACTGATCTGGTGTTGATGTTGATGGGGTGAACAGGTTGAGGGAGGTTATTGGCTTCTCTCACAGTTCTCCCCCCTTCTTGTATCTTGGGGTACCTCTTATCACTACTAGGATTAAGGCCAAGGATTGTGAGAGGTTGATTGACAAGATAACAGGAAATATTAAATAATGTACTAACATATTCCTTAGTTTTGCTGGGAGACTTCAGCTCATCAACTCTGTCTTATTTGGTATTCAGGTCCATTGGTCATGCATATTCATTCTACATAAAGGGGTTATTAGAAGAATTGACAACTTATGAAAGACTTATTATGGATGGGTACTGATTCTAAACATACTGGGGTGAAGGTAGCTTGGGAAAGATCTGACATGTAGGCATGAGGAAGGGGGGTTAGGCCTTAAGAATGTGGAGTTATGGAACAAAGTTGCTATTCTCAAGCTCCTTTGGAACCTTTGTAGTAAGAAGGATTGCTTGTGGGTCAAATGGAGTAATATGTATACGATCAAGAATAGAAGTATTTGGGCCATTAGTATACCAAATGATTCTTCTTGGAGTTGGAGAAAGTTGTTACAGATGAGGGATGTGGCCAAGCCACTCTTCAAGTCCAGCATTGGCAATGGGGAAGATACTTTTGTGTGGTACGACAATTGGCATCCATTAGGTCCATTGATCGATCGCTATGGGGAAAGACTTAATTATGATGTGGCTAGAAATCATAAAGCTAGAGTGGCCGACTTTATCGATGGTGAGAGGTGGAGGTGGCATTTTTCTATTACTTGGGAGCTAATGGAGATTAGGAATGCTTAGTTACTTGTTATTCGTCAGAGGTTAGTGATGAGATGGTGTGGAATTCCAACCGGGGTGGCTTCTCCATTGGGTCGGCTTTTGTTGCACTTACTACCTCTTGTCCTCTATACATTAGACACAAGTTGATTTGGAACATAAATAATATACCGACATCTGCTTTTAGTTTATGGATCACATGTGGGGGATGTCTTTCATATGAGGGATAAACTGTTTAGCTGGGGTATGTACAATACCAACTTGTGCTGCTCTTGTGGTGAGTAGGTGGAAAATCGAGAGCACTTGTTTGTTGAGTGTAATATTGCTAAAGAGGTATGGCATGAGGTTAGATTCAAGAACTAGGAGGACAGCGAGGCTCTTAGCTAGGAGGGTGAATTGGATTTTGCTAATTCTCAATATATGAGAAAGATCTTCTATAATAGACTTAGGTGTATATCCTTTTCCACTCCTATCTACTATATGTGTATTGAGAGGAATGTGAGATTTTTCAAAGGCAGGACCAAGAGTATTGATATGATTGTCAGAGATATTATTGCTATGGTCTGCGCCAGGGCTTCGAAGTAGACGAACAATAGGAGGAAATACATCAACTGGATGGCATGCATGAACTGGGACATCCCACAATCGGTGCTATCTTAGTAGGTTTTGTTTAGTTCTTGGGTGTTGTGTCCTTTGGGGTATGCCCCATCGGATTGTGGTTTTTCTTTCTTGGATGGTTGTAATTAGCTTTTATTGGTTTTAATATACATAATTTTCCCAAAAATAAAAGAATAATCAAGACTACACACTGTAAAAAATAATCAAAAATTGAGAAATTTGGAGTTGATTGTTTGCCTGGGAAAAGTTCTCTTGCATGGATATATTAGTCCTGGCTATTCGTGACTCTCTTGTTCTTGTGAGTAATTAACTTAAAGTTATTTGACATGAAACTTGTTGGTTTTTTTTATGTTGCCAAAAATCATTTTCATTCCAATAGATACAGAATACTAATTACCAAAAGTGTTGTATGTCACTAATTTTATTTGGCATTTACAAGATAAAAATGAACACAAAAATCTAATGCATAACCTACATGGTAAAATATGAATTGACCAAAAAATTTGTTGCAAGTGATAAAACATGGCCCTTGTTGTTATAATGGTCTTCCAGCCTCTTCCATTAGCTTATTTACTCTCATTAATTTTTCTCTCTCCTTGAGAACCTCTAAACCCATGTCTTTTGTGGTTTCTGCATCAAAGTCATCATAACCCAATTGGCTATTTACCTTTTGGACTGAAATAGTTGCATTCACTGTAGCATATCCACCTTTCATTTCTTTATACTATGCAGTTAGTTGACAAAACACTTCAGAATAAGATATGGAAGGTGATATTTATGATACATGAAGTTGACTCCCACTTTCGAAACTTCCTTGGCTACTATCTCCAAAGTCACATCTATCTATAATAAAAACTCGTGCCTTAAAAGTCCCAGATTCGCTGCAGTTTGAAGTGCACCATTTCCAATAGAAACAACTAGGTGACGCATTGAAGATAACTACTTAAATACTCCAGTCTCCGACTCACGAAATCCCTACTCATCTCTCTCTCTCTCTCTCTCTCTCTCTAAATGACTGGGTAGAAGATTTGACACATGTTGTTTCCTCAATCAAACTAACATTGTAAAAGAAGTAAAATTGCAATGTATTAGCTAAAAGCTTCCCCAAACTAGTATTCATGGTGTTTCTTATCCCCACAAGATATATGCAAGTTCTTTTTTTTCAGGAGATATGTATGTTGTCTTCTTATTCACTATTGATAAATGATCAACCTCGTTAACATTCATGGAAGAACTAGACCCACCATCATCAAGAATTCAACGTGTAGTTGTAAGGGTTTTCTTGGGGGAATTTATAAAAGGTAATTTGAGTGAATGTTTGGGAGAAAAAGAGGGAAATAAACATGGAATGAGATTAGTGTAACTTCAACTGCAACTTAAGGGACGAGGAGGTTCAAGGAAAATAAATATGGAATAAGATTAGTGTAATTTCTACTACGATTTACTGCCTGTGGTTGGAGCGAAATGTTAGACAGTTTAAGCGGGTGTCTAAGTACAGTGATGTCATTGTCAAAGAGATTGAGGTAATCATCAGAGCTAGGCTGTGAAGTTGAAGAAAAGGATGAGGAGGTTCAAGAACTGGATGGCTTGCATGAACTGAGGAATCCCTTATAATACCCCATATTTTTATGGCCTTTAATTATGAGATTAATTAAATTTAATTGGGGTAAATTAATTTAATATTAATCTGATTTTTTTAAATTGAATATTTACTAGCGTGACAGGAGTTAGTAATTATTGGTAAGAATTATGTTGAATATTACTATATTAGTAAAGTAATATATGAAATTGAATTTACTAAAATCGTCGCGAGTGAATAATACGATAATTAGAGAAATTAAGTCGGGATGCGCATGTGTCGTGTCGGGACTAAATTAATGGAATAAAAATGAATTAATTATAAGTCACCCGTATGGTCATTTCGAGTGTGCCAATGTGTCCGTAAGGGTAGAGATAGTTAAAAAAGTTTACCCGAGGGTTTAGTTTGGGTCTCGGGACAGTTTTAGGCCCAACCGGTAACCCGGGAGGGTATTTTGGTAATTTTCCATTTTTGGCTTAATTCATGATGAAAATAAAGAGTTTATGTCTGTGGGAAGAGAGAGTCATCGAGGGTTAGAAACTTTGGAGTTGCAGAGAGGCTAAGGAAGAGAGAAGAAGGAAGGCTTCCAAGGGAGAGAACCACCTAGCCAACACCATCCTCACCAATTCCACCACCAACGCGTAGATCGGGGAACGGGGAATGAAACCATACCCATCATCATCAACGATTCAGACTTTCATCTCTAAGGCAAGTATCTAACTTGCAGTCCTTTAGTTGATAACACATCCATGATAGTGTAGGAATTTATTCTATAATGTTTTCTTGAAAATGAAATGTTATTTGGGAGGTTTTTATTGCAAATTTGGAGTAGAAACCATGTTAGGATGGATATCTGTCATATGTAATATACTATCCACGAAATTGATGGCCACTAGATATAGAAATCTGGAAATTTAATGAATTCTTGAGAAAATTGGATAAACTAGGGTTAAATGTTATCCTCTTGAATTAATCCCCTTTGATGACGATTCTTGGTGAAATTGCGAATGTTTTATGTTAGAAATCTTCTATGTTGGTTTATATAATATTCATGAGGTTTGGTTGGGAGTTTGGGACATATTAATGGAGGTTTGAGGATTTAGATCGGATGAAACCCGTAGGCTAGAATTGCAAAAACTGGGCTAACACCTCCTTGATCGATCGATCGACTCAAGAATATCGATCGATCAACTTTTTATTGATCGACCCTTTTTATCGATCGATCGACCCCTCTTTGAAACTGAAACTTCTTCTCCTTTTTATGTTAATCCAGTCCCAATGCGTAAGGACCTTTGGACATAATTTAAATATCTTAATAGGACATGAGAAGGACCGGTAGGGTTCGGGTTAGACGAGTTTAAAAGAGATTTAACCGTGGAGTTTTGGGAATATAAATTTAATGGGAAATCGTGTGTACGTTATAGTAGGTATTGTGAGAATTAAGAAAGACTTAGACCACTAGAGTTGGGAGTGTTCACCCAGTGATTTTATGTATATCGAGAAGATACACTTCGAGAGTCGATAAGTACTTAAGGATTTGAAATAATTAAGAAAATAAAAGAGTGATTTACTTATACGTAAAACTCGAGCGTAATGTGCTACGCATGACTAGAATATGTTATGGGTCGTGGGCGTACCTAGCTGAATAGTGTAAATATATATACGAGTGCATGTATATATATATTATTTGAATATCCATGTTTAATCATACCCGCGCTACTTGCTATCACAGATTTTTTCGCATCGGGACAGTCTTATTATGATGTGACCTTTATGGGGGATATTGACTCGTACCCTAGAACATAGGATCCTTGGTACAGATTATCCGAGAATGATATTCAGACGGTCCTAAGATACTTGAGGGTATGTGCTAACCTCTTAGTGACTTGGAACTATGCTTCACCACCAATATTTGTGTTTTGTGTTAATATAGTTCAAGAGTGATTATGAACTAGTATTTCCCGTTGTACGAGGGATATGGGGACTTGATAGCAGAGTATGCCAGCACCCTAGATTTATGTGGGGTGACCTATTAGTATATATATTATGAGTGATAAATATATCTACCGGTCATTAATCTCCTGTGCTTGTAAGTAGATACGAATAGAATAATTAATATCAAATGAATTCAAGTGACTGCGAACTTAAGTCTGTAATGTGATGAATATAACTGGCTTAATACTTTCATAAGAAAAGGCTATCTGATATATACTATAATCATGCGCTTACTTGAAACATAATTTGGTGAGGGGAAATTGTGTCAGACTAGTGTATTGGGTTGGACTAGTGAATTGGGTTAGTTTCATCTACATTAGTTCATTAGTACGTTAGACGTGCACACTAGTTGAGGGGTGAGAATTCCCAAGTGAATGTCGAGGTACTAACATGTATGTAATATCAACTGGTAAGCATTTTAAATACTTGCTAAACTATTTTTAAAGTTGTTTTACACTCGGGGTCTGACCCGTTTCCTATCATCTCTTCCTTCTATTGTGTATATATATGTATTACAGGTGCCCAGCCACCGAGGCGTCAGGCTTAGATCCTTGGATTGTTGACGTGCTACAACTAGTATGGGAGTTGCAGGTCCTTGCAGTAGACGACTTCATCCTTGCCTTCTTAGTCTTCGATTTAGTCATCATTAGATAGGGCATGTGTCACCCATTTCCAGTTTTATCTTGTTCAGCGATATTTGTACTCTTGATTTATTTTAGTATTCTGTTTTAGTTGGGTTTGCTTTCGATTATTACTTTGTCCCGCGATTTGGGATATTTAATTTGGATTGAGTTATCTAGTATGTTCTTTCATTTGGATGGTTTGGTTTTAATACTATCATTTGTATTCGTGAGAATGGTTTCATAGTTAATAATAATAATCGAATTTAATTTATAAAATTAAATGTTTTGACACTTAGCTTAATTATTTATTAGGTGATTAATTACGAAAATGATTTTTCGATAGTTATGGAAAGAATGAACCAACTGAACACTTTGAGTTAATTCAATAAAGGACTGATCACCCGGTATTTAATTAGGCGGGGTGTCACAGGTGGTATCAGAGCATCAGGTTCTAGTGTCCTTAGCATTTGTGCGACTTATTATGCTTGTAGCGTTGCTTTGTTTGATATAGAGCCCTATGTTTAGGATTGTTGATTTCTACGGTGAGATTCCGTTATCCTGCTATAACGTATGTATATTAATGAATCTTATTTTCATTCAAGCGTATTTGAATAATGAAGTATGGCAGGAAAGGGTTGTTGGGCTGACAGTAGGAGGTAGAGCTTAGTTGAGGTTGTAGAGTAGATTAGAGGATGATGACCATAGTCGAGGTCACCCCTATTATGGCACGAGAGGCCAGGACTGTAAAGATGACTAGGGAGCAGCAGATGATTACCAAGTGCTGCTATAGTTGAAAGTGGTGTCAAATCAGATTCACCCAACGTGGTAGGAATGGGGGAGAGTCAAACGCAACATTGAGGAGAGCCATCAGTAGAAGTTCTATAAATGCGGGAATTGTGTGTGTTAACCAACGAATAAAATATATCCAAAGAATCGGGCATATGGCAGAGTGTGGTTAACCGAAAGTAAAATTTGGGGTAAATTTTTCTTGACTCGTTGGAGAAAAGTTATAATGGTGGGAGTCAACCACCACATTTAAAAGTGGAATGTTGTGGCAATGGAAGGATCTTAGGTACGGTTTGACTGCAAGTTCCTTCATCAGATGTTCAGGCTAAGATGTGAATGTTGTTATGAACTCATCACAAGAGGTCCGGACAGAGGTCCAGACAGAGGTCCATGTGTGAAAATGAATTTAATTATTTAGCGAGATGTTGACAACACTTAAAGAGAATTCTACTGGACAGTTTATCCATATGGTGGCAAGGTCACGCATTGTTCATAGAGATGTTAACGCTTCTTTGGGAAGGGAGATAAAGGAATCGAAAGATTTAGTTAGGGAGTAAGATTGAGTGAAAAGCAGTTAGTGAAACACCGCAAGGGGGAGACCCATCAAGGGACCTATTTAAATGATTTGGGTAGCCGAATTATTACCAAGTGATCGTGAATTCAGTAAGGGTTTTCGAACCAGTAGTGTGTTCCTTAGGACCAACAAAGCTAAGGAAACAACGGTGGTAGCCATCATGAATCGAGCCTACCAAAGTCCGAGAGAAGAACAACCTTAAAATGGTTAGTATGACTAATGGTAAGTGGATTATGCATATAAGTACTTTGTGGAGAGTGAAACCACATGGTTAATTTTTCTCGAAGCGAGTAAAGAGGATACGAATATGGTTCCTAGTAAAGGGCAACAATTAAAGTAGTTTTTGTTTTGGTTTGGACGGGCGTGTTACGTCTGAAAACCATTTAAGCAGCCAAGGCGATTGGTAATATAGAAGTATGAGTTTTATCCTCGGAGGATGAGTCATGTTTTATATGACACAAGCGAGTCACTACATTTTGTTCATTTCTAGATTGGCATGTGAGACGAGTTTAGTGCGTATATCTATAATGTTACTATTATGTGAATATTTTCTCCAGTGTAGCGGGATTATCTTTAGTGTTATCCATGGAGGATGAATGGGTGTATTAATAATATTATATATTTTGTTGAGATTACTCGGCTTAGTAATGCGTTATACAGGTATGATATTATCCTGATTAGAGTTTTATAAGTAATGGTTAGAACGATAGTGGGCAGCGATTGCAAGTTTATCGGGGTTGCTGTCCTAGTGTAGGATGTTTTATTCTAGTGAAGCCTCACCTATGAGAGGGTCGGGATCACATTTATATTATATATTATAGAGACTTCTAAGGGTATAATGGTATCAAAATGTTTAATCCCGGGGTGTGTAGGGACTTTGTTGTTATAATTCAGTGTGTATTGGGTTTACCGTTGAGCGGACAGAATTAACTCATTATTATGTTTAGCGCTCAAGACTTAGTGATAGGAAGAGCGCAATGTTATAGTTGTCCTTTAGAAACATGGGAGTTAAGACTTATATTCATATGTTTGGTAATAGGATTTCAGAGTCCCGATTATATGTCTACAGGGTTTATGGAATGTGACAACCACCAATACTGAGGGATAGTGCAATTGGTGAAAAGTTCTTTGTTTTAGTACAATTGCGGGAGGAGATGTAGCTTTTCTGTTAAGAGGCGGGATATAAGGGTACATGTTATGGTCCGCCTAACGAATTTCGATAACCGACAATGCAAGGTAGTAGTGTATTTAGGGGGGGTTCCTTATTTGGATTTCGCTTTGCGAGACATCCCACACATGAAACTTAGCGTAAGGTTGGAAGTAGGGAGATGTTTGGTCATTAGTGCATGAGTTCGGTACCTCGGTCGTTATAGGAGCAGGTAATTCTAACTGTAAGTTGGAAGTTAAATTATGATTTAAGTCCAACGGAGCCGATTGTGTGGTAAAGAAGCATTGGAAGAATTGTTTTATAACCATGAGTTGAAGGGTGGAACGATGATAAGAATGATTTAAAATTTCGATTTATGGGTATTATAGCTGCGTTGTGAATACAGGGACAACAAAGGATTAAGCGCGATGTGTGATACGTATGGGATGTTTATGCCAATATGCACGGTTTATAGGGTGTGTGGGTATCCAAGTTAGCTGATGTCAGGGTCATCCGAGTTAAAGGGACGTGGGAATAGATGTGTGAAATACATGCCTGAGGGACTAATATAATGAAGTGGAAATGGCAAAGTGGATTAATCATCATGTGAGAAGGACGATAATCCATATATATATATATATATATATATATATATATATATATATATATATGTGTGTGTGTGTGTGTGTAATCAGAATCGCACACTCGAATTTGGTCGAAAGGCTGTGGGAAGCCATTTAAAAAGGGGTATTCCTTGCGAAGTGTAAAATTTAACTATTATGGAGAACACTCGGAGCGGAGATGTAACTAGTCAAATGTTCAGAGCGACTTCACGTAAAAAGAATGATGATATTATTAAGGTATAAAAGGTCCAGTAGTGCACATCGTGGAGAAAAGTGCACAGGTCGAAACTTTCGGTATACGCCAAGGAGAGAAGGGGAGTATTAAGTGTCACTTAATGTGAGACATTATAAGTAGAAGTCGATGTTGAAGTGGGACATAATGAGTAGTCTCCGTGGGTAACACTCATAGATAGAAATCGGTTGGAACAAGAGGATCAACAAGAGAATTTTGTATCAAGCCTATGATTCCTATAATGGAAGAGGGCAGTCAATTTGGTAAATTTCTTGGATGGGGTTCCAACCTCAAGATAAGGTCACGAGTTCCTTAGAATGTGTGTAACAAGTTGACCCAAAAGAAAGTAATTATTATTCTTTTGGGTGATATACACTATTAGACAGTATGCCCCAGTATTTCTTTGAAAAGAAGGATCGCGCCGGTAAGTGGTCCTTCCCGGTATTGTTCTGAACTAGAATGCGATCATTGAACCCCACCTTCAATACAGGATTTTAGGAAGCAATGGGGATGATATTTCATTTTGAGCAGATTGCATCACTTATATCCCGAGGAGTAGGCCAAGGGTGATAAATGACTAGTGGAGCGGTACGAGTGTAATTTTGGACTAATTGTGGTCATTTCATATCCACAACAATTATAGTTAGTAAGTTAAGCATATTACGATAATTGGGAGAAGATATTACCTAATGGTAATGTAGTGTGTAAACACTCAAACCTGTTTATTGTGGACCAACTGCTTATTGAATTTTTTTGTGGAAAAACCTTAACTATTTTCCCTCTGGTTTTTTAGAGGTGAGTGGATAATCAGAATTCCTTATTGGCCGAGTTAGAGTTTGATGACTATGGTGGAATTACCACAGCTGTTTTAGGTGAGTTTTGACTGTCGTAAGAGTTACGTCGCCGAAAATCGAGATTTGAAGAACTGACAAGAGTGGCTTAATGTTCAAATGGTTTCTCTCAGAATGAGAGTTTTATGTTTAAATAAATATGAGTAGTTGACACGTAGTGAGGTGCGGCCTCCCAATGATATTGAAATATGGTAGTTAATGATGTATTGGCCCGTCTTATGTGAATGTTGTCGGATAGGAGCACAATCTGAAGTGTTGTTAATGGGAGTGTTAAACAAGCTTGAAGTGAGGCGGGGGCTATGGTGATTGAGCGCCTTACTATGAAGATAGCTTGCGTATTGATATGGTATCCATAATTGTTTTACCAGGTAGGCCTTATTTTTCAAATTTTGGGACGAAATTCCGTTTTTAGGGGGAAAGTATGTAATACCTCGTATATTTATGGCATTTAATTATGGGATTAATTAAATTTAATTGGGATAAATTAATTTAATATTAATCCAATTTTTTTTTAAAATTGAATATTTACCAGCATGACGAGAGTTAGCAATCATTGGTAATAATTATGTTGAATATTACTAGATGAGTAAAGTAATATATGAAATTGAATTTATTAAAATTGTCGCGAGTGAATAATACGATAATTATAGAAATTAAGTCGAGACGCGCATGTGTCGTGTCGGGACTAAATTAATGGAATAAAACTGAATTAATTATAATTCACTCGTATGGTCATTTCAAGTGCGCCAATGTGTCCGAGAGGGTAGAAATAGTTAGAAAAGTATACCCGGGGGTTTAGTTTAGGTCTCGGGACGTTTTTAAGCCCAACCGATAACCCGAGAGGGAATTTTGGTAATTTTCCATTTTTGGCCTTAATTAATGACGAAAATAGAGAGTTTATATCTATGGGAAGAGAGATTCCTCAAGGGTTAGAAACTTTGGAGTTGCAGAGAGGGTAAGGAAGAGAGAAGAGGGAAGGCTTCTAAGGGAGAGAACCACCTAGCCAACACCATCCTGACCAATTCCACCACCAACGCGTAGATCGGGGAACGGGGAACGAGACTATACCCATCATCATCAATGATTCATACTTTCATCTCTTAGGCAAGTATCTAACTTGTAATCCTATAGTTGATAACACATCCATGCTAGTGTAGGAATTTATACTCTCATGTTTTCTTGAAAATGAAATGTTATTTGGGAGGTTTTTATTGAAAATTTGGAGTAGAAACCATGCTAGGATGGATATATGTCATATGTAATATAGTATCCACGAAATTGATGCCCAGTAGAGATAAAAATCTGGAAATTAAAATGAATTCTTGAGAAAACTGGATGAACTAGGGTTAAATGTTATCCTTTTGAATTAATCCCCTTTGATGACGATTCTTGGTGAAATTTCAAATGTTTTACGTTAGAAATCTTCTATATTGGTTTATATAACATTCATGAGGTTTGGTTGGGAGTTTGGGACTTGTTAATGGAGGTTTGAGGATTTAGATTGGGTGAAACCCATAGGCTAGAATTGTAGAAACTGGGTTAACACCTGCTTGATCGATCTATCGACTCAAGAATGTGGGTTCTTACCCTGCTTTCTCTTGTTGGGGTATCCCTATGGGAGGGTGTGGGTTCTTACCCTGCTTGCACTTATTGTGGTTCCGTTTGTTGATATATACATAATTCCCCCCCCCCCCCCCCCCGCCCCCCCCAAAAAAACTGTAACTTAAACTTGCTTCGATTATCTCCATTATCTAATTCTTTGTTAATTTTTGACCTTCCCTTTTTCAATTGGTGTTTTCTTTGCTAGTTTTCTTGTGTAGTTTTTCATATAAATTGTTAAATTAGTTGGTTGTTAGTCACTAAAAACTCTGCCCATAAATTAATTGGTTGCTTAATTGAACAATATGTGTGCCTAGTGGATAGAAGGGGGCTACATCAAACAATTAAATTTTCTTTGCATTATGTATTGTATTGATTGGTGGACAAGTTGAAAGGAACTATTTATATAATGTGTTTAATCAAGGAATCAGGTGGTGCTAGTTAAAGGCGACCCAAGTAATGTGCAAGGTCATACATGTAGGCCTTGAGGTACTTGAAAATATAAACTGAATCAGCCTATGATTTACAAAAAGATTGGTTTCGGGGATGCACAATAATACTGGGGTCTAAATGGTTAAAATGATTTTGAAAGACTCACATACTTTTTATAAAAAGCAAGGACAATATTATGGTTCAATTGAATAAGCGTAAAACCACCATTTAACGTACAAAGCATTTATACTTCATCATATTAATTCAACAAATAAGTGATTAATTATGGTATATTATTTGATCACTTATTTGATGGAGGTAGACAACTTGTATTGATCCGTATTAATTCACCAAAAGATCGGTTTCGGGGATGCACAAAAGATTTATACATATTTTGTAATAATTTTATAGGGGCAAGTTATTGATCCGTTCTTTTTTCTCTATGTTCCAAGTCAATACTACCTCGGTGTTCCCATTGAAGAAAATATGGAAGATATGTTATATGCAGTGCAGAGAAAGGGGCCATTTTCATTACATTTTACTTAGTTGTTGAGGGTGAGAAATGTGTGGGGTACTATTTTTTAGCTATTTTCGATATTTTTACATGATGCCTAAGATAGTATAGGTTCTCTATTTTAGGTTAATTGTATGTCATACAGGCAAAAAAAATCCCTAGTTATGAGAATCTGTAGAATTATGTATTTTTAGGTCCTCTGTTTTAGCTTAGCAAGGCCTTTTAGTTTGTTCTCATTCTCTTTACAGAATTATTTGAGGGTCTTTTCTTAAGAATATGGTACATTATTTGATGGAGGTAGACGACTTGTATTGAACTTTTTTGGGGTCTTTCTTGTAATAGATACCCTTTTTGTATTGCATGTATATGAGGATACGCCTCCCTTTGGGCTTAACTAATTAGTTTTCAAAAATTAAAGATGGAAGTTAAATTTCTTCGGGTTATTGATATAATACAGATCTTCCTCTTTTTGTGGATCCAGTGACTCTTGGTGTTAATCCTCTTTGGTATGCATATTTATTATGTACATATTCTTGAGTGTCTCCTTTATAAATTAAAATCTTTAAATAAGGAAAAAGATACTAATTCCTTTTAAGTAACTTGGAGAATATCAAATTTTGGATCACAGCATGGGCTTTACTGTCTCCTTTTGAGGGAGTTCCTTTTATTCTGATGTCTTTGTGATTAATATATTGTCAATGAAAATATGATAATCTAGTCTACCAAAAGGACGGTCTATCAGTAATTTACAATTGACATTGTAGTATGTGGTTAGGAAATTCTTAAACGTGCAAAGAAGCAATGGACTTGACTCCTTGCATGGTGATGGGGACTATGAATATTTGTTGGTGACCCAAAAATTATGCCATGGACACTGTTTGTATTTTCTCATCATATTCTCAGAAATGAAATTTCTTTCTTATTATAAAATCTTTGTAATTAGGCATTTTATTATGGATGGGATTCTTTGATTACGTTTATGGTCATGCAGAATTTCCTTGGTTCAGGGAAAAAGAAGAAAATATCACAGTCCAAAAGAACGTGGATATTAAAACATGAACTACTGTGACAAAAGTCAATAAATGGTCGTAGAATAGAATAGGTTTGATGTTTATTTTTTATTTTGCAACTGAGGTTTAATTATGTATATTTCCCACTTTGGTTCCCTTCTCTCTAGGTGTCAAGTCCATCAGCCAAAGGACCAATTGGTGTTTAGGCTTGGGAACTGGGGGCACAACTTCTAGACAAGTCATTGAGCAAGACACAAGTAATTAATCAAGCACGGTTTAATGACTTGCAATCTCAAGTAGACAAGTCATTAAGAAAGCACGATTTATCATCTACATCACAGAAACTCTGGCACATGAGTTGCAATCTCAAGTAGGGCAAATGATTCAGTGTTTGTCAAAGTTCTCTCTATATTCTCTTTTATGACCATGAAGCGATCGTCTGCCGGTGAAAAGGATTTGGCAATCCCTAAAACTTTAGACAAAAAAATAGGAAGCTTATCATTGAAATTATAGACCTTTAGCTCCAGCTTGTCATTAAAAAGAGAGACACAAGTTTCTAACTTAGCCACACTGGCATGATATATAATCTCATTTAGCTCATCTTTTAAAAGGTGGACTAACAGTTCAGTCAAAAGAGAATTCTTCAGTTATGTATGTGGACAAGGGTTTGGTGCTAAGACGACACAACTTGAAGCTATGAAAATGGATAAAGATATTGAGAGGGATAGACAAGTTGTTGAGGCCATAAGACAAGAGAATGAGGCTAGAAGGGAAGCTGACGAGATGAGGAGAGAAGTAAATGAAGCTCGAAGGGAGAATAATGCAATGAAAGAATGAATGGATGACCTTTTTGGAAAATTTAAGGATTAATCTAATCGTGTAGCCCGTAATGATACATGAGTAGCAGAAGAGATGCATGAAGTATGAAGGATCAATCATTTTATATCAGTTTCCTTTGTACATATTTTTTTTTATTATTTTTGTGAATGGTGAAACGATTTATGTAATTGATTTATTTAACTTGATTTTGATGTGGAGTTCAAATATTGGTTGTCACAATGAGTATACAATATTATAAATATGTTATTGGTTTGTAGTGAAGCATTAAAGTTCTTACTAGATTGTCTTATTTGTCTTAAGTATTAAATATGAAAATTGAATGCATTAAGCATTACTTGTTAATTATTTTAGGCATAAAATATGAAAATTAAATGCAATAACTATTACTGGAAGAAATAATTCGCTACAAAAAATTATTTTTAGTGGAAAATTTGAATTGCCACAAAATTACCTTTACCTCAAGAAAAAATTTAGTTTCAGTAGCAAATCTTATATTTGCAACAAAGATAACCTTTTAGTGGCAATTAGCATGTATGTGGTGGTAATTTTGATCAATTTTTGTAGAAAATAATTTGCCACTAAAACTACGACATTTAGTAGCAAAATGTTTGCCACTGAATTTGTAACATTTTGTAGCAAAAGCATATTGCCACTAAAGGTATTAGCGGTAGGTCTTTAGTAGAAAAGTGGTGAGAATGTTTTTTTGCCACTACATGATTTAGTGGCAATTGTTTAATGATTTGTCACAATTTTATGTTGCAACTAAAAGTCTTGTTTCTTGTAGTGCAAGCATTATAAATAATATTTTATTGTTATTACGAAAGAAAACCCATAGATATACATTGTTATTAATGTTTGTGTTGCAAACTCATATCATTAATATAGTAATTTATTTATCTCATTATTTTGTTATATTATTGTATATCATTTTATTTCTCAAAATTTCATGTTTAATCTATTTAATAATTTCAAGACTACCTTCTAAGAATGAAGTGAATAAGTTAAGTTGCATCTTTTGGATGAAAGATTTTTTATATATAAACCAAACTAAAGCATGGACAAAAAGAAATACCTCAAACACAAAGGACCCTAAAGGCATATGGAGAGAAAGAACTAGCCGAGGGGCATTCTGTGTTACTGGACAAGAGAAAGCATAAGGCGATAAGAATATATCCTGACTATAATCTAAAGTAATCTCAGGGATACCCCACTACATACATGTTATCTAGTTATCATATCTTCTTATACCTTTCTTCATGTTCAAAATTCTAACTTTAACTATATTCTCTATATCATTGATAATGGTCTCACGACTCCTTGCCATTCCCTTGAAGCTCCTAGCATTCCCCTCCAACTAAATACAATAGAATGTGGTCGAGAAAGAGAGGCACCTGATCCTATTACTAATATTCATGTCTCCATAAGAATTAATATCATACTGTAGCGTCCTATCCCAATATAGTATATATCTATAAATTTTACTCATGTAGTTGATTTCCTTCCATATCTTAATAGCAAAGTTATAACCAGTGAAAGATGAGGAATGGTTTCAACAACAGTATTGTAAATACAACACAAGTTATTGTCCACAATCCCCCAATTATGGAGTGTATCCTTAGTGTTAAGATCTTGCTTGCGCACCAACCACAAAATGAAGGAGCATTTGAGAATTTAGTTCTTATTCCACACAAGCCAGTGCGAAACAAAACCTGGCAAAGAAGGAAATAGTTCATGGTAGGCAGATGTTACAGTATATCCCTACAATTTATTTGGTTTCCAAACCACTTCATCACTGTAACCATGCCTAATTGTTGGAAGTGCAACTTTTCTAATGTCAAGGAGCTCTAATTTCACAGTTGCGACCCACCTCCATCGACCATCCACAGTAATTTTAGTTGCACTTTCTTTGTGGTTACTTACAACATCATAAATTGGCATCTCTCCATAATAAGTTTGAAGGGGAATTATGGCGCCAATTATCATACATATAAAAGTGTTCTATCCATTTGCAATTACATACTTGATTAGGGGACTACCTAGCTATCTTTGTTTTATAATATTCCTCTATCTCCAAGAGGTGTCATTTTGCATATTAAGAGACCAAATACTTATCCCCTTGATTTTGTAGGCATTACACCATTTCACCCATAGACTACCCTTCTTGCTATAAAACTTCCAAATATTGTTCCAACATTAAGGGTTGTTAATACCTCATCCTCTACAGAAAATACGATTACATAGGTCCCCCAAGCAACTTTTTCTCCAGAGTGCTTTAAAACACTTCGAGTCCATAACAAATGTTTCATCAGTTGTTCAACATTGGCAATAAAACTTTTGGGCTGCATGAACAAGTTATACCAATAAACACTGATACGAAACAACACAATTGTGATGAGTTTGAGCCTACCAACGTAGCTAAGAAACTTGTTAATCCAACTCTTAATTCTGAAAATAACTTTATCAATAAGCCTTTTTCAGTCCCCACTCTTCAGCATAATAGTAATAAGAGGAACTCCTAAGTACATAAAGTTTTGCTACAATTTAGAATCCCCAAAGTGAACCATATTGTAACACCTCGTATTTTTGTGCATTTAATATTTAATTAATTCGGAAATTCAAAATTACTTGTGTGTCGTAATTTTAATTGAATTAATTATGAAAATATATAATTAAATATTAACCGGGGAGAGTGAATGGTTAATATTTAGGGAAATTAAATTACTAAGTGAATAGTGATAATTATTTACGTCATTTTGGGTATTAATGATGGGGTATGTACTTATCTCAGCCGAGAGTCGATATTGACTAATGTGGATGTGAGATAAGGTTTTTATAAATTAATTCGGATGCTAATTCTGAGTGTACGGTTGAGTCCGGATGGGCCGAGATAGTCGAAAAAGTGTACCCGGGGTAATAAACAGGTCACGAGATGTTTTTAGGCATAGCTGGGCCCACACGAGGGTATTTGGGTCACTTGGGCTTGGCCCATTAGGCCAAAAAGGTATTTAGCCTAATTACCTAATTAAGAGAAAAGTCAAACGGCTGATTGAAGTTTAGGAAACACTTAGGCGGAGAAGAAAACCTAAGAGGTAGTTAAAAGCAAATACGGGGACAAAGGAAAGAGCCAAAAAGAGGGAATCCCATCTCCAACCTTGGGAATTCACAACTCCAAATCAGACCCTATGAATGATAAGGCAAGTGGTTAACTTGCTGTAGCATTTAATTTTCCTTTGATCCATATTTCTGTGACGTGAGTAATTAAAATTCATTTTGGGATTTAAAGGGTATAAACATGGGGGTTTTGTAAACCAATATTCTGATTTCTAAATTATGTAGAAATTCATGTGTAATCTGAGAGAAGTAGATATATATCTGGTAGGATGTAATCCGGATGAACTAGAAACGAATTTGAGGCAAAGATTTGATGTTTAAATGGGTTAAAGGTTAAATCGGATTTTCCCCCCAATTTATGAAAATAGTAGAGAACGTAAATTAATTGGTATTTATAGACTTTATGGGAGTCCCTTATGAGGTTTTTGATATATGTTGTTTATGGAAATGCTTGGGTTTCACTGTAGAAGAAATTAGGGTTTGAATCTTTTCGTCCATGGATGAAATAGAAGGGGGAAGAAGACGCTGACCTGTACGATCAATCGATCGAGGGTTGGGGATCAATTGTTCGATGGTTCGAAATTTCTGGCAGTTCGGCCAGTTTATGTATATAAGGGGAAATTAAGTTAAATTCTTTACAATGCCTTATTTAATGAGAAATAAATATAGGATTTTCAAGCTAATTAATTATGAGTAAAATTAATTAGGATTTGAAGGAAATTACGTGTGTCACGCCATGATTAAAATTAATTGGGATTTGGAGGAAATTATGTGTGGCACACTATGGTTAAATTTTGGAAATAATATTTCAAAATCATTAAATACGGATTGAGTGGGTAAGTCCGGGGTTATTGGTCGAGTGATACCAAGACGTTAATTTTATGTAGAGTGAATGCTAAATAATTTGGAGTTAGGAATTTAGACTCGGGTATGGTTTATTTTGGGCCGCGAGAGTAAGTCCGAATATATTGGTTGGGGGAGACACCAAAAGTAATTTAATTAATTAATTTGTGAATTAATTAATAATTAGAGTTAGACCATAAACTCATAACAATTTGAATAGGCTTGTGTTACGGACTTAGTACACGAGATAGCTGGGATAGTTTATTTTAATTATATATATATATATATATATATATATATATATATATATATGGTGTGTGCATTAATATCAGTGGCTCGATATTATTATTACATATACTCTAGTGCTATAGGGGGAGGTTGCGCGTAATGGGTGAATCCCCTATCTTGAGGAGTAGGGCGATTATATTCCCAGGTCATAGTGTCCATTATATGGGTGAGGGGCATCCCACTTTTAGGGAAGGAATATAACTGCCTCCAATTTTTACGTATTATCCAAGTTAGTGAGCAATTATGACATGGGGTAACTAGGTTATGTGAATATGCCTAGTGGGATAGCACTTTAGAGAATTTAGATCCGGCGATTTATTACTCGGGAGGATGTTTAATATTAATTATTATTCCAGCATGTTTCTGAATGTTGCAATATAACTATACGTGTATAATGAGGTAAATAATTATATACGGGTAAATTAATACATACCGTGAATTGTAGTATACATATAATGGGTGTGAAATTTATATGATTTTAAAAAGGGAAATGATTAATTAAGTTAATGTTAATAATAACTTAGAAATCATAATTATGGCACACTCGGTCAGAGTAGGGTGGTTGCAAGGGGTTATATTAGTTATCTAGTCATGGGATAGATAACTAGGTAAATTAATTAAGGCGTTAGTAGTGCACATTAGAGAAGGGGTGAGGATATTCTCAAGAGAGTGTGGCACTAACTAAAATATGAAGAGCATGCATATATATTTATTACTGGAAGTTAATGATTTGCTAAATATTTTCCAAATGTTTTGGGTACTAACCCTTGCTATAAAAACTTTTAAAAAGCTTTTAGGTGTCCAGCCACAGGGACTCCAGGCTTGAGTCACTCGAGGGATCCGTTGCTGCAGCATTTGTGGATGTTGTGGGAGTTTGATAGGCGCCTCGTTCTTTTCATTCTTAGTGTAGAGACTTCCTATCAGTTATTCGAGCATGTTGCTCGCAGTTTTATTTCAGTACTTATGCCCGACCTATTGAGATTTATTTCTTGTCTTTACTTTTGTTGGATTTTAAACCGATGGTTTATTCGGTCAGTTAATTAATTGTGAATGGTTTATTGTAGTTAATGGTGATTGTTTATATTATTTCTGTTTCCTCATGAGTCTTTAAATTTAGGTAATGAAAGATAAAACTGGGCACTAGTATAATTTTCTCACTTAGGTGGTTAGTAATTAAAAAGGGCGACAGTGATGCTAAGAATGAACCAACTGAGAAACCTGTGCTAATTTTATTTAGGACTGATCACCCGGGGTTAATTAGGTAGGGTGTCACAGATGGTATCATAGCATCAGGTTCTAGTGTCCTTAGTATATATCCGTGTTACTACGTTTCTGTGTATCATTCGGTTGATATAGAGACCTATTATTAGGACTGTTGATTCATTTTTCTGCTTTTGAGTTATCGTATTTCTGATATTAGATATTTTTGTATAAATTGTGTACTTATACGATTCAATATATTTTCATATGCCACCAAAAAGGCAGAGAGCGGAGAGGGCTGAGGCTAGGGATGAGTTAAGGGAGGATCGTCAGGAGCCACATGTACAACCACCCCCACCCCCACCCGAGTTGATCTCCACTACTTAGGTGGCCGTGATAGTTGCCCAAGCAGTTGAGACAGCAATGAGGGCTATGGCAACCCATTTTCCTCAGCCCCAGGCACCACCTCCCGTGGCACTAGCAGTTCAGGCTCCAGTGGGGCCACCATCTTAGCAGCGAGTTTGGGAGACCTTTCAGAAGGGTCACCCACCCGAGTTTCGAGGTAGCATCGATGTGGTAGAAGCTTGTGACTGGAAGAAGAATATTCAGCGCCATCTGTGTATGTTGGAGAGTACTGATGTGCAAAAACAGATGCTTGCTACCTTTCATCTATCTAGGGCAGCCATAAAGTGGTGGGAGTCAGTTACGATCGCTGAGGAGAGGGATTTGATGACGACATCTGAGTTTTGGGTGCTGTTTGATCGTAAATACTTTCCACCAGTGATAGAAGCTGAGATGAGGAAGAAGTTCAGTGAGTTAGTGAAGGGTGACCAGTCAGTGGCAGATTATGAGGAAGAGTTCACTCTTTTAGTAAACTTTGTGCCAAATGAGGTGAGCGATGAGGAGCGAAAGAAGTCGAGGTTAATGGATGACTTGGACTGGGGGATCAGGCAGTATTTGATTGGGAATCCGGTTTTAATGACTTATACGAATTTTGTTAATGTCATCGTCGTACATTGTTAGGATCATCACTTCCATGCGAAGGGGAGCAAGAGAGTAGGGGAGCCGAGCCAGCAGGGCAAGGCAGTTACTGGTGGTGACACGAGTGGTACTCAGCAGCAGACTAGTAGTCAGCAGGGGAATCAGGCGAAGAAATTTAGTCCTAGTTGGTTTCTACCGGGAGGACAGTGGTTCAGGCAGGGGCAGTCGGGCCCAAATCAGCAGCAGCAGGTTCTTCAGGGTCGTTAGAGCCAAGGGAACAATGGGGGAAACCAGTCAGGCTAGCCACGTCAGGGCCAACACTAGGGGGATGGTCAGAAATGCTATTTTGTCTGTGGCCAGCCAAGACACTTCAAGAGGGAGTTCCCGCAGAGGGGCAGAGGTCATCAGCAAGGTGCTCAACAGGGGCAATAGGGGCAGATGCCACTAGTAGCACCAACTCCACCCGCCCCACAGTAGCCGAGGCAAATGCACTACAAGCGTGTGTATAACATCCGGGATGTTCCCAATCCTCCAGCACAGAACGTGCCACCAGCAGTTGAGGGTATGTTTCTCATTCATGGTCATAAAGGTATTATACTTTTTGACATGGGAGCATCGCATTCATTCATTAAATATAATTTTGCTAATTGGGCCAGGTTACTAGAGACCGCGGGTAGCCTTCGTATGTGTGTAGAGTCACTAGTAGGCAGAGGGGCTTTAATTCACTCGATTTGTCGGGGAGTGGACATTTTAATTGAGAGGCTTAGTTTAGCAACAGACCTCTTAATGTAAGATATGGATGGGTACGATGTCATCCTGGGTATGGATTGGTTGGCAAGTTATCGGGCAACTGTGGATTATTACGAGAGGACAATCGTGTTCTCCATTTTGGGACAGGAGATGTTTCTAATAGAGATGCCGTTACTAGAGGGAGGGTCGCGCACACACTTGTACTACATCGAAGAGAAAACCTCACAGGAGGTGGTGGTTCCGTTGGACTCAATCCCAGTAGTGAGGGACTTTGAGGATGTGTTCCAGGAAATTACAGGGTTCCCACAAAGTAGGGAAATCGAATTTGTAATCGACTTAACTCTGGGGACAAGGTCGATTTCTCAAGCCCCATATCGTATGGCCCCTTCAGAGATGCGTGAGTTGAGAGAGCAGATTCAGCAGCTCTTAGGACAGGGTTTCATTCGACAGAGTACATCATCGTGGGGTGCACCGGTGTTATTTATACAGAAGAGGGATGGTTCACTTCGATTGTGCGTGGACTACATGGAGTTGAACAAGGTGATGTTACAGAATAACTATCCATTGCCTCAGATCGATGATCTTTTTGACTAATTGAGAGGGGCATCTTACTTCTCCAAGATTGATTTGAGGTCAAGGTATCATCAGCTACATAATCGAGAGGAAGATGTTTCTAAGAATGCTTTCTTAATGCGGTATGGGTCTTACAAGTTCTGGGTCATGCCATTCGGGCTCATAAATGCACCAGCAGTGTTTATGGACCTCATAAATAGGGTTTTTAGGGAGCATCTCGATCAATTTGTCATCGTGTTCATTGATGATATCCTGATCTACTCGCGCACCAAGGAAGAGCTCGCAGAGCATCTGCGTAAGGTTCTATAGACACTGCGGGATCACCATCTCTATGCCAAATTTGAGAAGTGTGGATTTTGGCTGCGGGAGGTGCAGTTTCTTGGCCACGTGGTGTCAGACTGGGGCATTGCGGTGGATCCGAGTAAGGTGTTGGCGGTGAGGGAGTGGGGACAACCCATGACACCGATCGAGGTGCGCAGTTTTCTGGGATTGGCAGGCTATTACATGCGATTTATTAAAGGATTCTCAAATATTGCAGGCCCTCTGACAACTCTTACTAAAAAAGGGGTACCTTTAACTTGGAGTGATCATTGTCAATTATCTTTCGACGAGCTAAAGGACAAGTTGACATATGCACCTGTACTTGCTTTGCCGAAGGCAGGACTAGAGTATTAGGTTTACACTCACGTATCTCTACAGGGACTTGGGGGTGTGCTTCAGCAGGAGGAAAGGGCAATAGCTTATGTGTCCAGAAAGCTAAAGCGCCACGAGAGGAATTACCCCACTCACGACCTAGAGCTAGTAACGGTCATTTTTGCTTTGAGGATATGGAGATATTATCTTCTTGGAGAGAAGTTCACTTTATTCAAGGATCGCAAGTCACTTTAGTATCTCTTCACACAGAAGGATCTGAATATAAGGCACAGGAGGTGGCTAGAATTCATAAAATACTACTGGTTTGATATTCAGTATCATCCTAGTAAGGCTACTGTGGTAGCAGATGCATTGAGCCGGAGACCGACAGGGGAAATATCAAAAGCCTGGAAGCCGAAGTGGAGAGAGCTTCGATATGAGGATGATGTAGCCGGGGACTGCATGTCAGCATTATCCATCACACCTGAGATCATTATGAGGGTGGTGAAGGCTCAGGTAGAGGATCAAATCTGTAGGGATAGGGTGAGCCAGTTGTTAGTTAAGGGAGCAGAAGGTTACTTGATCAGCTCAGAAGGAGGCCTACGCCTTAATGGGAGGTTAATTGTGCCAGAGGATGAGGAGTTGAGGCAATCTATTATGACAGAGTCCCATGGTTCGAGATTTGTGGTACATACCAACGGGGATAAAATGTACCAGGTTATGAGGAGACAGTATTGGTGGGCAGGAATGAAACGGGACATAGCAGAGTTTGTTTCGAATTGTGCCACATGTCAGCTTGTGAAAGTTGACCATCAGAGACCATCAGGGATGCTACAACCGCTAGAGATTCCCATATGGAAGTGGGAGAACATCTCAATGGACTTCATTACAAGGTTACCTTCATCATAGAGGGGTCACGATTCCATATGGGTCATTGTGGATCGGTTGACCAAGGTGGCCCACTTCCTGTCGGTCCGCACGAACTTTGAGATGATGCAATATGCACAACTATTCATAGCGGAGATTGTTAAGCTACACGGGGTGCCGATAAATATTATGTGTAACAGAGACAAAAAATTTTGTGGCCCACTTTTCGCAGATCTTCCAGGAGGACATGGGAACGGAGTTACGTTTGAGCACAACCTATCACCCACAGACCGATGGGCAGACTGAGAGAGTCAATCGAATGCTAGAAGACATGCTCAGAATGTGCATTTTAGACTTTGGGGGAGGTTGGTACAAATACTTTCCTTTGGTAGAGTTCGCGTATAAAAACTCTTACCAATTCACGATTGGCATGGCACCATTCGAGGCACTATACGGGAGACCTTGTCGTTCACCCGCTTGTTGGTTAGAGGTGGGGGACAACAAGCTATTGGGGCCGGAGATTGTCCAGGAGACATCTGCCAAGATAGAGCTGATTCGAGGGCAGATTTGGATAGCTCAGGATAGGCAGAAGAGTTATGTTGATGCTTCACAAAGACATGTGGAGTTAGAGGTTGGGGACCAGGTATTAGTCCGGGTGTCGCCTATGAAAGGGGTAATGAGGTTCGGCAAGAAGGGTAAGTTAGCACCGAGGTACGTGGGACCTTTCCCTATTATTGAGAGGGTGGGATCGGTAGCATATAGACTGGGATTGCCGGAGAACCTTCAACGGATACACGACGTGTTCCATGTGGCATCGCTAAAGAAATATCTAAGAAGCAAGAGAGCCTTCTGGCACATTCCACTCGAGGAGATTGATTTACAACCAGACATCTCATATAAGGAGAGACCGGTGGCTATTCTAGACCGTAGTGAGAGGAAGTTATGATCCAAGATTGTTACACTAGTTAGAGTACAGTGGGGTCATAAAAACGTTGACGAGTCTACCTGGGAGCGGGAGGAGGATATGCGGGAACAATATCCAGAGCTATTCACCACATGTACGACCTAATTTTGGGGAAGAAATTCCTTTGTAAGGGGGGAGTATGTAACACCCCGTGTTTTTATGCATTTTAATATTTAATTAATTCGAGAATTCAAAATTACTTGTGTGTCGTAATTTTAATTGAATTAATTATGAGAATATATAATTAAATATTAACCGGGGAGAGTGAATGATTAATATTTAGGGAAATTAAATTACTAAGTGAACAGTGATAATTATTTACGTCATTTCGGGTATTAATGACAGGGTATGTACTTATCTCAGTCGGGAGTCGGTATAGACTAATGTGGGTGTGAGATAAGGATTTTTATAAATTCATTCGGATGCCAATTCTGAGTGTACGGTTGAGTCTGGAAAGAGCCAAAAATAGGGAATCTCATCTCCAACCTTGGGAATTCACAACTCCAAATAAAACCCTATGAATCATAAGGCAAGTGGTTAACTTGCTGTAGCATTTAATTTGCCTTTTGATTCATATTTATGTGACGTGAGTAATTAAAATTCATTTTGGGATTTAAAGGGTATAAACATGGGGGTTTTGTAAACCAATATTCTGATTTCTAAATTATGTAGAAATTCATGTGTAATCAGAGAGAAGTAGATATATATCTGGTAGGATGTAATCCGGATGAACTAGAAACTAATTTGAGGCATAAATTTGATGTTTAAATGGGTTAAAGGTTAAATTGGATTTTTCCCCAATTTATGAAAACAGTAGAGAACGTAAATTAATTGGTATTTGTAGACTTTATGGGAGTCCCTTATGAGGTTTTTGATATATGTTGTTTATGGAAATTCTTGGGTTTCACTGTAGAAAAAAATAGGGTTTGAAGCTTTTTGTCCATGGCTAAAACAGAAGGGATAAGAAGACGCTGACCTGTACGATCGATCGATTGAGGGTTGGGGATCGATCGATCGATGGTTCAAAATTTCTAGCAATTCGGTCAGTTTTTGTATATAAGGGGAAATTAAGTTAAATTCTTTACCACGTCTTATTTAATGAGAAATAAATATAGGACTTTCAAGCTAATTAATTATGACTAAAATTAATTAGGATTTGAAGGAAATTACGTGTGTCACACCATGATTAAAATTAATTGGGAATTGGAGGAAATTATATGTGAAACACTATGGTTAAATTTTGGGAATAATATTTCAAAATCATTTAATACGGATTGAGTGGGTAAGTTCGGGGTTATTGGTTGAGCGATACCAAGACGTTAATTTTATGTAGAGTGAAGGCCAAATAATATGGAGTCGAGAATTTAGACTCGGGTACTGTTTATTTCGGGACACGAGAGTAAGTCCAAATATATTGGTTGGTGCCGAAACCAAAAGTAATTTAATTAATTAATTTGTGAATTAATTAATAATTAGAGTAGGACAATAAACTCATAACAATTTGAATAGGCTTGTGTTACAGACTTAGTACACGGGATAGTTAGGATAGTTTATTTTAATTTTATACATACATATATATATATATATATATATATATATATATATATATATATATATATATATATATATATATATATATATATATATATATAAGGTGTGTGCATTAATATCAGTGGCTAGATATTATTATTACATATACTCTAGTGCTATAGGGGGAGGTTGCGCGTAGTGGGTGAATCCCCTAGCTTGAGGAGTAGGGCGAGTATATTCCCAGATAATAGTGTCCGTTACATGGGTGAGGGGCATCTCACTTTCAGGGAAGGAATATGACTACCTCCAATTTTTACGTATTATCCAAGTTAGTGAGCAATTCTGACTTAGGGTAAGTAAGTTATGTGAATATGCCTAGTGGGATAGCACTTTAGAGAATTTACATCCGGTGAGTTATTACTCGGGAGGATGTTTAATATTAATTATTATTCCAGTACGTTTGTGAATGTTGCAATATTACTATACGTGTATAATGAGATAAATAATTATATACGGGTAAATTAATACAGACCGTGAATTGTATTATACATATAATGGGTGTGAAATTTATATGATTTTAAAAAGGGAAATGATTAATTAAGTTAATGTTAATAATAACTTAGAAATCATAATTATGGCACACTCGGTCAGAGTAGGGTGGTTGCAAGGGGTTATATTAGTTATCTAGTCATGGGATAGATAACTAGGTAAATTAATTAAGGCGTTAGTAGTGCACATTAGAGAAGGGGTGAGGATATTCTCAAGAGAGTGTGGCACTAACTAAAATATGAAGAGCATGCATATATATTTATTACTGGAAGTTAATGATTTGCTAAATATTTTCCAAATGTTTTGGGTACTAACCCTTGCTATAAAAACTTTTAAAAAGCTTTTAGGTGTCCAGCCACAGGGACTCCAGGCTTGAGTCACTCGAGGGATCCGTTGCTGCAGCATTTGTGGATGTTGTGGGAGTTTGATAGGCGCCTCGTTCTTTTCATTCTTAGTGTAGAGACTTCCTATCAGTTATTCGAGCATGTTGCTCACAGTTTTATTTCAGTACTTATGCCCGACCTATTGAGATTTATTTCTTGTCTTTACTTTTGTTGGATTTTAAATCGATGGTTTATTCGGTCAGTTAATTAATTATGAATGGTTGATTGTAGTTAATGGTGATTGTTTATATTATTTATGTTTCCGCGTGAGTCTTTAAATGTTGTTAATGATAGATAAAACTTGGCACCATTCTAATTTTCTCACTTAGGTGGTTAGTAATTATAAAGGGCGACAATGATGCTAAGAATGAACCAAATGAGAAACTTGTTCTAATTTGATTTAGGACTGATCACCCAGGGTTAATTAGGCGGGGTGTCACACATATCCCTGATGCCATCTTCCTCAATACAATATGTAAACAAGTTACTATTGGTTAGATTAGTCTTAAGGCCAGAGATGTTGCTAAACCTATCCAAAGCATAGTTGGCAGTCAAATAAGAGGTAATCGGCAAATCAAATGTCATTAAGATCGTTTTCCTTTCATTTTGGGTGGTAAGTGAAACACGGATATTACACGCCTTTTCTATAATGCAAGAGAAAGGTTCTATAATAATAAGGAATATGTAAGGTAAGAGGGGAGTTTCCCTCCCTCAATCATCTCCTCCCCTCAAAGAAACAATTTGGCTTCCCACTAAAGTAAACAGAGAATCATGGAGGGGTAACACACTCTAATCTAACCAATAATCAAAGTGGGGAAGCCAGAGCAAAAGAGTAATTTGAAAAGGAAATCCAAATTCAAAAATCATGGTATTTAAGAATGTCATTCTGAAAAGGGCGTCTAGGAGAGCACAAGTCTTTGTGATACTTTCTCATAACATTTTAGAGTAGCATTATGTTATCAACAATAGAAATCCTTCCACAAAAGCAACATGTTTGTCACTTATGATTTGTGGAAGAATTGTCTTGATTCTAGTTGCGATCATCTTAGATTTACAATATAAATGATGTTGAAAAAAGAAATTGGTCTGAAATCCTTCATACTAATAGGAGTACAAACCCTATAAATAAGATGCAAGGATATTCAATTCCATTGTCTTTTGATATAGATACAATTGAAGTAGAAAGTAATATCCTCAATGAAATCTTTTCCCATCACTTCCCACCTCTTTTTAAAAAAGTTGGCATTAAGTCCATTAGTCCCAGGGGCCTTGTCAAACCCAATGGAGAACATGGTTGTTGTGATTCCTCCTCGATAATAGGGCTAGCCAACACTAAGGCTCGATCATTAGTAAATCTCTTAGTGATAGTCTCCTCCAATAAGGGGAAGTGGTCACTACAACAAGACTTATTTCTAATAATATTATTGATGTAGGCCACAACAATGTTAGCAATATTTTGGCAACCTTCTATTATTTTCCCACTCTCATCCTCAATATTGGAAATATTTTGTTTGGTACATGATTTTGGAATATAAAGAAAATAAATACAAAAACAGGAGGCTGGTGTACCCTCCTAGGACATGATAAAAAAGGTAGTGTCAAGCCTTAACAATGAAAGAGGCGACAAAAGACATAGAAAAGTACTCAAACAAACAATATGGAGGACAAGAGTCTAGATAAGATTTCCTAAATACTTAGCATGTAGTGATCATCAAGACTTAAATGCATGCATGTTAACCGATTATTAAAACTTCTCCTAGACTTGGTCCATAATGAGCTTTATATCTAATAAAAAAATCTCTTTAACAATATTGGCTAGAGAATTAATGGTATGATTGAAGCTTTTTCTATTTCTCTCAATCCAGATACAATAATTGGCAGTAACAAAGGAGGTTATTCTGATCTTGTCAATGAAAGTTTTCCCTCTGGAAGTCATTAGATTTAATTGAGTTTTTAAAATAAATTTCCTCCCAAATAGTCTTTGAAAAGTTACAGTTGGAAAAGATATGATCTCTATTTTCAGTGATATTATCACATAACACACAAATGTTGTTCCTAAAGACTCCCCATCTATGGGTCGCATGCTTAGTGTTAATACATTTTATGCATATCAAACAAAGGACAAAGTAGCACTTAAGAACATTAATGTTGCTCAAATTAAATGACTCCAAAAGCAATTGGGTGACCTTTGCTTGAATTCCAAGTAGAACCAACAGTGAAATTTTATGAGTATTTAATTTCCACGTGTGCATTTAATTATTAATTTAATTGGGGAAATTAAATTGGTTTCGATAAATAGTAATTAGCCAGTTAAGGAATAATATTTATTATTGTTATTATTTACTTGTGTGTGGTAAGTAAATAGATATTTCATTTATTATATGTCCCGTATGAGTGAAAAGTGACGGTTTATTATATTATGTCGATAGATAGTTATATTGGTGAATTTATATAGTCTGTGGGTGACGCGTAGTGTACGCACATATCGGGCTTGGTTGATGAGATGTTGGTGTATTCTTAGTTGAGTGAATCAGATGACCTTTTTTAGTGAATCGGTGATCCTAAATGGGTCAAAATAGTCCAGAATAGGTACCCGAGTGTTATGATTGGGTTTGGGGGGCTTTTTAGACATAGTCAGACCCTTATGGGGGTATAATGGTCTTTTTACACATTGGGTTTAATTTAAAAGTTAAGGAGGTGGATGATAGCTTTCTTTTTAATCTTTGCATAACTATACTTCAGAGAGAGTTTAAGAGAAGAGGAAAAGAGAAGAAAATGAGAGAAGAACATTGGAGAAGAAAGGAGAAGAGCGTCTTCAGATTTAGAATCATCCCTACGTGAAGAGACTTCGAATTCATATCCTTAAAGTCAAGTATTTACTTTCTTTAGATTAAAAACTCTTTTAGTTCATTACATTTATAACTAATATGACCAAATATGAGATTAAAAGATTCAAAATTTGAGAATTAAAGTAAAGAGATTGATGTTGTGATTAACATTTGATTGTATTTGATAATTGAATGATGGTTTCGGGATTAAATTCTGGGTTTATGAATATGAACAGGTATAACATTCTTAGGGTGTTAGAATCAATGAAATTTCAAGTTTGACTAATTCTGGGTTTGATTGAATTGATTACTTATTAGGAATCCTAGGGTTTTGATAATGGATTTCGGTTTAATTTAAGAGTAAAATGCTTATGGGTTGATAATATATTGTGTGGGCAATCAATTTAAGTTGTTGGGAGTCTTGGGATCTCTATTAGGGGGTTTTACAGGAGAAAACCTGGGGAAGAAGATGATTGATAACCCAACAAAACGAATTGGTTTGCTAGGGGAGCAAATTGGTCAAAATCATCATTATTTACAGCTTTTTCATATGAAACTGGATCACTAATATTCCCTATGTTAAAATCAGCCTCATGAAGATATACCACATAATCATCTGGAATTGCCAATCTCCTTTCCCTCTGAGATATTCTTAGTGGCACTTCTTATGGTGCTTCAATAGGTTTATTGGTTATAGTCTCATTACGTGGTTGTTCAATTGGTTGATCATTCACTTGTTGTTCATCGTTATTGATTGTGTTAATGACCGTCTCAACAACTACACTAGGAACAATAGGTATGTTATGAACTCGGGGTATAGGAATTTGTACCCTGACTTCTTTAATGATTTTCCCCCTTTTTTCATACTCCCACCGACTTCACCATCTTTAATTAATTTAGCGTTTCTAGTTTCTATAATCCTAGTAGTATGATTAGGATAGTAGAATTCATATCCCTTCGAATTTTTTGGATACCCAATGAAATGACAAGATAATGTCCATGGATCCAATTTCTTTTCATGAGGGTTATAAATTCTTACTTCTGGTGGTCCACCCCACACACATAAATACCTTAAATTGGGTTTCCATCCTTTCCAAGGTTCAAAAGGGGTTTTTGAAACTAACTTACTAGGGACCCAATTTAAGATGTGTACAGTGGTCATTAAGGCATGTGTCCACAAAAATGTAGGCAATTGAGTCCTACTTATCATAATTCTAACCATTTCTATATGGGTACGATTACGCCTTTCAGCTACACCATTCTGCCAAGGTGATCCTAGCTTTATGTATTGGGCGCAAGTACCTAATTTTTCAAGGAGTTTAGCAAATGGGCCAAGGTGCTTCCCCGACTCATCATATCTACCATAATATTCACCACCCATATCAAACCTAATAATTTTCACCTTTTTGCCTAGTTGTCTTTGAATTTTATTTATGTATATTTCAACAACATTCACAGAGTGAGATTTATCATGCAACAAGTACAAAATGCAATAACGTGAAAAATCATCTACAAAAGTGATGAAATATTTTTCTCCACCAATGTATGAAATATCAAAAAGTTTACATATATCTGTATGTAATATTTCAAGTTGTTTGGTACTTTTTATGGCTCCTTCATTTGTATGTTTGGTATGTTTCCCTTTAATACCATCCACACATACATCATAACTGGACCAATCTAGGTTATGGAGTATTTCATCTTTAATAAGGCATTCAATTCTTGGTCTGGATATGTGCCCCAATCTTTTATGACACAAACAAGTAGATTTTTTCATCATTAAGTGTGAGTTTCATACCAACATCAGGATGCATGGTTACAAGGGTTTCAGAAAAATTCTTTTCAAGATTCAATTAGTATAAACCATCCAATAAAAATCCAGAACCAACATTGATAGAATTTTTAATTAAACCAAAACCATTATCCTTAAATTCAATTGCAAAATCATGTAAAGAAAGTTTGGAAACAGAAATTAAATTCCTACAAACTGAGGGAACATAAAAAGTCTCTTGCAAATCTAAATTAAATCCAGAACTTAAAATCAGGCGAAAGACTCTAATATCTTTTATTTTAGACTTCGCTATGTTCCCATATAGAGTTGTGGATCAAAGGGAAGCCGTGCATCGAATTAGAAACATGACACATAAAACCATTATCAATCCACCAAATGTTAGAAGGAACATTAATAAGGTTTGATTCGAAACAAACACAAATAAAAGGCTTACCCTTTTTCTTGAAACAGACCTTTCGTTTATGACAATATTTTTGGAAATTGCCCTTCTTTTTTTTTATAGAAGGGACACTTGTCGTTCTTTCCCTTCTTCACAACAGATTATGGTTCACCTTCATGAGACGGACCATGACCTTTCTTAATGCCCTTTCCAGTCTTCTTCTTAAAACTAGCTCTTTTAACTGTGAGATTTCCCACCTATCCTTTAGTCATATCTACATTATTTTGCTTGAGTCTGCCTTCCTCCCAACATGCTTTGCAAATCATTCACATTCCACTTACCTTTAATAGTGTTGTAATTGATCTAGAAAGGCCCATACTCAGAAGGTAGGGAGTTTAGGATGAACTGGATGAGAAAATACTTGTCCACTGTCATGCCAAAAACTATAAGTCTAGTAGCGAGCTTGGTCATCTCTATAATGTGCTCGTTCATGGTTCGAGTACCCTCGAACCTCATAGTGGTCAGGCCAGCCATCAATTTCCTAGTAAGGGATTTATCAGCAGTGCGAAATCATTCATTAATGTTGCTCAAATAATCTTTCGCTTTAGAAGTCTCAGGTAGTGAGGTCTTAATGTTAGCAGTAGTACACATTCGGATAAATATAAGGGCTAGCCTGTTGGGTCGAGACCATGCTTTATGGACAATAATTTCATCCTCACTACCTGTATCAGTAATAGCAGTGGGTTCTACACCCATAATTGCCATGTCAAAGTCAAGAACCCCTATGCTGAACTCAGTTTGCTCATTCCATTCAAAAACTTTAGTTCCATCAAATTTGGAATAGAACTGAGCATGAGAATATATGTTAAGATGAACTACAAATTAATAACAATCTTCAAAAATTAAAATTTACACAGAATAATAATTGCAAAGGTCGAATATTGAATTATTGACTAAATAAAATTTTGGCAGATTTCTTAAATGGTCGAAATATCAAGGAATCTGTATTAGTCATCACATAATATTCACATTATAAAGATATACTATCTTTTAATTCATTTATCATGGTCCCATATTTTGGCATATGTGTTTGTTGCCTAAATATTTTTTACCATGATAAACGGAATTGATGTCAAGTATTCAATTTTTATGAAAATAGTTCTAATGTTATTTAATTCGGATATTAGCATGTGTTGCGCCTCAATCCAATTTCATCATGAATATTAGAATAAACCTTAATGAATGTAAGTGTAATATTCGTATATATAGCCTCGGCCTGTGTTTGGCCTTTGACTGAATTCAAATGAATAATTCCTTACATGTCCCAACTGAAATATAATTAATCATGCATTAATATCAACAGTAATATGTAATCTACAAAGAATCATCAAGATATGAGCAATAGCTTAAATGCCTCAAAACAGAATTACCCAGATATAGAAAAAACACATAATACATGAATTTCGCCAAAAATGAGTTTTCAACATAGAATCGAGGTAAAACATGCCAGAAAACCAAAACCTTTTGCAGAACATTAAAATCAATTTTCTGCCGAGAGTTATAAGCCTTAAGATTATTTCCCAAAAGGACAAAAATGGGGTTTTGAGGTCCTTAACGGACTCGAATTGCCGTTTCCAGTCAACCCACCAAGTTTGATCATTTCGAGAGTTATAAGCCTTAAGAAAATTTGATCATTGGCCCATTTCCAGTTAACCCACCAAGTTTCAAGTCAATCGGACACCAAAATTTTCAAAAAACACTATTCACTTCGGCAAAAAAAAAAATCTACCCCAAAATCTGTTTTACTTCAAACCACAGTTTTCATTCAATTAATCTTACAAACAATTTTTTTTTCTTATCAATATTAGTATAAGTGTTCTTCAGAATACTAAATAGACTTTTTTTTGGGGGGGGGGGGGGAATTATGTGTATTAGAAAATAAGAGAGAACTTTACAAGCGAAAAGGATGACTACTCCAAACAAACACAAAGGGGCATACCCCA
The DNA here is from genome assembly GCA_949130495.1 of Sambucus nigra. NCBI lineage: Eukaryota > Viridiplantae > Streptophyta > Magnoliopsida > Dipsacales > Adoxaceae > Sambucus > Sambucus nigra. The sequence goes on from OX422223.1 coordinate 263,619,234, forward strand.
ACAAAACACCACCTAAACCACGGAAACCAATAATACAAACACTAACACTAACACTCACACAAAATAGTCATGACTAGCTTAAACAACTTTCAGTTATGTTCCAATTCAAGCAACCATCTAATTAAGATAGGATCTCCTCCCATGCTTCCAAGTGATAGCTCTGGCTTTAACCATACACTAAATTTCCTTGATAATAACCTACGAGGACTTCGTCATACCATTGAAAAGCCTCCCATTCCTGTAGGCAATAAATGGTTGAAGAGAAGGAGATACATCTGATCCTATCAATAGTGTTGGAACCCCCATATAAGGTAGTGGCATTATGTAACTCAACTTCTCAGTTCAGTCTCCCACAATATTCCTGGTTCCTCCATCTAATATCTTCCTAAACCAATTCAACAAAACTGCACTCATTAAATAAGTGTGAACTGGACTCTGCCTCATGATTACAACAACAACAAAGGTTATCAGTCGAAATACCCCAATCAAAGAGTTTATCCTTGGTGTGTAAAGCCTTATTACAAGTAAGCCATAGAATGAAAGAACATTTTGGTATGTTAGTCTTGTTCCATACCAACTTATGCCAGTTAATGGCACTACCATTGGGACAAAGCTCCCTATAAGCAGTCCCTATAGAGAACCCATGATTAGAGGGGGTCCAGTCCACTTCGTCACTATATCCAAATCTGATACTAGGAATCTCGACATTTTTAATTTCCATTAACTCCCAAGAGTTAGATGGCCACATCCAGTTAGAGGCATTTATGTGGTCTGCAACCATAACTTTATGGTTGCTGCCATCATTATAAATAACTCTCTCCCCGCATCTCTCCACTAAAGGACCATTGGGGTGCCAGTTATCGTACCAGAGAAAAATATCTTTGCCATCACCAATCCAATACTTAAAGAGAGGTCTACCTAGATGCCTAATCTGCAGGATCTTCCTCCAACCCCAAGATGAGTCATTCGGAATTGATAATGCCCATATACTTCTTCTTTTTATCTTATAGATATTGCACCATTCAACCCAAAGGGGTTTACAATAATGATTACAACATAGACTTGAAACATATGAATCATGTTTAGGAAAAATTAGCGCTCTAATAGCACGACAAAGGGGTTTATAATAATGGGACAATTATCATGAAATTAAGGACTGTTTCTACAATTTTGTTCTTAATTCCACACAAACATGAGGATCATTTACATGTTGGTAATATGGAATTTTAAAAATCTTTAATTCTGAAATTTAAAACCGAATGCTCTGATACCACATGTTAATCAAGACTGTTTTGCTATCATAAAATCAAACATAAGTTTTTTCACAAATCCAAGATATTTTTATCTTCATGCAATCACATAAATAATTATTTTATATAACTATGATTGGAAAACCAACATTTGTCCATTGTAGTTGATTGGAAAAACGTGACTTGAATGCTCTTATTAATTTCTCCTTAGAATCCCTTTGAGAACAACCCAGAACTGTATTCTTACGTGCCCAAAATTTTTATGAGAAAATATGAATAAAGAGAATTTGGAATTTTCTCTCCCACCTCAGAAATACTGTATTATGAGATAACCCTAGATGGTGTAGGGCTCCTCTATTTATAAGGGGAAGAGGATAGAAATCCTAATCAAGATATGACTCTATTTCAACTTCCCCATTAATCCCAATAACCATAAAGTAACTAACAGATAGGAACAACCTAATCCTTTAATATTTGTACTTATCACGTGCCTAATTAATTATCTAATATTTATTAAGACCACATAAATGAAAAATTCATAATTTCAGAATTTAATATAATTGAAATTAAAAAATTAATTTTGGACTTTAATTATCAATTTCCAATAAGTATGATATCCAGAATTCTCAACCCCTCGACATCTAAAAATCTTTCTTGTGTTTTTATTACAGAATATATGATAAGTACATAGCTAGAGATAGAGATAATAATACATTAATTTTAATTCCTCTAGTGTAATTGGTTCGCGCCAGCGGCACCAAACACATGTGTCGATCGACCCCCAACCCCCCCCCCCCCCCCAATCGCCCTCCCACCGCCCCCGCCCCCACCCCCACCCCCATGGCAGCCCTGCTGTCATAAGGGCTGCTATGGTGATGGTGGTCGTTGGGTGGCCCTGTTGTCATAAGGGCTGCCATAAGGGATGCTATGGTGATGGGGGTGGTTGGGTGGGTGGGCAGGGGGTGGGGGGTGCGAGGGAGGGGGTAGTGGGGTCTCGAGTACCGCTGGCGTGGACCAATTACACTATAGGAATTAAAATTAATGTGCTATTATGTGTTTTTTGTTAAGGTCCATTAAACAGTCCATTCTTTTGGTCTACTAGAGAACCTCTCCACATATATATATATATATATATATATATATATATATATATATATAGAGAGAGAGAGAGAGAGAGAGAGAGAGAGAATGCATGCACATTCCTACACATGATTGTGGGATACGAAGAGAGATAAAAAATTAATCTTATGTCAGAGACAAAAATAAAAATGAAACTAAGTCATATAGAACAAAAAAGAGAGGAAAGGGAAATTTACTGAAACGTGAGTGATGTCTAATGTTTGGTAAGTAATAACATGGAGACGGTTGGATTAAGTGAATTTTTATATGAATTGTGAGCGCGTAGGTTAGAATATTGAAATCTGACAAACTCAGCTCATAACGCTTGCCCAAACCTTTTGACACTCAATTGTAATCATTCCTCTTACCCAAACCGTCTTACACTCCATATCAGTAATATGCACATGCTTAAAATCACTAAGTTAGCATACAGAACATAAAAACAATATGTTGGCGTACGCACTCTCAATTCATATATATACACACTTAATTCTCTATACATAGTACGTACCCAAATTCACTTTGTCCAAGATTCACATGATCCCACCTCATATAACCTAAATAAAAATGCCTTCTTAATTATCACACCATTTCCATAAAAAAAGAAATAATGTTATTAAGGTGAGATAATGAGAAAGATAAAGATAAGGCATAAAAAGCAGTGAGTGAAAATGACATAGTTTCACATAAATAAGGTGCTCCTGATAAGGAAAATAAAGGTAGGAAAATTGTAGAAAAGGAGGGTATGTTGCGAAATAGAGAGAAAGGTAAAAACATTGACGCTAGTGAAAAGCACAAAGTCGTAAATATAGTTGTTGTCGGTATGTTTTCGACATACTACTATCTAGACAAAAAATTTGAACGGTACATAAGAAATTAAAATGAGAACACAAATTGAAAAAGGGGGAGTAACTAACATGTTGGGAAGTTCGTTGATGGTTCCAACTTATCCGCATGTGATGCAAATTTTTTGGTTAGGTTAGTAAAGGAAGAAAATAAATCACAAATTCATGCAAAACTGACCTCCACATTAGAATACGAAATGGAAACCCGAGATGCTCGAGGATAAAATAAAACCTCTACATAATACACAAAAAGAGAGAGAAGTTATTTACTTGTAAGACTCAAGTCGATGACGTGTATTATGAGTGGCTATAATATCCGTCATTGATAGAGGGAGTGAAAGGTGAGGTAATGTTAATGCCAAATAGTTTTAGAGAGAGTTGATATGTATTTTAACAATCTACACATGGTTATGAAGATCGTGGGTATTGGACGTGTTTAGAATTTTGAAGGTGGTTAAAAGAGTTGAGATTCACATAATGTTGTTATTGACGCCAAAATTATCCATCCACATGGACCAGTCAGAAAGGGACACCTATCATCCTACGTGGAAATATTTATACTTGCTCGACACCCAAGGAGAGTTACTTGGCACCCAAGGAGATTTGGTCAGCACTCGAAGAGAGTTGGTCGGCATACCAACCAACTCAAGGAAGACCAACCACCCTAGAAGACCAACAGTCATATTCATTGTACATAGATATAAATTTCTGAATATATAAAGACATTCCATCTCTTAGACTCCCATAACTATAAATACATGCCTTCCCTTAGCCAAAGCAACGGGTTGAACAATCCAAACTAAGCAATTCTCTACACACCTCTATTTCTCTCTACACCATATTGTGCTGTTGTAAACCCACGGGAATAAAATAACAGTGGACGTAGGCTTTCCTTATAGCCGAATCACTTTAAAAGGCTTTATCTTTTATATGTTTGATGTGCTTGTTTACTTCATTTCATCTTCAATATCATCCTCGTCATTTATCTGTTGTTGGTGCCGATAAGATGGCTTTGGGACATTTCTAGTCATCAACAGATTGACGCCGTCTGTGGGAATTCGACACAAGGATTATTAACTTCTTATTAGATGAGACGAAGATCATCATCAAAAGCTAAGTCTTTCTATATGAACAATTACATATTATACATATATTGTTTCATTCAATCATGAATCTCGTATATATATTCACGATGTGTATATTTTTAGAATTCACATAACACAATTATGTACAATGATTTGCCATATTAATTCTATATGTAATCTGCAAATTGTAGATACAGATCTACTTTCTCTCTCTTCTAATTTGATTTTCTTTTCATTCATTTTAATGAACTGTACATTCAGTTTGGTTCATCTATCATCTATGTCAATAAGTTGCGTTGATTGATTTTGATATAAATTTCATAATAATCTTTAGAGGTGAAATAATATCATTCGCTATATTTTTATCCCTGAAAATGGAGAATAGGAAGGAATAAATATCAACAACAACTTTCTCTCTCCTGAAAGCTGTAATATCCCGTACTTTTGGCTATATTTATTTTGGGGATTAATTAATTAAATGCGTATTAATTGGAAATTAATCCGGATTAAAAATACTAACGAGATGCGAGTTGGTATTTGATTATGTGCATACATGTTTTTATATGAATATTGAATTATGAGAAACTTGTCGTGAGATTGATATACGGCATTTTGGAAATTTTGTTGAGACGCGTGTGACCGCCGCGTCACGGTGTAATATTTTGATTATAAAAGTGAATTTAAATTCTTTAAACTGTATGGTCATTTTGAGTGCGCCAACGCGTCCGAAAGGGTCGAGATAGTCAGAAAACACTAGCCGATGGTGTAGTTTGGGTCCCGGGGTATTTTTAGGCCATACCCGCATTATAAAGGGTATTTTGGTAATTTTGTATTTTTAGGAATTAAAAATGACGAAAATTAGAGAAGTAAATCTGATTGGGAATAGACCCACTAAACCCACTAACCAATCCTTAATGATCCAATAAGCTACGGAGGTTATCAAATTAGGTTTCCAACTTTCCCAAAGAAAACCCTAGCCACCATAGCCACCTTTGGAGAAGAAAGCTTGGAGAGGGAGAGAAAGAGAAGGAATTCTGCAGAAATCTCTACAAAAATCAACACCAAATTCAGAGACAATCAAGGCAAGTGATTTAATTACATTTAAATTCAGAGAATGTTCTTCCCATGTTAGAAAATTAAAGAATTCCAATTGTTCTTGGAAGATGAATGAAAACCCATGTTAATTGGATTTAGAACATGAATATTGAGGACAAATTGCATGTAGAACCATATAGAGATGATTATTCTGGTATTAGTATACGTGGGATGTAACAAAAACGGATCTAGAATGGACTAATTGACGATTACAAATTCTAGGGTTTATGTTCTTGAATAACTGGGGAAAAAGTGTAGAGATTTATATATTGATTGATGTTAGGGTGATTTAATCCTTTAAAACGTGTTAGGAGGTGACTATAATATGTTTAGGATTGATTAGAGACCTTAAAACAATCATTGGAACTAATTTTAGAGGAGATTTGAGGAGTAAAATTGATGAAAAATGAAGAAGGAAAAATCTGGGCTCTAACTGGTCGTTCGTTAGAAGAGCCTCCCCAGATTGTTCGAACGAGCCTCGTTCGAACGAGCTTCTAACGAGTTGACCAGTCGCTTCTAACGAAAAGGAATTTCGTTCGATACTTCGTTCGAATGAGATCTCGTTAGAAGGTACAGTACGTTCGAACGAACTGGATCTCGTTCGAACAGTCTCGTTCGAACGAGACTTCTAACGAGCTCACAGTTTGATCTCGTTCGAACAACCTCGTTCGAACGAGACTTCTAACGAGCTGGCAGTTTGGGAATTTTTGGCCTGTTTTGATTCTTGGAGTTCTGTAAACTTGTTCGAGGATATAGATAACCTTCCCTTGATTATGTATTGATAGATTTGGGACGGTTGGGTTATTTTGAGGATTAAATTATTTGCGCGTGATTTAAATTAAAGGGATAAGTGGGTTGAGACGTGAGTGTCTACTACGACGTGAGAACAGATTATGGCGCGTATGATTATAAACCGGAATCGTATAAAGTGTGTAAATTATAGATTGGTACGAGAATGAGAATAGTACTACAATTAAACTACGAGATTACTAAGACGTGTGTTTACTTAGTATTGGTATATAAATTGTGTGTATGACATACCTACCATACTTGCTATCACGGGAGGTTTGCGTTCGCTTAGGGCCCTCTGATCCTTGTGTTGCCCGGATTTAGACTGGTTACCTTGATGAACATAGGTCATAGAAAGACTTATTGGGATATTAATAAGTCCGCTGATCGTGGGAGCGTAGGTATGTGCGTGACCCATGTGATGTGACTGTGTTCGCCTCCATTATTTGTGATGTTGTTATTTGTGAACTATTCCTGAGAGATTCGGAATATGTCATCCTTATGTACGTGATGTACCGGGATGGATAGCAGAGTATGTGTGCACCGCAGCTTAGTTCTCGGGGTGCTTGTATTGTATATTTATGTTGTGAATAATATACACTTAATTAATGGGAACCTTCATGTTAATGTTGTGAAAATAATTACCGTATTGTTTCGAGAAACATAACGGATTAGCTGATAGTGAAATATATTGCATATTGAGCATCTGAGTTTACGTTAAACCCCTATTTAATTACGAGCGTTATAATGTTAATAGAACCGAGTAATAAGGGTAGGACCTATGACAGTCTAGCTAGATATGACATCACTTAGCTAGTGGTTTGTGTCGTTGTAGATGGGTACTTACGTTAGGAGTGCACAGTTAGACGAGAGGTGAGAATATCATGTGAGTGCACGTCCTAACATGTACTTTGCATTTAATGTTTTAAATGATTTTAAAGCACTTCCAGGTTTTTAAAATATCTCCACATTCGGGCTCTGACCCGTTTGCTTTCAAATCTATTTTCCTTGTAAAACCATTTCAGGTGCCCAGCCACAAGGACACCATGCATAGGATACTCATTCTGGTGACGAGCTGTAGCTGTTTGTGGAAGCTACAGGGATTTGCTTGTAGACGCTTCTATCACTTGGATTCCAGATTCATTATCTATCAGTTGTAGGGCATGTTTCCCATTTCTATTAGAGTTACATCTTTCCATTTTAGTTTTCAGACTTTGGCATGCATTGTTTTAGTATTCGGTTTACTTATTTCAGTTGTGGTATTTGTAGTGAGGAGTTTTCCTCCAGTCTTTATTTACATTATGTGATGGTTATTCTATTTACTTCATTATGGTGAATGGTGTTATTATTCTTTATTACACTTGTTGCATGTTAATCAGACTTTAAATAAAATTTGGCACTTACTTTTTAAATACTAGGTGGTTAGTAATAATAAAAATGTTTTCGACAGTGATGCTATTAACTGAGCCAACTTGACATTTTGAATTAATTTAATAAAGGAGTAGCTACCCGGTATTTAATTAGTCGGGGTGTCACAGGTGGTATCAGAGCATCAGGTTCTAGTGTCCTTTAGGATCTGTACGGCTATTATGTTTCCGCTAAGTTTCTTTGATATAGAGCCCTATATTTTAGGGCTGTTGTACTCTTTTTGTGTATGCTTCGTTCTTCAGCTATTTTAAGTTTATAAACAGTGAACTTATAAACTTTGTTCTTATTTCAGATGCCTCCACGACGTGCACGACGAGTTCCCAGGGATGCAACGCCCGAACCCCAGCCCGCTCCAATTCAGGGCATGATGAACGCCGCTGAGGTTGCAGCTATAGTAGCCCAAGCGGTAAATTCCGTAATTTCCGTAATCCAGCAGGCACCACCTCAGGCACCGGTTGCCGCGCCAGTTCAGGCAAATGCATTCCCATCTGCTTGGGAGCGTGTATGTGACGCTTTTCAGATGCGCATCCGCCAGAGTTTGCAAGTAGCTCAAATGTGGTAGTCTCGAGCCAGTGGAGGAAGTATATGCAGAGTCACTTAAGGATGCATGAGTGCACGGACGTCCAGAAGCAGGTGCTAGCTACTTTCAAGCTAGTTGGATATGCACTGCAGTGGTGGGAGTCTATTACCACTGTGGAGGAGAGGGATACTCTCACTATTCAGGACTTCTGGGTGCGGTTTGACCGCAAGTACTTTCCGTCGGCTGTTCACACGGAAATGAGGAGGAAATTGATGAGTCTGAGGCAAGAGGGTAAGACCGTGGCCGAGTATGAGGCCGAGTTCACGAACCTGTTGAATATCGTCCCAGATGAGATACAAACAGAGAAGAAGAAGATTGAGAAGTTCACGGACGGATTAACATGGAGGATCCGTCAGCATCTGTTAGGGAACCTTTCGTTGACCACGTATTCTGATGTGGTTAACGCTGCTTTGTTACACTGCCAGGACCACCGCTTTCATATGGCTGAGGGCAAGAGGTCGGGAGAATCTAGCCATCAGGGCAGGACAGGGGGACATGGTGCCAGTGGGGCACAATCTGTCCAGGGGCAGAGACAGGGTGAGCAGGGTTCGCAGCAGGGGGATCAGAAGAGGTTCCGATCAGGGAACTACAGGCAGGGACATGGAGGTTTCCGTCAGGGCCATCAGGGTCCAAACGGCCATCAGAGCCAACAGGGGCAGAATGGGCAGCAGTTTCACCAGGGCCAGCAGGGCCAAGGGAGGAACGGTAACGGCCACCAGGGCCGGGGACCGCAGGGGCTGAGAGGAGGGAACTTCCCGGGGAAGTGTTTTGTTTGTGGCAAGACTGGCCATAAACGACAGGATTGTCCTGATAGGGGCAGGGCCCCACAGCAGCAGCAGCAGGGTACTCGCCAGGAGCCGCAGAGACCTATGTTTCCCGCCACTCTCCCCGCACCGCCACAGATGGCAGCATTGCCACCCATTCCAGCAGTCCCAGTTCAGCAGGGGCAGCTACAGTATAGACGTGTCTATAACGTTCACCAGGCTGCAGTTCCTTAGGCACCGCCCGTGATTGAGGGTACGTTTCCTATCCATGGCACTATGGGTCGGGTACTATTTGATACGGGGGCTACACATTATTTTATAGCTACACACTTCGCGAAAGCTTTAGGATTGTTAGCTACGGCAGAGAGCACAGTGACGTGTGTCGACTCACCATTGGGGAGTGGGTCACTTATTTTCTTTATATGCCGGGGAGTGGGGGTAGAGATTGGTGGTTTGGTATTCCCTGCAGACATGCTGGTATTAGATATGCATGTTCACGATGTGATTATCGGTATGGATTGGCTCGTAGCTTATAGGGCCATGATTGATTGCTTCAGCGGGAGCATTGTTTTTGCCATTCCGGGGCAAGAGATGTTTGTAGTGGCGATGCCTCGCCCAGAGGGAGGATCGACTGCTCATCTGTATTACATTGAGGAGGATACCTCTAAGGAGGTAGTGATTCCTTTAGATTCTATCCCAGTAGTCAGGGAGTATTCGGATGTGTTTCAGGAGATACCAGGCCTACCCCCCAGTCGAGAGATAGACTTTGTTATAGACCTATTGCCAGGTACGAGGCCTATAGCACGCGCACCGTACCGTATGGCTCCGGCAGAGATGCGAGAGCTACGAGATCAGATAGAGCAGCTGTTAGGTCAGGGCTTTATTCGCAGGAGTACCTCACCTTGGGGCGCTCCAGTTTTGTTTGTGAAGAAGAGGGACGGTTCACTGAGATTGTGTGTGGACTACCGAGAGTTGAATAAGGTCACGATACGGAATAAGTATCCGTTACCTCGAATCGATGACTTATTCGACTAGTTGAGAGGAGCTTCTTTCTTCTCGAAGATTGATTTGAGATCGGGATACCATCAGTTGCGTATCAGGGAGGAGGATGTCTCGAAGACTGCGTTCTTGTCGAGATATGGTTCTTACGAGTTTCGGGTTATGCCTTTCGGTTTGACCAACGCTCCAGCAGTGTTTATGGACTTGATGAACAGAGTGTTCAGGGATTTCCTAGATCAGTTTGTCATTGTCTTCATTGATGATATACTGGTTTACTCCCAAACAGAGGAGGAGCACACCGAGCATTTGAGGTAGGTTTTGCAGACACTTCGTCAGAACGAGTTGTATGCAAAATATGAGAAATGCGGGTTTTGGTTGAAGGAGGTCCAGTTTTTGGGACATATCATTTCCGACCGGGGAATATCTGTTGATCCGGGGAAAGTATCAGCGGTGAGGGAGTGGGGACAGACCACGACACCGACTGAGATTCGTAGTTTCTTGGGTCTAGCAGGATACTATAGGAGGTTCATTCGGGGTTTCTCAGAGATAGCAGGTCCTTTGACACATCTGACTCATAAGGGTGTGCCATACATCTGGAGTGATGCCTATCAGCTGGCATTCGATGATTTGAAGGACAAATTAACCTCAGCACCTGTGTTAGCATTACCGAGATCGGGAGTTGAGTATTTGGTTTACACCGATGCGTCTTTGCAAGGGCTTAGAGGTGTATTACAGCAGGAGAGACAAGCCATAGCTTATGCTTCCCGTAAGCTTAAGCCTCATGAGAAGAATTACCCCACGCATGATTTGGAGTTGGCGGCAGTGGTATTTGCCCTACGAATTTGGAGGCACTATCTTTTGGGGGAGAAGTTCCAACTGTTCACGAACCACAAGTCCCTACAATACCTGTTCACGCAGAAAGAGTTGAATATGCGGCAGCGTAGGTGGCTCGAGTTTGTGAAAGACTACCAATTCGATATCCAGTATCACCCAGGTAAGGCTAACGTGGTAGCAGACGCGTTGAGCCATAGGCCAGCAGATGAAGTGGCAGAGGTGTGGAAGGCAAAGTGGAAGGAATTGGGACACCAGGATGCAGTGGCCCGATCTTTCATGTCTGTGATGACTGTTACACCGCAGATTGTCACGAAGGTAGTACGGGCACAGGCTAATGACTCGTTCTGTCAGGAGCAGATTGTTCGATTACTAGCTGAGGGAGCCGAGTCCTTTACCGTTAGCTCAGACGGGGGATTACGCTTCAATGGGAGATTGGTAGTTCCGGAAGGGGAGGAATTGCGACATGATGTGATGGCAGAGTCGCACGGCTCACGATTAGCGGTACATCCCGGAGGGGACAAAATGTACCAAGACATGAGACGGCAGTATTGCTGGAGCGGTATGAAGAAAGATATTGCTGAGTTTGTTTTGAAATGCGCCACTTGTCAGCTTGTAAAAGTGGATCATCAGAGACCAGCAGGACTACTACAACCATGGGAGGTCCCGGTGTGGATGTGGGAGAGCATATCCATGGACTTTATCACGGGGTTGCCTATGTCGCAGAGGGGTCACGACTCCGTTTGGGTAATTGTGGACAGGTTGTCCAAGGTCGCTCACTTTTTACCCGTAAGGACTGACTACACTACGGGACAGTATGCCCAGCTCTTCATTTCAGAGGTTGTGAGACTTCACGGTGTGCCCCTAAATATCGTGTCTGACAGAGACAAGATATTTGTTTCGAGGTTTTGGGAGAGTTTCCAGGAGGCCATGGGCACGGAATTGCGGTTGAGTACGGCTTATCATCCGCAGACCGATAGGCAGACCGAGCGCACAAATCAGATGTTGGAGGACATGCTGCGCATGTGCATTATCGACTTTGGGGGTGGATGGGAGCAGTACCTTCCACTGGTGGAGTTTGCTTACAACAACTCCTATCCGTTCACTATTGGCATGGCTCCGTTTGAGGCATTGTATGGTAGGCCTTGTCGTTCCCCAGCATGTTGGTTAGAGGTGGGGGACAACAAACTACTTGGGCCGGAAGTGATTCAGGATACTTCGGCAAGGATTGAGTTGATTCGGAGTCGCATTTGGGTAGCTCAAGACAGGCAGAAGAGTTATGCTGATGCGAAGAGATTTTTCAGGGAGTTCCAAGTGGGGGACCAGGTTTTGCTCAGAGTATCTCCTATGAAGGGGATTATGCGTTTCGGGAAGAAGGGGAAATTGGCACCGTGGTATGTGGGGCCGTTCCCTATTATTGAGCGAATCAGACCGGTTGCGTATAGACTTGGACTACCGGAGCATTTGCATCGGATTCACGATGTGTTCCATATTTCCTCGCTGAGGAAATACCTTAGAGATAATTTGGCTCATTCTCACATTGCTGTGGAGGACATCGATCTCCAGCCGGATAGTTCCTACGAGGAGGGGCCGATTGCTATTTTGGACCGAAGTGAGAGGAAACTGCGGTCAAAGATAGTTCCGTTAGTGCGTGTTCAGTGGCGACATCACAATGTCGAGGAGTCCACATGGGAGCGCGAGGATGAGATGCGCGAACGTTATCCAGAGTTGTTTTTAGCAGGTACTTTCTAGTTTCGAATTTCGGGACGAAATTCAGTTATTAGGGGGGAACTATGTAATACCCCGTACTTTTGGCTATATTTATTTTTGGGATTAATTAATTAAATGCGTATTAATTGGAAATTAATCCGGGTTAAAAATACTAACGAGATGCGAGTTGGTATTTGATTACGTGCATACATGTTTTTATATGAATATTGAATTATGAGAAACTTGTCGTGAGATTGATATACGACATTTTGGAAATTTTGTTGAAACGCGTGTGACCGTCGCGTCACGGTGTAATATTTTGATTATAAAAGTGAATTTAAATTCTTTAAACCGTATGGTTGTTTTGAGTGCGCCAACGCGTCCGGAAGGGTCGAGATAGTCAGAAAACACTAGCCGGGGGTGTAGTTTGGGTCCCGGGGTATTTTTAGGCCATACCGGCATTATAAAGGGTATTTTGGTAATTTTGTATTTTTAGGAATTAAAAATGACGAAAATTAGAGAAGTAAATTTGATTGGGAATAGACCCACTAAACCCACTAACCAACCCTTAATGACCCAATAAGCTACGAAGGTTATCAAATTAGGTTTCCAACTTTCCCAAAGAAAACCCTAGCCACCATAGCCACCTTTGGAGAAGAAAGCTTGGAGAGGGAGAGAAAGAGAAGGAATTCTGCAGAAATCTCTACAAAAATCAACACCAAATTCAGAGACAATCAAGGCAAGTGATTTAATTACATTTAAATTCAGAGAATGTTCTTCCCATGTTAGAAAATTAAAGAATTCCAATTGTTCTTGGAAGATGAATGAAAACCCATGTTAATTGGATTTAGAACTTGAATATTGAGGACAAATTGCATGTAGAACCATATAGAGATGATTATTCTGGTATTAGTATACGTGGGATGTAACAAAAACGGATCTAGAATGGACTAATTGATGATTACAAATTCTAGGGTTTATGTTCTTGAATAATTGGGGAAAAAGTGTAGAGATTTATATATTGATTGATGTTAGGGTGATTTAATCCTTTAAAATGTGTTAGGAGGTGACTATAATATGTTTAGGATTGATTAGAGACCTTAAAACAATCATTGGAACTAATTTTAGAGGAGATTTGAGGAGTAAAATTGATGAAAAACGAAGAAGGAAAAATCTGGGCTCGAACTGGTCATTCGTTAGAAGAGCCTCCCCAGGTCATTCGAATGAGCCTCGTTCGAACGAGCTTCTAACGAGTTGACCAGTCGCTTCTAATGAAAAGGAATTTCGTTCGATACTTCGTTCGAACGAGATCTCGTTAGAAGGTACAGTTCGTTCGAACGAACTGGATCTCGTTCGAACAGTCTCGTTCGAACGAGACATCTAACGAGCTGACAGTTTGATCTCGTTCGAACAACCTCGTTCGAACGAGACTTCTAACGAGCTGGCAGTTTGGGCCTTTTTGGCCTGTTTTGATTCTTGGAGTTTCGTAGACTTGTTCGAGGATATAGATAACCTTCCCTTGATTATGTATTGATAGATTTGGGACGGTTGGGTTATTTTGAGGATTAAATTATTTGCGCGTGATTTAAATTAAAGGGATAAGTGGGTTGAGACGTGAGTGTCTACTACGACGTGAGAACAGATTATGGCGCGTATGATTATAAACCGGAATCGTATAAAGTGTGTAAATTATAGATTGGTACGAGAATGAGAATAGTACTACAATTAAACTACGAGATTACTAAGACATGTGTTTACTTAGTATTGGTATATAAATTGTGTGTATGACATACCTACCATACTTGCTATCACGGGAGGTTTGCGTTCGCTTAGGGCCTTCTAATCCTTGTGTTGCCCGGATTTAGACTGGTTACCTTGATGAACATAGGTCATAGAAAGACTTATTGGGATATTAATAAGTCCGCTGATCGTGGGAGCGTAGGTATGTGCGTGACCCATGTGATGTGACTGTGTTCGCCTCCATTATTTGTGATTTGTTATTTGTGAACTATTCCTGAGAGATTCGGAATATGTAATCCTTATGTACGTGATGTACCGGGATGGATAGCAGAGTATGTGTGCACCGCAGCTTAGTTCTCGGGGTGCTTGTATTGTATATTTATGTTGTGAATAATATACACTTAATTAATGGGAACCTTCATGTTAATTATGTGAAAATAATTACAGTATTGTTTCGAGAAACATAACGGATTAGCTAATAGTGAAATATATTGCATATTGAGCATCTGAGTTTACGTTAAACCCCTATTTAATTACGAGCGTTATAATGTTAATAGAACCGAGTAATAAGGGTAGGACCTATGACAGTCTAGCTAGATATGACGTCACTTAGCTAGTGGTTTGTGTCTTGTAGATGGGTACTTACGTTAGGAGTGCACAGTTAGACGAGAGGTGAGAATATCATGTGAGTGCACGTCCTAACATGTACTTTGCATTTAATGTTTTAAATGATTTTAAAGCACTTGCAGGTTTTTAAAATATCTCCACATTCGGGCTCTGACCCGTTTGCTTTCAAATCTATTTTCCTTGTAAAACCATTTCAGGTGCCCAGCCACAAGGACACCATGCATAGGATACTCATTCTGGTGACAAGCTGTAGCTGTTTGTGGAAGCTACAGGGATTTGCTTGTAGACGCTTCTATCACTTGGATTCCAGATTCATTATCTATCAGTTGTAGGGCATGTTGCCCATTTCTATTAGAGTTACATCTTTCCATTTCAGTTTTCAGACTTTGGCATGTATTGTTTTAGTATTCGGTTTACTTATTTCAGTTGTGGTATTTGTAGTGAGGAGTTTTCCTCCAGACTTTATTTACATTATGTGATGGTTATTCTATTTACTTCATTATGGTGAATGGTGTTATTATTCTTTATTACACTTGTTGCATGTTAATCAGACTTTAAATAAAATTTGGCACTTACTTTTTAAATACTAGGTGGTTAGTAATAATAAAAATGTTTTCGACAGTGATGCTATTAACTGAGCCAACTTGACATTTTGAATTAATTTAATAAAGGAGTAGTTACCCGGTATTTAATTAGTCGGGGTGTCACAAAAGCCAATGATGCACTTTCATAAAAAGGATGAAAAATGAACAGTCGATCAAGATATGGTGATGGAGAAACTTTCATTTTAATAATTCTCAGGAAGATGAAGGAGTTTCGAATTTATTAATTTCATATCAATCATTTCGACTTCAACGTTCTACAATTTCAAAAATTACGAAATTGGGACAAAAAACTGTGATAAAAATTTCTCCATGAATCGTCATTAAGAAACATAGCTGTTGAAAAGTATTAAACTCCAACTGGATATTTGGGTTCATTCATTATCAGCAGATCACAACACAAGCAACCACCTCAATTTATGGCTCTAACAAGTTTGTACTGGGAGATCAACAGTAGCATTGGGTGAAATCAAAGTCACCTGAGCAACACGCTCATATGTTAACTTTTTGCCATCGGAATCACAACCCTAATGTAAAATCAAGATTCTCAAATCACTGCATTTGTTTCACTCTCCGATCAAAATCTACATACCTTGGATGCAAATATTCCAACTACAAACCACTAATGGTGGTCGGTACATCTTATTTCCAACTATTCTTGGTCGACAATTTCAACGGACCATTTTTATTGCTCGGTGACAAGGTGTAAAGATCCATCAATAACGTTGGCATAGGTCGACAACACTTATTCTTGGTCGGCACTATATAATGTTGGTCGAAGGCACCTCTGTTGGTCGAAGATAGGTTGGAGACCACTAATTACTAATCATCCCTTCGGGGCGACGAGGATTATGCTGGTCGATGTCTAGTATCTTTGGATGGTCGGCGGCTAAAAAGAAAACGAATAAGATTTCTTCGAAGATCGTGGGACTTGTTGGTCGATGTTAGCTCCAGACCATCTATTGTTGGTCGACATCGACTTGAGACCATCTTTTGTTGATCGGTATCAGATATTATAGGTCGAAAAAATCAATTATTGATCGAAACTGCTGTTATCATTGGTCGGCACATGTCAAAAGTTCTCCTATTACAGGTCAGTAGAAACTAAACAGGTTGGCGACATCAAACGTTGGTCGGCGACCATCCAATACTACTCCTGGTCGGAGACATAAGCTGCTGGTCCGAGGCCACTAATAAAACTCGGTTGTCGAAAAGAAATAAAATCTTGGAGGATCCTTATTTCAGATGTGTTGGTCGACAACCAAGAAGAAAAAGTGGACACAATTTCTTTGACGCTCCTTGGTGTCAAACCTTTATAACTTTATTAAAATCATCATTTGGTGTCAAAAGTTTTTGATTTCTTAAAAACTCCCTATATTTTTAAAAATCAGCTTATACTTAATTATGTATTGGAGTTTAAATAACTTAACAAAAAATTCTAGATTAAACAATTATGTTTGGCTTATGGCATCTATTTGATAAAAAATCTGCTCATATGACACACATTTGGCACAAAACATATTATTTCATATTTTGAAATTTTTATTGCCTTATGTCTAAGCTGATACACATCATATATTGTTTGGCTGAATAATTATTCACATGAGAATAACTATTTTATTTAGTCTCAACATATGTTCGGGCAACTTATTAAATTCCACAGGTACAAGTTTCAATCCCGATGAAATCTCGAGCACAATCTTAAACTTCTGGAAAATATTATCATTGCTCGGCATTATAAAACTTTTCCTCAGCAAGGCACTATTGATTTTATTAACCGCTCTAATATCTGCTCAAGCACGAATCATTCTCTATATCCATTCGAATTCATATTCTATATTCATCTCATCATGGAGCTCGACAAAATATTTATTATCATATATTCAGCTCTGTGGAGATCTACGGCATTTATTATATTTTATCTCAAACAGACAGTTGGTGACGAAAATTCTTCTCTCTATATATATTCAGCAGCCACCAACTAAATGTTGGTTGGTCCTCAACAACCACCAACTAATTGTTGGACGGCATCAACAATAACACTAACAATGTTGGTAAAACAATCGAGCAAGGCAAGTCCTGCGTGATTATGGGTGACCCAAGAAGGCATCTAAACGGGGCAAGAAGTTGGGTAAAATATCCACTTCTTGGGCACCAAGGCAATCTAGATAAGATTGTTACAACTGGGAAGGAGCATGGGATAAATATTCCATTGCCTAGGCACTTAAACTAAGCAGGAACATGGGATAGATATTCCATTTCTTAGGCACTTATGGGTGATCAAAAGATCACTACAACTAGGTAGGAGCATGGCATAAATATTCCATTGCTAAGGCACAAAGAAAAATTAAATTGGAAAAAATATCATTTTATATACAGAGATTAACAGAAGATAAATTTCATGATTATATATTATTATTTAAAGAATGCCCTGGAAATCTATTATTCTCTAACAATGCAGGATCAATCGATCCCTTCCTTATTATTATCTGGATTTCTAATTAAGCCCGACAGATGGTCGACACTCTTATTATCTGAATTTCTTATTATTGTCGGCATATGGTCGGGACTCTTATTATATGGACTTCTTATTAATCCCGATAGATGGTCAATACTCTTATTATTTATCTGAATTTCTTATTAAACCTGGCAGATGGTCGTCACTCTTATTAGTTATATGGGTTTCTTAGCACTTCTATTATGTATATGGATTTATCACTAGAATGGATATTCGATGAAAATTATATATGATGCTCAATCATGCTTATTATTGGATCATTCTATTAAGTCCTAACAAATGCTCGGGCATCATTATTATTATTTAGTCAGCTAAGCCCAACTAGGGGCTCCATATATGTCGATCAAGGGCACATATCAGGATTAGATTGAACTTATCAAATTTAAGAGATTCCAGAATTTCATAGATTCTTAATTGGAATATATCACATTCCTAATTGGAATGATCATGGATTCCTAATTGGAATATATCGCATTCCTGATTGGAATTCTAGCACATTTCTAATTGGACTACATGTTAAAATCAGTTTTACTCAACCAAAATTACTTGGTCGGAAAATTATTTATATGGTTACATCAGGACAATATGGAAATGAAAACATGCAAATCTCTTAGGAAGTCATTTCAGTGAATATTTCCTGGGCCTTATCTTTCTAGTAAGTAAAGCATACTTCAAGGCCAAGAAAGTATTCAGAGTTCATACTCCGCATTTGGGGACTTTTACTACATAATTAATTATTCATTCAGTGGCACAGTTTGATAACATCATGCAGTATCGACCGAACATCAGATTCAGCTCCAAATCATAATAGACTAAGACATATCACTAGCCAATCATCATCCATGAGTTATTATGCACATGTTATTGAAGTTTAGGAGTCAGATTCAGCATCTACAGCACTAGGATCCTCACTACTGTTGTCCTGACCAAAACTGAAGAAGAAGTTGTACTCCGTTACTAGCTCGACAATAATCATATTGAAGAATTGGGTTCAAAATCTAACATGTTACATCAACAAAGCCTTCAGAGGAGCATAAATTAGAAAAATCAAACACGAATAGTCAGCACTCAGTTGGTCGGCTAATTAGTCGACCAACCCACCTAAAGATTATGACATGCCACAAGATGCTAACTATGAAAGATCTAATTGCTACATCTAAATTACCAGGGGTGACACATAGCACACGTCCTCTTGACGAACAGAGTTCCTCAAAAGAAAGCTTAACTGTAAAGCAACAGTCGATCAACCTGAACCATCTGTTGACCAGAAGATAGTGCACTTTATGTTGAAAAAATTAAGAAAGCAGACTAAGAATATCATTATGCACAAGCACCAAGAAACGTTGCAGAATAAATACTCCATCCTTTTAGTAAACCATCAAGCATGGATCATCAAGGAATTATGTTGATGCCAAAATTCTCCATTCACATGGACCAGTCAGAAAGGGACACCTATCATCCTACGTGGAAATATTTATACTTACTCGGCACCCGAAGAGAGTTGGTCGGCATACCAACTAACTTAAGGAAGACCAACCACCCTAGAAGACCAACAGTCATATTCATTATATATAGATGTAAATGTCTGAATATATAAAGACATTCCATCTCTTGGACTCCCATCACTATAAATATATGCCTTCCCTTAGCCAAAGGAACAGGCTGAACATCCAAACTAAGCAATTCTCTACACACCTCTCTTTCTCTCTACACCATATTGTGCTATTGTAAACCTTTAGGAATAAAGTAATAGTGGACATAGGCTTTCCTTATAGTCGAACCACTTTAAAAGTCTTTGTCTTTTATATGTTTGATGTGCTTATTTATCTTCATTTCATCTCCCATCTCATCCTCATCATTTATCTGTTTAGAATGAACCCATTTAGGGAGTTAAGACATGAGTATTTTTCACATTAAAAAATAAAATTTTTGAGAAAATGCAATTGTAAGCTTGGAGTCTTCTTAGGAGAAGTACTAAAACTGTATATATATATATATATATATATGTGTGTGTGTGTGTGTGTGTGTGTGTGTGATTGTTGCTTATTTGTATTGAATATAACTACTCGATAGTGCTATTGTTAGGCGGTTGGACGTAGTGGACTTTCCACCTTGGCGTTGACTAGTAGGTGTTAGATTGATCCCCCAGGTCATAGTACTATTTCATGGAAATTATCCGTTTATGAGGATAGGTGTTGTTTTAGAGACTGGTGAGGGTGCAATGTTGTATAGATGGTATCCCCCGAATGTATGTTTATAACCACCTTCGTTGTTTGTGATTATGTTTTGGGCTCGGTGGTGATAATTTGACTCGATGACTCAGTGTGATGTGTGAGGTTATATTATAAGTATATATGTTTATAGCGCGAATGTAGCTATCTTACTGTATTGTGTGTGCCTCTATTTATAGAAGGTATGTAAATATGTTATTTATAATGAAAGTATACCTAGTGGGGGTAGCATATAGTTAACTAATGGTGGTTATTAGAGGGATGGTCTTTGATAGAAGTTGTTATCCTAGTTAGACTAGGTAGCACAATTAGGATAGTAAAATGAATGCGTTAGGTGTGCGCGATAGTTGAGAGGTGAGGTTTTGACTCATATGAGTATGACCGGTTAATTAATTAGGAAAGTAATACACTACGTGTTTTATTCATTAAAAGTATTTAAATTCTTGCAAAATATTTTCAAACATTTTTTGGGCTTTGACCCGCGGGCAAATCTCTTTTCTTAGTTTTCAAGACGTCGGGTATGCAGCAGTAGTAAAGACAGTAGGGGTTGATCTTTCATGTCATTGCGAGAAGCAGATGTGGATGCTACGATTTTTTTAGCCATCTCAGTTCGATTCTATCTATATAATATGCAGTTTCATTTAAGTATTTTTCCTTTTGGGAAAGTTGTCCGCCGTTGGATAGGAATTTACATTTATGTCAAAGATATTATTATTTATTTGTTTCATATCAATTGCATGATTACTTAAAGTGACCGATGGTTTATTTGGCTCATGTTATTTATTCATGCATATCAGTTCCCATCTTATTATTTTATGTATGGCTTTATTTAGTTTAAGATTTTACTACTTGTTGCGATAGTGATGCTAAGAATGAAATCATACTGGATTCCTATTTTATTTTAAAAAACGATTGATCACCCGGTATTAGAATAGGCAGGTTGTCACAGTTGGTATCAGAGCATCAGGTTATAGTGTCCTAAGGATCTATGCAGACTTACCACGTTATCAACATTGCATTTCTTTGATATAGAGCCCTGTGATTAGGATTGTCGCTTCATAATTGTGCTTTTACAATCTTTTGCTATTATGTATAATTAAAGTGAATCTTATATGATTTCGGTTTGGTTTCATATGCCAAATACCAGGAGAGGTAGACCATCACATGGAGCAAGGAAGGCTGTAGAAGGGGAGGCTCAGCCAGATCCACAAGCCGCTCAAGGGACTGTGACCGTAGTAGAGGTCGTAGCCATAGTAGCACAGGAAGTTAACACTGCCATGACCTCCATGGAATAACACCTGTCCTAGGTACATCCACAAACACGATTGGCGGCACTAGTACAGACTCACCGAGTGTCGTCAGTGTGGGAGTGCATGAGGCCTTTCAAAAGGGCCATTCGTCGAAATTTGAGGGCGGTGCACATATAGTACCAGCTAGCCAATGGAATAAGGACATCCAAAGGCATATTCACATGGTTGAGTGAAGTGGTACTCAGAAGAAAGTAATAGCTATGTTTAAGCTGATCGGGGCAGCTCTTTAGTGTAGGGAGTCAGTTACAACACCAGAGGAGAGAGACGTGATAATGATTCAGTAATTTTAGGTTCGGTTTGGCCGTAAGTTCTTTTCGTCAGTCGTGCAGATAGAAATGAGGAGGAGTTTTTTGAATCCCATGCAAGAGGTCCATATAGTGGTTGAGTATGAGGAAAAGTTCATTCTTATAGCGAACTTTATGCCAGATGAGGTGAACATTGATGAGAAAAATATTCTCCAACTTATGGATGGGCTTACTTGGAGGTTTAGACAGCATCTATTGGTAAACTCGACATTAAGGTCTTATATTGATGCCAATAATGTCGTGTTGCTTCACTACATGGACCTTCATTTCCATCTGAGGGGACCAAAGAGGACAGGAGTGTTGAGCCAGCAGGGCAAGACTGAGGGCAACGAAGACAGTGGGGGAGTGCAATAGTAGAGTAGGAAGCAGAAGTTGGGAACCCAGCAAGGGGACTCGGCTAATAGGTTTAGGCAAGGTAATGGCAATTTTAGGAAGGGTTGTTCTTATCAGGGCCAGTGATAGGGGCAGCCTCACAAGGGTCAGCAGGGCTAGAGGTTGACAGGTTTTATAGGGAAATTTTTCATAGGTGGGGAGCAAATCCACATGCGGCGTGTATACCCAAATAGGTCTAGGGTTCATATCAGGATGCTCAGTTGGAGAAGAAACTGCCACAGCTTCCATCCCCTCTAGAAATTCCAGCATTTCCACCTCTGTAGGGGAAGTTGCAATTTAGGCGTGTGTATAACGTCCGTCGACCAGTTTTGTCGCTAGGGATTGAGGGAATGTTGTTTATCATGGGCACATGAGGCGGGTATTATTTGACATGGGTGAATCACATTCCTTTGTTAGCACTAAATTCGAGCGTGAGACGGTTTGAGTGGATATAGCATCAAATATTATTATGACCATAAATTCCATTGGGTAGCGGGGCTCTCACCCATTCCATCTGTAGGGGAGTAGGTGTGTACATTGGGAGGTTATGATTAGTAGCAGATATACTCACTTTAGGGATGTATGAGTATGACTTTATCCTTGGAATGGAGTAGTTAACAATGTATGGAGCGATGGTGGATTGTTACAGAAAGACTATCATGTTTGTTATTCCAGGGTAAAATATTTCTTGTGAGGATGCCTCATCCGGAGGGAGGGGCGAGCACGCATTTATGTTATATCGAGGAGCAGACTTTCGAGAGTATAGTTTCTCGTTAGATTAATCCTTGTGTTTAGGGACTTTGTTTCTATTGTTGAAGAGGTATCGGGGTAACCATCGAGTCGGTAGATTGAGTTTATAATCGACTTAGCATCGGGGAATAGGCCAATAGTGTGAGCATCGTATCGTATGACTGCTTTAGAGAGGTGAGAGTTGAGAGATCAGATCCAGTAGCTTTTTGGGTAGGGTTTTATTTCGTAGGAGTGCATTCTCTTGGGGGTGCCCCAGTACTGTGTCTTGGTCCAACGGATCTCAATAATTAACTGAGATAGACGATAGTATATCAGGAGGGTTCCTTGTTTGGATTTCGCTTGCGATGGGCTCTAGGACATTGGTTTTATAAGTTAGGAATTACACGTGTGAAGGTAGCGCATCGAGCAAAAGTCTATTATATAATTTAAGGTTAGCGGATCGAAGGAGTGCATGGTCGAGAGCACTTGAGGATGTTTGCACCACTGGTTGCATAAGTGGGGTAATCTCAAGAAGTTTTGAGTCGTGATTAGTAGAGTAATTGAGTATAACTTTAATGGATGGTCATACATTGTATGTATGGTTAATTTTGGTATGTATACGTGTCACAATTGTGATAATTGCATGTGAGCACGTGGTATAGGGTGTATGGGTAACCTAGCCAGTTCGATATTTAGTATCATCCGGGAAAGTCTATGGTGGCAGATGCATTGAGTCGTGTGTCTGTAGGGAAGTTGGAAGTAGTGTGGAAGGCAAAGTGGGATGAGCTACGTCTGGAGAAGGAGGTAGTCCGAGCTTATGTAATAATGATGACCGTCACACTCGAGATCATTTTGAGGGTTGTGAAGGCACAAGCAGGGGCTACTTCTTATTAAGAGAGGATATAACAATTATTAGACATTAGAACGGACTCCTACTCAGTCTGTTTTAAGGGTGGCTTATTCTGTAATGTGAGTTTGATTGTCCCAAACGACGAGGACCTATGACACGCAGTTATGGAGGAGGCACGCTATTCATGATTCTCAGTTCATCTCAAAGGGGAATAGATGCACTGGGGTACAAGGAGGCAATATTTGTGGGTCGGTATAAAGTGAGACATATGAGAGTTTATCTCTAGGTGCACCACTAGTCAGGTGGTGAAGGTAGACCATCAAATAATAACTGGGATTTTTTATCCATTAGATATTTCGGTATGGAAATGGGAGAGTATATCTATGGAATTCATCATAGGGTTACCAATGTCACTGAGGGTCATGATTCTCTTTGGGTTATTATGGGTCGATTGACTAAGGTTGCGGAGATAGTGAGAGTACATAGAGTGCCTCTGAATATTGTTTCAGATCGGGATAAGATCTTTATGTTCTACTTAGGGCCGAGTTTTCAGGAAGGGATGGGGATAAAATTGCATTTGTGCACAACTTATCACCCTTAGACCAACGAGAAACGTAGAGGGTGAATCAAATGGATATGCCGAGGTTATGTATTCTGGATTTAAGGGTAGTTGGGAGCAATACTTACCTTTGGTAGAGTTTTCATATAATTGCTCTTATCGATTTACCATTGTCTTGGAACCGTTTGAGTCTTTTTACGGAAGACTTGTTCGTTCACCCTTTTGTTGGTTAGAGGTGGGGAACAACAAGCTTCTCAGGTCAAACTTGATTTAGGAGATGTCAGTGAAGATTCAGTTGATCAGGAGTTATATTCAGGTAGATATGGACTTGTATAAGAGTTAAAAAAATGTGAACCGGATATTCTTAGCGTTTGATGTGGGTGATCAGGTGTTGTTGCGGGTATCACCCATGTAAGGAGTAGTTCAATTTGGGAAGAAGGGGAAGATGGCACCTAGGTATGTGGGGAATTTTCCTATCATTGAGATACACGTGCCTTATCGGAGCATTTGCCGTATATTCACGATGTGTTTCCTGTGTCATTATTGAGGAAGTACCTCAGGGATGACGTGGCACACGGGCATATAGAAGTATAGGAGATAGACTTATCGCTAAACATTTCTTTTGAAGAGAGACTTGTTGCCATTTTGGGCCGTAGCGAGCAGCAACTTTGGTCAAAGGTGGTACCATTAGTTTGTGTATATTGGGGATACCGCAATGTTGATGAGTCGATGTGGGACCGTGAGGGTGACATGTGGGAAATGTGTCCAAAGATATTTATGGCAAATACATTCAAATTTTGGGGACTAAATTCCGTTAATATATGGAAAAATGTAATGCCCCGTACTTTTATGAGTATTTAATTTCCATGTGTGCATTTAATTAATTAAATTGGTTTGGAAAATATTAATTAGCGAGTTAATGATTAATATTTATAATTATTATTATACACTTCCATGTAATAAGTAAATAGATATGTGATTTATTATATGTCGCGTTTGAGGAAAAAACGATGGCTTATTATATTATGTCGCTGAAGAGTTACATCAACTAATCTATATAGTTTATAGGCGAGACGTACTATGCGCACGTGTCGAGCTCGATTAATGAGATGATGGTGTCTTTGTAGTTGGGTTACTCGGATGACCTTTTGGAATGCACTTGTGTGACTCGGATGAACTTTTTGAGTGCGTTGGTGATTCGAGATGGGTTGAAACAGTTTAGAATAGGTACCAGAGTTTTATGATTGGGTTCTACGGAGTTTTTAGACATAGCAGGATGCGTATCGAGGTATAGTGCTCTTTTCACACCTACGATTTAACCTAAAAATGGGATTAGAGTGTGATTTAGAGGTATTTAAGGGTTAGAGAGGTGTATAATAGGTCACTTTTTAATCTCTGCGTAATTTTCCTTAAGAGAGAGTTTAAGTGAAGAGGAAAATAGAAGAAAGGGAGAGGAGAACCTTAGAGAAGAGAGGAAAGATCATATCCGGATTCACAATTATCCCTACGTGAAGATATTTCGGATTCAGATCCTTAAAGGCAAGTATTTACTTGCTTTAGACTGCTAACTTCTATGGTTAATTACATTCATAATTGATAGGACAAAATCTGAGATTAAAAGATTAAAACTTTGATAATTAAAGTAAATAGATTTAAATTGTGATTAGTATGGGATTGAATTTGATAATTGAATGATGATAAATCTGTAAGAATTTTGAGTTCAAATTCTGGGTTTACAAGTATGAACATGTAGAACATTGTTAGGGTGCTAGAATTAATGAAATTTCAAGTTTGATTAATTATAGGTTTGATTGAACTAGTTAGTGATTAGGAATCCTCGGGGTGTGATATTGGATTCCTGTTTAATATGAGGTTAGAATGCTTCTGGGTTAATAATATATTGATGTGGGTGATCAATTTAAGCTTTTGGGAGGCTTGGGACCTCCATTGGAGGGTTTTATACGAGAAAACTCGAGGAAGAAGAAGATTGGCAGCCCAACAAATCAAACCAGCTCGCTGCGGGAGCGATCGGTTCGATTGAGTGAACAGGTTCAATTTGTCAAGTGAACCGATTCGGTTTTCTTGCTTTCCCAGATTATGTTTACGCGTTGTTTTTACCCGTTAGAGATTGGGACATGAGCGTAGGGGGTTTTGGGGGGTAGAGTGAGGATACTGGGAAATATTTTTAGGGTTTAGTACACGTGTTAGGTCAATGGTTAAATGGATTCGGGTAAGACGAATTGGGATTTCAAGTGAGTTAACACTTATATATATATATAATCAAAAAGTCGGTTCGAACTTCGGGAATGGTGTACTCGTATGCTATGGGATTTGCGTACAAGATATGTACTTTATATATATACGTGTTGGGGTGACTTGTATATACATATATATATATATATATATATATATATATATATATATATATATATATATAGAGAGAGAGAGAGAGAGAGAGAGAGAGAGAGAGAGGCTCCTATGCACACTATGTTTGCACATCATTTTTTTAAAATAGTAAAAAATATATTTTTGAGCTGATTTTTTTAGTGTGATATTTAAACATTTCAAGGAACCCATATAAAAACAATCAACACAAATTTTTTTTTTGCTATTTTTAAAAAATCGTTCAAACTTTGGTTGCTTTTAAGCACTTTAAAAGTTGTGAAAGTTTAACCGATTATTTAAAAATAGCAAAAAAAGTTTTTTTGAGTTGAATTTTTTGAGATGGGTCCGCTGAAATGTTTAAAAATAACATAAAAAATCAACTCAAAATTAGTTTTTTTAATATTTTATAAAAATTAGTTTACGCCAGCACATGTGCAAACTTAGTGTGCTGAGGAGCCTGCCTCTCTCTCCCTCTATACACACACACACACACACACATACACATATATATATATATATATATATATATATATATATATATATATATATATATGTATATGTGTGTGTGTGTGTGTGTGTGTGTGTGAGAGAGAGAGAGAGAGAGAGAGAGAGAGAGAGAGAGAGATTGTTACTTGTTTGTAATGAACACACCTACTCAGTAGTGCTATTGTTAGGAGGTTGCGCGTAGTTGGTAGTCCACCCAAGCATTGACCAGTAGGTGTTGGATTGATTCCTAGGTCATTGTAATGTTGCATGGAAACTATTCGTGTCCGAGTGTAGGTGTTAGTTTAGAGATCAGTGGGTGCGATGTGGTATGGATGTGATACCCCGAATGTATGTTTATGACCACCTCCATTGTTTGTGATTAGGTCTTGGGTTCGGTGGTGAGATTCCGACCTGGTGTCCCAGTTTGATGCGTGATATTCTTAGAGCCTGATAGGATGATACTCAGATTCTAAGGCAACATCAAAAGTCCCTCTCAATTTTACGAACAAAGAAAGGAAGTATTTTTCCCTTATGTTGAATGCAAATACAACAAATAGCATGCCAATAACATCCAAAGACCCCCCATCTTCCAAAAGAAAAGTCTAAAAAATGTGAGGCACGTTTATTTTCATATGTATATACCCCTTTTATTATTGTATAAAGTGTGTATATTCCATCATAAATTTAATAAAAAGAACGTAGGCTCACTCTGTTAATGTACATTTATTACATTGTTTATCCTTTAAAATAAATAAACACAAGCATGTTGTTTTAAATTATCCATTTAAGCTGTACTCTGAACAAACCTGGGAATTACACTACTTCCAATGTTATGCATGCTATTAGACCCCATATGCCTTTGGCTAACTGGTACAAACTAGTTTGGAATACAAACAACATCCCAAAATGATAATTCATTCTCTGTACAGTACAAAGACATGATATCACTACCAAAGAGAAATTATTGTGCTGGAAAGTAATTGAGGATAATATTAGTGACTTATGTATCTATGATAGAGAAAGAAGTATCCACCTGATGGTTGATTGTTCTTACTCTAATGAGGTGTTGAATTAAGTATTCCTTAAGAATGAAATCAATATGAACATGGGTGATTAGGAGATTGAATTAGAGGAGGTTGGACATAACTTCAATGGGAAATCCTCCCTAGATATGGTTAGAACATTATCTTTCTCCATAACTCTGTATTTGCATTTGGATTGAAAGGAACAATAAACTTCATCTAAGGGTTGTTAAGTCCCTTAGAGCCATGATTAATGAAATTAATTTCATGATTAGATACAAGGTGATGAATGGGAGAAAGCTAGTAGAAGCTTTCATAACTGGATGACGTTCAAGTACTAGGGAATTTCCTGAATCGCAATTGCTTGATTAGTTAGGATGCCTTCTTTTGTCTTATTTTGTTGGGAGGAGTTGGGTATGCCCATCTTCCATCTAGCCTTGTGTTCTAGGTTGTTTTGTTTCTTTTGGTGTACGGGTTTACCCTTCTCCTTTTTGATCCTTGTTGATGGACACTTGTAGTGATTATTGTGTTTTTAATATACATTTTACCTATCGTAAAAAATATAAAAAAAAACATAAAAAACATCCAAGTTAGCATAAAATACAACCTTGTCCCAAGTAAAACAAATTAGCCATCATAAAAACACTACACATTTATTATTGAAGTTTGTTCATAGGACCATGTGCAGAACATTTTCTTCGTAGTCATATTGTTGAGGTTAAATAAAGTTTGTGATAATGCTTTATATTTTCTTAAATATAATGTTTTAGGTTCATATTTCGGTTAATTACGATTAATGGGAACTTCAGTGACTAGTCTTTGGGTTAATCATGACGATATTAAAATTTTAGTTTTACCACTATTGAAAAGCTCACAACCTAAACAGGGAGTTGCCATCCTTTTAGAACAGTTGCGATGAAATACTAGTAGTTTATCTCAAACTAAGAGAACTTGTATGATGTTTCGAGAACTTGTACGGTAGTTTGATAGAAAATTGTGTTCATTACATCCCAGGAATGTATTAAACATGACCACCCATGATATTTGAGTCTAAGGTATGTCTTGATTAGACTCAACAAATCTAATAACTTTTGCAAATGGTGCAAAGATTCTTAATCTCGAGAATTATGAGGATTGAAATACTTATATGATTGTGACTTTCATTGATATGGGTGTCATTTTATCTTGGATTTGATCAAATAATCTACACAAATTGGGTACTAATGATATAAGTAGGACAAGGACAACTCATATAATGGGGGTGAGTGGTAACATTAATTGTGCAAACTTCAATCATCTTTTGGATGAATGTCCCTATTATATTGAGATTTAAAATGAGGTCATGTCTAGGAATTTATTTTTATAGAAACATGGGTTATTAGGATAATGAGATTCATGAGGCAACCCAAATTTTTAGAGGAAAATCATTCTTGAACAAGATGAAAACCTTATCTCTCTCCACCAATATTTATTATGTTTAGATTGAAATAGATCATAAGATGCATAAAAGAGGTGCTAAGATCACCCAAGATTTTATCATGGAGAATGATTTCATGAGTAGGTGAAAGGTGATGAATTATAATAAATCTAGGATAATCTTTGATAACCGAATGGCTTGCAAGTCTTAGGGTCTCCCTGAAACCTCCTTGCATGACTGGTTAGGTTGGCTTCTTGATTTTTTTGTTAGTTGTTGAAAATGTTGGGGTATGCCCAATCTCCTTTTTTTTTCCCTTGTGGCTTCTTTTGGGGTATGCCCCGTGATCTATTTGATTTAGGTGATTAGGTATGCCCAATCTCCTTTTGTTTTTGCCCGTGTTGTCTTTTCTAAGGAACACCACCGCATCTATCTAATCCTTTGTTCTATATATACATCTTACTTACTAAAAAAATATATACATAGGTTTGAAATCTTAATTTGGAGGACTCTGCATCCGAGGATACCTTGGATTGTGATATCCCCTTGATAAACTTATAATATTTATTTCCACTAGTAAACCTAATTAGTGAATTATTTATAATTAGTGGAGTAGCAAAATAAGTTAACTCTAAGAATCAAAGAATTGAATAGATATTGGTTAATGTTAATTTATGGCAAATTTATTTAACCAAGCGGGTATCGAAAGATTAAAGTGGGGAATCACATTATGTACCAATATTACTTTCGCAAATAAGGCCTCATTTATTTGAGTGAATTCTAGAATAATTAAAGTTGAGCAACCATAATAATTTAGTGGAATTAATTATAATTAAATAAAGAAAGGAAATTAAATTACGGTACATGTAATTTGGAATTTTCAAGTATTTATTTGGAGATGATTTAATTATCAGTCTTGGGTCCCTCGTGTAATCCATTTACCCAATTAACAATGCTCATATTCTCAGGAGACCCAATTTAGTCGTACTCCACCTCTTATAGTCCTATAAAAAGTTATGGGAAGGGATTATTATGATAATTATTCATCCTTAGTGTGTGAGAAGAGTGAGAAATATACTCTTCATGTTTTTGAGATATGAGCTATGGGGATACCACCATATCTCATTTATCACCAAAGGTTTTCTTCTCAAAAGATGTCCGCTCACTTACCTGATTTAGGGGAGGATTATACACTAGAAGATCCCTGCGTTTAGAAATTTTAGGCAAGGTTTTGGAGATCCAAAACAAGGTAGACCTAGATATACATCAAATACCTTCCTCTACATCTCATGTCAACCAGATTCGTATCGGTATTGTATTCTACACCCTATGTTTGTTCTTTAAGCCTAGTTTGCTTTTTTGCTTTCCCTTGTTTCATTAATCTAAAATTCGAGGATAAATTATTTTATTCCACTTATATTGATCCGCAAAAATTCATATTAGGTTTATATTAATCATCTATAGGAATGATCCATTTTGTCCAAACGTTGAAAACCCTAGTTTTTCATCTTACTGAATGATATATGTTTATATATAATTTCATTCTAACATAGTTTTACAGATATTCTTCCTATATAACCCTTCCATCATGTTATGCTTTTCTATTATGTGTGATTGGATCCTACGATGGTTTATCTATTATTATTTTTCGTTTCTTGATTCAATTTGATTGTAATAATTATTTTTGGTTATTATTTCTTTTTTGATATATTTAGAGGGTTTAGAAGAGATGTTGTAATTATTTATCACTTAAAATCTTGAATATAGGGTAGTATTAGTGTTTGACAATATTTTGTAATGTTTCTCGAAGGTTTGATGTAGTTGTGGAGGTTTTTACAAGAGAAAAACAAAGGTTGAAGACGTTTCCCACATGCGTAGATTGATAAAAGATGAATATCGAATTGATCGAACCCCCTCAGATTGACCCTAAAAGATGTCAGATCAATCCTATCTCTCGCAGTCAGTTTTTGGATTTTCTCATCTTGGGTGTTTTTGGGTGGTGGTTCACAGTGTTTCTTCTCTAGTATATTTCAGAAACATGGTG
The DNA here is from genome assembly GCA_949130495.1 of Sambucus nigra. NCBI lineage: Eukaryota > Viridiplantae > Streptophyta > Magnoliopsida > Dipsacales > Adoxaceae > Sambucus > Sambucus nigra. The sequence continues at coordinate 263,650,923 of OX422223.1, forward strand.
GTTTGTTTTCCAATGTTTAAGACCCCTAAGAAATCTTTGGATTGAAGAAGTCTAGTTCAAGTTGGACTATTTCTATAAGGAATTCCTCTTCAACAAGGATTCATTTTCATAAGGAACTCTACTTCATGTAAAAGTCTAGGCCAATGTGGAAAGGGTTTTTTAAGTCAATATTTTTTCCTGTGATTATGTAAGGACACAAGTATCAGACTGAGGCTTAATGTAGTGTTGGCTCAATTCCGGACAAAAACATTTGAGTCATAAAATAGTGTTCAAGTGTATCCAACCAAGTCGATGACGTGTTAGTTGAAGGCATAGTGGTCACGATTATAAAGCTTCATCATTTGTCGGTTTTCATGTGCCTCGTTTCACGTCATCAACATCATATTCCATAGTCTCCAAAAGGTATGAATGCATATTTATATATATAGGAAAACATGGAATAATTTGATAAAGGGTGTAATTTTATTTTAAACTGAAGTTTATTTTCAGAAGGTATCTTTAGAACTTTAAAATAAAGTTTCTGGGCTTAAAATCGAATTTTGACCATTCGAATGAGTTTTTGCCAATGAATTTTTCCCATTTGCCTCTGGAACTTCGTTAGAAGGGTCGTTCGAATGAGACTCTATTATAAGGGTCTTTCGAACGAGACTTCGTTCAGATGAAAATCTCGTTCGACCGAGATTTCTGACGTGAAATTTTTTGCGCAGTTTTTTGGCAGTTTTCTCCATTACTCCACTCTTTTGTTCCCACTACTTTTTCCTGAATTACTAATGTGCGGGAACCAACTCTTTGAAACTGACTTTTTCATATTCTTTAATATCCTAGAGAGAGTTTTGAGAGTTTAATTTTTCCATGAAAAGGTTCAAGTTTTGAGTGTTTTATTTTTCAAGAAAATCATCCTTAAATACTTTTGGTTTACACCCATATTAGTTTATTCCAAGTTCCTTAATATATATCCTTGCTTGGAGTGTTTAGCACCGAGTTTTTCTCCACACCTCAAAGAAGAGATGTTTGGGTTTACTTCTACATCCGACAAAGTAGAAGTTTGTTTGTTGTGACATACCCACTTGGAGAAAGACCCCTTGTTAGGGTGGCGGTGACCAGAAAAGTCCGATCGGTGGATTCCGAGACCGTGATGGACCTCCGTGGTTATTCGCTAGGCAGAGGTGTGTACAAGAAGAAGCGTCAGGGCTTGGACGGAGTCAAGTCGAGTGTTGTAAGTCTTTTTGTCTTGTACTTTAAAATCGCATTTAGTGGATTTGAGGCTAGGGTTGTTCGAGGTTTTTTTTGGTTGTTGGTTTTCCTCGTCCATCGCGGCGTAGTGGTTGTTTACTTATTTTATCTTTTGCAATTTCACATTATATGCATGCTTAGTTGAAAGATAAAATTTGCATAGTTAATTTGGTGCAAATTCAATTTTGGTAAATATTGATTTAATTCAAGTCATTACTTTAATTTGATAAAATTTGGTTTGGCCTAATTTGCAAATTGAATTAATTAAGTTTAAGTGAAAATCAATTTGTTGATTATTTAATGTCACTTTAAGTTTAGTTTAATTTTAATTTGAAAGAAATTAAAATTTGGTTTATGTAATTTTTTAGTTGAGCCATCTCTATTCCGCATCTAAAAGGAAACTCATTTTGTCAAATCTGAAATTGGGGGTTCTATCGTTTATAACAGATTATTTATTTATGTGCATGGATTTATCTTTGCATTATCATGTTGCATAATTCGTGGGCTAAGTAATTGGACAATTAGGGTTCACCTATTTTTACGGACAACATGGAATTTTATTTGAGATCCGCTTAGATCACTAATTTTCTTCAAAAATTTATGTTGTGCTTTATTCTTTTCCAAATTGAATTAAATCGGGGGTAGCTAAATTTAAAGGTGAAAAATTGAATTGAGATCTCTTGGTTTTATTTAATTATGTAAAATTGAAAATTACTTTTTATTTTAAGAAAACTAAATCGTGAGGTCATGATATTTGTTTTAAACAAGTAAATTTGGAAATTACCAAGTATTTGAAATTTGGTCTTTTATAATTGAATATTTTTTTAAAAATCCTATTTAAAAAAAATACTACATGGGATAGGGGTTTTAATTAAATCCTATAGTATCCATCATTATTTTGAGTTTGTGATGCAATTAATTCCTCATGTCAGCCTAATCTAGCCCCCATCAGATGGTTTTAATCTCGGTTTCACAAAAACTTTAAAGTTCTTAAGTGATAGTTTAATGGAGTTTAATGTGAGTGAGTTTGATCTCCCATTAAGGAGGAAGTTCTTCATAAACAGATTTGATTTTATAAAGTGAACTGGTGGTTATTCTTAGATAACATTTGCTATCATCCTCGTCGGAGACATTGTCATTAGTTATGGGACCAAATGTCACTCGCTAGTGGAGAGAGAATCCAGAACTGTCGAGGAACATGATTAAAAGACAAGTCAATCTAGTTAAAGGTGAGGTGATTTAAGCTCTCATCAAGAAATATCACTTGATAAAGGAACTATGATTTTTGACATAATTTTTCTTTTTTATTGGTAGTGAGGGATGCCATTATAAAATAAAATTGAAGTCGAATTCTCACATGTATTTTTTGAAATTAATTCATTTATTAATTTTATGATTATCATATTTCAATATGGGATCTCCATTCAACCTACTTGCTTCTATTTTGAAAGAAAACAAATTAATTAGCATGAACTTTATAAAGTCGAAAAGACCTAGACATTGTCCTAATTGCTGAGGATTTTAAGTTTTCTTGATTGAGGCCTGCCCTGCCAAACCGGACGAAAGGGAACTCGAAAAGGTTGTCCAAGCCTACCAGAGGTGGTAGAAGGCTAATCAGATGGCTCCTTGATATATATCAATAGGCATAAGGGTGTGCTTCGGGTTTCTGAGAAAGACCCATTTACTATGCTCCGAAAGGTAAGAAGAAGAACGGAAGTCCCATGCACAACCTAAAGTTGTCAAGAAGAACTTTAAGCCCCGAGGTGGAGGTAAGAAACAAAAGTCAACTATTACATCTGCAAACAGGAAGGACATGGGACGAAGAAATGCCTCATCTTCTTAGCTAGGAAGAATGGAGATAGTAATTTCCCCTACATCATTGAGAGATGCTTTATGGTGCAATCTATGAGTATCTAGTGTATATATTCGAGATCTAGTAATCATATTTGAAATTATTTTCAAGGGTTCCAAGTAACCAAGGAGGTTTATAATGGAGAGAAGTTTATGTTCATGGGAGATCATCACAAGGCACTAGTAGGAAATTTAGTTCTAAACTTTTGTGCAATTAATAAATTAGTATTCGTAGATTTTTTTAATTGTTCCCAGTATTAGAATAAATTTAATTTGGGTTTCTAAGCTTGTGATAGGTTGATATTTGGTTTATTTTAATAAAGGAGTTTTTTATTCCAAAATGGAAAATCTCTTATTTGCTCTGGAACTCTAGACAGTGATCTTTATATTGTATCTTTCTTGGTAAGTAAGTAAAACGTATATATAAAAGAAATTAAGTACAGGATCGAAGATGGTGTACCCTCATGATGCTAGCACGCATTCATAACTAGCCAACGAAGAAATAAAAGACTAAACAAAACATTTAGCTCACAACCCCAAAAGGGGACATGGGGTGTGTAAACCCCCAACAATGTAAAACAATTAAGGATCAACATAGCCACCATAGGCTTCATAACAAACAAAACCAATACAAGCATAGGAAACAAAAATAAAACATGAGCACAAAGGCCAATCCAAGACCAAAACTGGGTCCATGAAATGTTCCAAAGTATTCCAATAGAAACCCACAGTCAAGGGACCAATGCTGGCCTTCAAACCAACTCCACCTGCAAGTAGCCAGTGGAGAACAAAGCTCAGCAAGAGCGCAAGCAATAACATGATCCATATTACAGACCAAGCCCAATAGAGTTGCAACCCAAGGAGGCAAATCGACATATGGAACCATTATGAACATTCAGAGACCGAGTCAGTTTGTTCAAAGCCAGCCACCAGCACAGTAGTGGAAATGAAACCACTAGTCACCACCGGTCAAGAATCCAGTGGACAAACATATGAACAACTCACCGAAATGCTTGAGAAAAAACCCAAACCAAAACCAAATGTCGGATGGAATGACAAACCATAAAAACTAGCATATTGAGCCCCCAACATCGATGAACTAAGAAACCCAAACTTGGAACCCAACAAATCATCCAAGAAAAATCAGACAAACCCCATTTACATTATAATATCAATCGAAAATAGGAAACACTAGCTAGACACCAGCATCATTATAGTTGCCCTAGATGTAAGTGAGAAACCTCAAATACACAAAAAAAAAAGAACCCACATGAATTCAAGTTATATGAAAAAGTCTTTACCAGTGCTGTCACTATAAACGCTAAAGCAATAACAAAATAGGTTTGTGCGAAACATCTCTCAATAATAATAACCAATGCTCCCGATCCATTTCCTCACAAGATATCATCCCTAGCCCAAGGGGGAAAGGAAATTGGGTATCGAACCATGAGGCATCCCCGGGGTCAAAACCATGTTCAACCAAAATTTTCACCCCAACCCTAACAGTAACAAAAATTAATAGAAAACAGAATCCCCCAACTAGGATCCATTAACAAGCATCAATGAGAAGAGGGGATAAACCCATCTTCATAGATGAAAAAAACTCCAATCTGACATGAAGTGAATCGGGAGAAAGGATAATGACTGAGGATGGGAGAGAACACTTGCAAGGATTGGTTGGGGACAACTCATGGAAGAGGGAGGAGAAGAAATGGGGGTGTGGGATGGAAGAAAGGTGTTCACCAAAACACTAGAGAGAGAGAGCCTCTCATCCATCAGAAAAAAAGACCCATGTGATCTTTATATAATAAGACATACCTCGCCATTACTACTTGATACTTAAGTAAATAACTTAAATGGAAATAACCTACAGATAAAGGAACCCTCTAAGTTGAACCACACATATCTTTGGCACTTATGGTTAGATGATATCAATTTAAAAAGGAAACAAAGATTGGTTTTGAATAGACAGTTCATCAGAAGTGGAGACGCTTCCAGTTTGCTAATCCTACTTAAAGAGAAATATGATAAAGAGGTCATTACGGCCAAGGGGTAAATAGCCAAATATGCATCGAAATTTGTTCACACTCATTTATGCCTATGATTGTCTGGGCAAGAGGCGATTATGAGTACTTCGTCACTTTCTTTGATGATTACTTAATCTATGGATATGTTTGCATTATAAACAATAAGTCTAAAAACTTTTATATGTTTAAATAATATAAGGCTGAGATGGAGATTAGGCATGAAGAACTAATACATACTCCACGATCTGATCGTGCAGGGAGATTTTACGAAAGTTTAATGAACAATTATCAGGTTTGGGTATCATGACCCAATTGTTTGCACCGGGCACTACACATCAAATGGTGTATCGAAAAGAAGGAAAATGAGTTTTTTGGATATAGTTATATCCGTAAAGAGATATTCGGATTTGTCGAATTCCTTCTAGGGCTATGCATTAAAAATAGCCACTTATTTACTAAAATTAGTCACATCTAAATTAGTCTCAATGACATATATAAAACTATGGACTAGGTGCAAACCTAGTCTAGAACACGTTCGAATATGAGGTTGCCCAGCACATATGTTGTGTAAGGAGACTAGGCTGTTGGAATCATGGATATAAGTGTGTCTCTTTGTTGGTTACCCAAAAGGAATCAAAGTTGGATTTTCATACAATCCTAAGGACAATAGGGTGGTTTTTTTGGGGAAAAATTATGTATATAAAAGAAACTGGACTTTACAAGAGCAAGAAGAACAGACTTGCTACAACCTTTGGGGCATTCCCCAAGAGGATAAATTGACGCGACTCAAAAGTGTCTCTAATGTGCATTCACTCTAGGATCAAGTGCAAGCCTGTCGCAATAGTAATAAACCCAGTAAGTCGGGATCGTATCCACAGGGAAATAGGACAACGAAGTTGTGACAATGGGAAAGATGAGTGAATCCTAACTCTGACTCTAAAAGAAAAGGAAAATGGATTTGGTTTGTGGAATGACAATACTAGATGCAATTATGAAATTATGAAAAGATGCAATTATATAAATTACCTAAAATACTGATGAAGAATGATTTAAAACTTTAAACTATATGATCAGAAAAACAGGACGGAAATACAATCCCCTAACCCTAGTGTATTGCAATTATAATACTAATCGTAAATTCAACTGATTAATTAGACCCATAATTTAGTACTCCCAAGCATTACGTATATGAGGTTCAAGCCCGCATCATACTTAATCTGAGGACGAGGAAATCAGTATCGCGATAGTGACACTCGAATTGCATTCTAAAGCATCCCGGTTACTCAGAAGTAAACGAGATCTAAAGATCTATAATTACCGTGTTCCTATGCGATACGATCGTAATCAATTACTAAATTCAGAGGATTAATGTTATACACATGCAACTACCACATCAGGCTGGGTTCATGCATCCCGACCTTAGAAAATCTAGCCTAGAATGTTGAAAGTAATGAAAATAATTTTTGAATTGCAGAAAACCATAATTAAACTAAGGAAAACTTGTGGAATGATGTAGAAAGGAATTAAAGAGAGAAGAAATAACTCACTAATCTTACCAAAGCAGTAACAGCAGCAATTAAGAATATAGAATTCTGAATAATCTTCATTATTGGAATTAAAACTGTAACTGTATCTAAACTAGGGTTTCTGAAAAAGAAAGGAAAACTATATTAATTCTCCGTACTAAAAATGATAAAAACTTGGGTTTATATACCCTACAAAAATTCAGGAGTTTTAGTTGCACTAGGACTCTTGATAGGACAAGGATAAGATTACAAAATCTCGACAGCCGGATCGGTCCGGGGCTTAGGCGGATCGGTCTGCCTTCCATACGGATTGGTTCTTTTATTTTTCAGGCAGACCAATTTGGGGCGAACTGGTTCTTTTTATTTTCTTCCCTCTTCGGCTTGCTTTCGATTCGGGGTCTTCTGCATTATGGCACAGCGGACCGGTCCGGACTGGGTCTGCCCGTTCGACTTTTTTTCTCCAACTTTGACTGCTCATAACTATTGTTCTGGATCTCCGATTGAGGTTCCGTTTCTTCCTATGTGCTCATGAATTTGATATCTTCAACTTCTCTTTAGGTGCCTCATCTGAATTCCGGGTAGAAATTATAGTTTTGCCCTTTAGATTTTCCTTCTTTTCGTTTCTCGATTCTTCTGGTTTCTTTCTTTCTTACTTGACATCAAATACATGTAAAATCAATACGAAATACCAGAAACTCGGTGTACTCATTGGGATAAGTCAGTAGCAAGGTTATGAGATAAAGTCAAATCGATTACGTTGTTCGAGGTGCTAAAAGTAACTAAATTAAGGGATAAATTGGGAAGAATTTATGCCTAATCAAACCCCCTAACTTAGAACTTTGCGCGTCCCGAGCAATGTAAAAGAATCCTAGCAAGGCTCAACTCTTGAAAAACATTTTATTGGGATAGAATACCTTTTTCCTAGGCAAGCGATTGCCTTTCGCGTACGCAACAAGCCTTTAAACCCCTAGGTCACCCTAGTAGGATGAGTTGTGTCTCGTGAGGGTTTGCAGAGAATATGCCCACAAAATTCGACTCAAAGAAAAATCGAAATACCTAAAAATTGTATAAATCAAACTTTCCCAGAAAATAGTCATCATCAAGTCATATGTACAAGTCTCAAACCGTAGTGTGTGTGTGTGTGTGCGAAGCCAGAAATATAACCGCCAATTTCCATTGTTTGATTATTACGTTACTTAGACAAAATTCGTTTTGATTTCAAATTCTCACAGAATGCTCTCTCAAACGAATCGCTCGGAATGTGGCTATTCTCTCGGTATGCGTGATATAAAGAGTAAGTGTAATGGACGCAAAGTCATGCATACAAGAAAAAAGACGGAAATTTTATAGCGATAGGATCTCATGAATGGATTACGGTTTTAAAAACGGGAACATTGCCTCTTTTTCGCAAATTCAATCTCTTTTATTATCTATTGATCTATTAGCTCTCCACGCGGTAACCAATTTCGCAATTTTGACTCGGTTAGGAATTTTTCGGGTTTTAAGGTATTTTGGGTCAAATGAAAGAGGTAGGGAAGGTTGGAATTGGAAAAGTTATTTATAATGTTCCTTTGTGCTTTTTCTGAGCTATTGCTCATTTTTTTCTTCTTTTTCTATTTTTCACTTCTTTTATTTTCTTGCTATTTTTGTTGAGCATATCTATTTTTTTCTTGCCCCCATTTATGCACTTTTCGGACTTAAATTATGAATTTTTCCATTTTTCTCAATTCCGAGCTATTTCGGTTTTTTTTTGGGTTGTCAAACGAAAGGGAAATTCTATTTGGCTCAATTTGGGTTACAAAAGGGGTGATTTTTCGCATCTTTTTCTGGCCAATATTTTTGGGTGACAAACGATGGCCTACTTCATTATCCAAAATACCAATTGTGTTACCATATGCATTTTGAGATGAATTTAAGTTTAGAGATCAATTTTAGCACGTTTTTCAAGGCAATATCACACCCGTTTTGCATAACCGATCAAATAAAAGGGTTGAGATCCTCGACGACTTTTTAGGCGCTGAAAATAACTTTGAGTTAACAATTAACTCGGATTGATTTAAAAACTCACAAAAAATGATAGGCTCGAATCTCACCGGGGTTGTTAATCTCCACACTAATTCGTTAAGTCGTCAATTTTCGCTCAATTTCTATCTTTGGTCAATTTTGTGTATGTTGAATTTTTACAACTTGAGACGTTAATCGGACTTTTAACGATATTTTTGAGAAATTTGAAATTCAATTTTTATTTATTTTGAACAAAAATATTTTTGGGTTTTTCAAAATTTTATGATTTTTTTGGAAATTTATGGGTATTTTTTAAGATTTGTGAAGTTTTAGAAATACGCACTTCTGACCCCCCCCTAACTTAGACTTTTGCATTGTCCTCAAACAAATAGGACTAAAATCTAAATAAGGCCAAATAATAAGTGCGATAAATAAAACAAATAAAGTGATAAAATGCAGATTTTATAGAAAACAGGACTGTGGTACAAATTACAGGAAAAACAGACAAACATGTGAATAGGGAAAACAAATAAAAACTGCCATAACCACATCAAGCTTCATTGGGGCAGGGGTTAGGAAGAACCGGGGGCGTCGGGCCATAGGGGTCATAGAAATAGGAGGGCAATGGCTCATTGGGATCCCCTTAGCGTCGGTAGATGTCCGCTTGGAAGCGAAACATAAATCTGGTATCCCGACGGTAATCGGTCAAGAAGTTGTCGAAACTCGTCTCAAGCGCCGCCATACAGTTGGAGGTCGCTACCCGCCCATTCAAAATCAGGATCATCCTCTTCTTCCGCCGACTCTTCATCCGGACCAACATCCCCCATTTTGACATCCGCACCGGCGGTTTCTTTTTCCTCTTCGTCGCTCTCGCTCGAGGAAGCCTCTTCTTCACTATCACTTCCCTTCCTTGCACGAAAGAAACCTAGTTGTTTGGCACTCTTAGTGCGGGTCCCCTGTCCAAAAGGATCGGGGAGGCGAATTCGATCGAGCGGCGTCGCAATGCCAACGTCCTTGAGGATGGAAGTGATCAAACGGGCATAGGGAAGTGGGGCGGCACCTTTCTCATCCAGGGTTGAGACCATGATGTCGGCGTATAATGTGCGGGCCAAGTTTATGGAAATGTGTGGGTCAAAGAGGTGGTAGGTCAAGGTGGCCTGACGGCGCCGCATCACTGAGTCGTTTAATGTTTGCAATATTTTTGCACACACGATTTTAAAGGTGAGGCGTGCCTTCTCATTGAGGAGGCCCACTATGACAGTTTGCCCCGTCCATGCAACACCGGGGGCAATGCGGTCCATGATTACTTACTTGCGACCGGGGCGATGTTCCGAGGGTAAGTGAATTCTTGGACATCGGGAACATCGTATTCGGCCAATTTAGCTGTGAGGAGGGACCAATGAAAAGGGGACGATGGTCCCATCCACGTAAGCTTGAGCCTCGAATTGGCCCATCCGAATAAGGGTGCCATAAAAGGAGCGCACCTTGGCCGCCCAAGCTACGTCATATGGTTCGTTGAGGAATCGGCACCAACCCCTAGCCATGAAAAGGGCGGTGACGGATTGTGGCAGACCGGTTCATTGGACGGCGCGCTCTATATGGAGTTTGCGATTCGGACCGAAGAACTGATGGCACCAACGTTCCTGTTAGCGGGAACAGAATTCCCCATGGACATAGGGGAGGACGTGAGTGGAGTCGTACTTGGTGGGGGTTGTCACGACCCCGACCCGAAAATAGTAGGGAACGAGTGTCTTGACATGCCACCAAGGCATCCAATATTCTTTCCTTAAAATTTTTGTTTTAAAATATACGTAGCGGAAGTATAATCACATGGTTATGAATCGTAAAATACTGAAAGTGAAGGAATTACATCATCAGAGCTTTCTAAAGGGAACTTCATTTGTATTAAAATATCAACGAGTTACAACTTGACACAAAGAGCTAAACATGCTCTATCTAATTAAACAAACTTCTACTTAAGGCAACAAAAAGAGCTTTAAAAGCTAAATCTCCAACATAGTCCTTTTTCGTTCCATCCATGAACTTAATTATTTCCTGAAAAATGGTTATTTATACAACGTCGGCTAAAAGCCGAATGAGATTCAATCTCCAGACATTCCAGGGTTTTTCAGAAAATTGATACCTATTCAATTTAGAACAGAAAGTATATACATAAAGATAGGAATTTCAAGTAATATATATATAAAGTAGATGACAATATATATATTCAGAATAAACAGTTCAGAACAGAGAAGATAAAACAATTGAGCATATGTTAATTATTCAGTTTTAGTGGCCATGTACACTCTAATACCCAGACAGATAGTGTTACCAACTGTTTCCACTCGATAACATCACAGACAGATAATCATGATTTCTGGAACAACGCCTTGTTTAGGGCACACCAGCGATAAACCAGCTAGGAAGGTACCACCCAAATATTTCCACCCGGTAGTCAAGGTCAATATAGTAAGAGAGTTTCCATAGGTCGAATCAATAATTTCAGAATTCAGATGTTTATATGGATATAAACATATAACAAACGACGAAATCATCGGTATCAGATGCATTTTGAGAATAAAAGAATTTCACAAAATATACATAGTTTGCATAATATAATATAATCAAAATGCGCAAGAAATTGCATAGAGTACTCACCTGAAATAGAGGCCGAAATTATAGATAACGAGTCTTCGATCACATGTTAATCTAACAAATACGATAAAGGTTTAAGTATATGTTCTAAACAAGGTCCAGTCTACATATTGTATTTTAATAATAACTTGTTTCAAAGGATTACTAGAAACCATTTTCTTAACTTTTAAAACTTATTTATCGTAATTAAAGGATTCAATTCATAGTTCTTCCTAATCAGTCGGTTCCCAGTAGAGATGGAGGGTCACAGGGGCACCGCTTAAATACCATCTCCTCTAGATAGAACATTTTCGGATTCATTCCCAGTAGAGATGGAGGGTCACAGGGGCACCACTTAAATACCATCTCGTCTAGACAGAATTTCACCAGGCCTGACTTTGGAATTACTTAAATGGGGTTCCATAATAACGAGCAATTACTTTTAAAAAATCATTTTTAAAAGCGTATATACAATTTCAAACAAGTTTACATGAAAATAAAATCAACTTGGATTTCTTCTAAACTTTAAGTTTTGATTAGTGAAGTCCTTAGTGTATTTTACCAGCATAACTACTAAGTAAAGCTATAAAACACAAAATTAAAACAATAAAAATACATTATAACATTTAAATAAAATCATACCTACGAAATGAATTCTTTCTTAGAAATTGTAGAACTCCTTCTTAAGATATTTCCCAAGCTTTCGATCACTCTTTCTTACTATAATTCTCAAGGAATTGGTGTGAGTTTAAAATGAACCCTAAGGCCCTATTTATAGGTTTCCAAAAGTATTACGGTGTTGACACGTGTCTAATGACTAGGATTTTTTTATTGGTGATTCAACACCGAGGTGTCGTGATCCGGAGTGGTATTGTAGTGTTAATATCACCAAATGATGACAAGTGTTTTATCTCTATCTCTACAGATGACATGTGGAAGGTGGAAGTGACCAGCACGTGGTGGAAAGGTGATAAGGGTATAAGGGTCATTTCACACATGAAGGGTATTTTGGTAATTTCACACTATATATTTTGAATATTTCTTAGAGGTTCTTGAAAATATTTTATTTACAAAATGGCCCATTTTATATTTTTATTTTAGTCCTTAAAGTTTCATAAAATTATATTTCCTACCCCAAAACTTATTATTTGCCTTAAGATATGTCATAAGACTTCGATTTGATCCAATTTACAGTTGATTCTTCGTAATTAAAAATGGAGTTCGTTATATTGATAGCCAATAATACAACATATCTAATAATACAACATTTATAAGATAATAAGTAACACAAGAGTGTAAAAACAAACCATATAAAAGTGGGGTCATTACATCCTACCCTCTTATAAAAAATTTGGTCCCCAAACTTTACTTACATTAATTTTCAAAAAGGTTTGGATATAGCTCCTTTATCTCATCTTCTCTCTCCCATGTTGCTTCTTCAACAGAATGATTCCGCCATAATACTTTAACTAGTGGAATAGCCTTGGTTCGTAATATTTGATCTTTATGGTCCAAAATTTCCACTGGATGCTCAATGTACTACAAATATTATCTAACTTGAAGAGGCTCATGACTTAAGATATGTTTTGGATATGGGACATATTTCTTTATCATTGATACGTGAAACACATTATTTACACTAGAGAGTTCCGGTGGTAAGGCTATTTTATACACAACAGCTCCTATCCTTTCAAGAATTTTAAAAGGTCCTATGTATCTTAGACTCAACTTCCCTTTCTTCCCAAATCGTATTACTCCCTTTGCAGGCGATACTCATAAGAACACATAATCTCCTCTTTGGAATTCTAACTATCGGTGTCGATTATCAACATAACTCTTTTGACGGCTTTGGGCGGTTCGAAGTCGGTCTTGTATTAATTTCACCTTCTCTGTTGTGATCTGAATCAATTCTGGTCCCAATAATTTTCTTTCCCCAACTTCTACCCAATGTGTAGGGTAACGACACCTTCTACCATAGAGTGCCTCATACGGAGCCATTTGAATACTTGCTTGGTAGCTATTATTATATGTTAATTCCACTAACGGTAAATGATCATCCCAATTCCCTTTTAAATCAAGTGCACGTGCCCTAAGCATATCCTCTAAGGTTTGAATAGTTCTCTCTGATTGTCCATTCGTTTGAGGATGAAAAGCAGTGCTAAAATTCAATTTTGTTCCCATGGCTTCTTGTAGGCTTTTCCAGAAGCGAGACACAAATCTAGGGTCACGGTCAGAAATAATTGAAATTGGGGTTCCATGAAGCCTAATAATTTCCCGAACATACAACTTAGCTAACTTCTCTAAAGAATGGGTAATCTTAATGGCAAGAAAATGAGTAGATTTAGTTAACCTATCAATAATTACCCAAATAGAGTCATTACCATTTGAACTCCTCGATAAACCTGTCACAAAATCTATAGTAATATGTTCCCATTTCCACTCAGGGATAGGTAGGGGTTGCAGTAATCCTGATGGTTTTTGATGTTCTGCCTTTACTTATTGACAAACCAAACACTGAGATATAAATTCTTCTATCTCCCTCTTCATTTTATTCCACCAAAATACTTCTCGAAGATCCCTATACATTTTTGTACATCCGGGATGAATTCTGAATCTTGAGTAATGGCTTTCCTCCAAAATTTTCCTTTTTAGTTGGGCATCACATGGCACACACACTCTATTTCCAAACCTCAATATATCATCTCACATCGCAAATTCAGTTCTCTTACCCTCGATGACTTCTTCTCTAATCTTCTTCAGTTGTGGGTCATTTACTTGTGCAATTTTGATCCTCTCCATCAACATGGGATGTACTTGTAAGTTTGCAATTATTCCTCCTTTGCTATAGATACGTACATCTATTTCCATACTTTTGAAATCCCTTAACAGTGCTTCCTGGCTTGTAATAAGACATGCTAAATTTGGTGTAGACTTCTTGCTTAAAGCATCGGCTACTACATTAGCTTTACCCGGGTGATAGTGAATATTTACATCATAATCCTTCATCAATTCTAACCACCTCCTTTGTCTCATATTCAACTATTTCTGAGTAAATATATACTTCAAACTCTTATGATCGGTATAAATCTCACAAGTCTCACCATATAAATAGTGCCTCCAAATCTTAAGAGCAAAAATTACAGCTGCTAATTCTTGGTCATGGGTTGGATAATTCTGCTCATGGGTTTTCAACTGTCTCGATGCGTAAGCTACTACTTTTCCATTTTGCATTAGCACACATCCCAAACCATTTTTAGAAGCATCACTATAAATCAGAAATCCCCCTGTCCCGGAAGGAATAATCAAAATTGGGGTAGTTACTAATTGATTCTTAAGTTCTTGAAAACTTTTCTCGGCTTCCTCCGACCATTCATATTTTACCTTCTTTTGTGTTAACTTAGATAGAGGTTTGGAAATGCTAGAAAATCCTTCAACAAATCTTCGGTAATAACCTGCTAATCCAAGGAAACTACGAATCTCACTCACATTAGTTGGTCTGAGCCAATCTAGTATAGCCTCAATCTTTTGAGGGTCAACTGACACTCCCTCTTTGGATATGACATGTCCTAGAAAAAAAACACTAGGCATCCAAAACTCACAGTTCTTTAATTTTGCGTATAATTTCTCTTTCCTAAGGATTTGTAATACCGTCTCTAAATGCTTTTCGTGTTCTTCAATACTTTTGGAATAAATAAGGATGTCATCAATGAAACAACCACACACTGATCCAAATATTTCCTAAACACCTTATTCATCATATCCATAAAAGCGGCTGGTGCATTAGTTAGTCCAAATGGCATTACAAGAAATTCATAGTGACCATATCTAGTACAAAAGGCTGATTTTGAAATATCATCATCCTTAATCTTCAATTGATGATAGCCTGACCTAAGGTCAATCTTAGAGAATACTTGTGCACCTTCTAATTGATCAAACAAGTCATCGATACGAGGTAAGGGGTATTTATTCTTAATGGTTACCTTATTCAGTTCACGATAATCTATACATAGTCTCATTGTCCCATCCTTCTTTTTCACAAATAACACTGGAGCACCCCAAGGCGATATACTTGGTCTCATAAAACCCTTGTCTAAAAGGTATTCTAATTGAACTTTTAACTCTCTTAATTCTAAAGGTGCCATACGATATGGTGGTTTTGAGATTGGTATAATTCCAGGAATAAGGTCAATGGTAAATTTTATTTCTCTATTAGGAGGTAGACCAGGTAAATTATCAAGAAAAACATCCATAAATTTCTTAACAATAGGAATATCTTCTAATCTAGGCTCTATCATCTCCAAACTAGTAACAGTTGCAAGAAATCCTTGAAATCCCTTCTTAAGAAAACTATAGGCTTGCATTGCAGAAATAATACACATCGGAGACATGATGACAGTTCCTTCAAAACTAAATTTTGGTTGGTGAGGAATTTGGAAAGTAACACTCTTCTCAAAACAGTCTACCTTAGCATGATGTGATGCTAACCAATCCATCCCCAAATTGACTTCAAAATCTTTAATGTCTAAAACTATCAATATCTATGGGGCAAGCCTTGTATACTAATTTACCAATAAATAACGCACCCGAAGGAGTAGAAACATGTATGTTATGATTCAAGGGTTCAGGCAATTTATGAAAGAGATTTAATACATGTATAGATATGAACGAATGGGTAGAACCAAGATCTATCAAAGCTTTAAAAGGTTGTGCACATATAGAAAGTGTACCTAACATTACCGTATTAGAAGCTTGGGTATCAGAAAGTGCAAAAACTCTACCCTGTCTGTCTGGATCCTTCTTTGCACTTGAAGGCTTTATCGGAACCCTTGTTGGGTTTGGGCAGTCTTTTATCTTATGTCCTTTCTGTCCACATCTAAAACAAGCTCCTGAATCCTTATAACAAGGTCGTCCTCCATGCATCTTTCCACATTGCTAACATGTCTGGTTATTATACTGTTTGCTATCACTAGATCCCCCAACATTGGATGTGTTCCTAAAGAAATTTCTATTATTCGGGTTCTTTTCTTTTTGTTCCCCAAACTTCCTCTTTCCATCTTTAATTCGATTGTACTCCTCACCATCCCTCTCAGCTATTGTAGCCCTAGTCACGACATCAATATATGATGTTAATTTCAGGATAGAAATTCGACTACGAATATTCAACCTTAACCCACGCTTAAACTTCTTCGCTCCTAAAACATTAGTTGCTATAACATGACGTGCAAAACGGGATAACTCAGTAAACTTTGCCTCATATTGACTAACCGTTATATTCCCTTGCACCAGACTCATGAAATCAGCTGCCATTTCGTCTTTCACCGTTTTCGGAAAATATTTCTCATAAAATATTACTAAAAAATAATTCCAACCTATGTAAATATTCCTTTCACCATGTATTCTCTTAGTCATTCTCCACCAATGTCCGGCCTCCCCTTCTAACATAAATGTTGCAAATGACACCCTTTGTTCATCGGTACACTTAAGAACATCGAGTATCTTTTCCATCTACATCACCCAACTTTCTGCTTTGGTGGGGTTAGGAGCACCTTTTAAAGATGGAGGATTCAACTTCTTGAACTGTTCAATAGTACATGTACTTAGTTCAAGACTATTTTTTACTCCATTGCTCACCTGCTGCTCCACAATCTTTTCCAGACTTTCAATTGCCTTGTATGCACCTTCCAATCCTTCTATACTCGAATCACTAGTTCCCATTGATGATCTTCTCTTCGTCATTTTCTACAGTCATGGCCAAACGTAAAATCTACTATACTATATCAATATTGAAAACTAAAAGACCAATTATAAATAATATAACACATAGGGAGGGTTATGACGTGAATTAGATTTTTAAAACTATCTCCTAAGGATGGAAACATAGAATCTATAACATTCGAAACCTATGCTCAGTAGTCTACGGGTTCATAACCTATGCTCTGATACCACCTCTGTCACGACCCCGACCCAAAAATAGTAGGGAACGAGTGTCTTGACATGCCACCAAGGCATCCAATATTCTTGCCTTAAAATTTTTGTTTTAAAATATATGTAACGGAAGTATAATCACATGGTTATGAATCATAAAATACTGAAAGTGAAGGAATTACATCATCAGAGCTTTCTAAAGGGAACTTCATTTGTATTAAAATATCAACGAGTTGCAACTTGACACAAAGAGCTAAACATGCTCTATCTAATTAAACAAACTTCTACTTAAGGCAACAAAAAGAGCTTTAAAAGCTAAATCTTCAACATAGTCCTTTTTCGTTCCATCCATGAACTTAATTATTTCCTGAAAAATGGTTATTTATACAACGTCGGCTAAAAGCCGAATGAGATTCAATCTCCAGACATTCCAGGGTTTTTCAGAAAATTGATACCTATTCAATTTAGAACAGAAAGTATATATATAAAGATAGGAATTTCAAGTAATATATATAAAGTAGATGACAATATATATATTCAGAATAAATAGTTCAGAACAGAGAAGATAAAACAATTGAGCATATGTTAATTATTCAGTTTTAGTGGCCATGTACACTCTAATACCCAGACAGATAGTGTTACCAAATGTTTCCACCCGATAACATCACAGACAGATAATCATGATTTCTGGAACAACACCTTGTTTAGGGCACACCAGCGATAAACCAGCTGGGAAGGTACCACCCAAATATTTCCACCCGGTAGTCAAGGTCAATATAGTAAGAGAGTTTCCATAGGCCGAATCAATAATTTCAGAATTCAGATGTTTATATGGATATAAACATATAACAAACGACGAAATCATCGGTATCAGATGCATTTTGAGAATAAAAGAATTTCACAAAATATACATAGTTTGCATAATATAATATAATCAAAATGCGCAAGAAATTGCATAGAGTACTCACCTGAAATAGAGGCCGAAATTATAGATAACGAGTCTTCGATCACATGTTAATCTAACAAATACGATAAAGGTTTAAGTATATGTTCTAAACAAGGTCCAGTCTACATATTGTATTTTAATAGTAACTTGTTTCAAAGGATTACTAGAAACCATTTTCTTAACTTTTAAAACTTATTTATCGTAATTAAAGGATTCAATTCATAGTTCTTCCTAATCAGTCGGTTCCTAGTAGAGATGGAGGGTCACAGGGACACCGCTTAAATACCATCTCCTCTAGATAAAACATTTTCGGATTCATTCCCAGTAGAGATGGAGGGTCACAGGGGCACCACTTAAATACCATCTCGTCTAGACAGAATTTCACCAGGCCTGACTTTGGAATTACTTAAATGGGGTTCCATAATAACGAGCAATTACTTTTAAAAAATCATTTTTAAAAGCGTATATACAATTTCAAACAAGTTTACATGAAAATAAAATCAACTTGGATTTCTTCTAAACTTTAAGTTTTGATTAGTGAAGTCCTTAGTGTATTTTACCAGCATAACTACTAAGTAAAGCTATAAAACACCAAATTAAAACTATAAAAATACATTATAACATTTAAATAAAATCATACCTACGAAATGAATTCTTTCTTAGAAATTGTAGAACTCCTTCTTAAGATATTTCCCAAGCTTTCTATCACTCTTTCTTACTATAATTCTCAAGGAATTGGTGTGAGTTTAAAATGAACCCTAAGGCCCTATTTATAGGTTTCCAAAAGTATTACGGTGTTGACACGTGTCTAATGACTAGGATTTTTTATTGGTGATTCAACACCGAGGTGTCGTGATCCGGAGTGGTCTTGTAGTGTTAATATCACCAAATGATGACAAGTGTTTTAGCTCTCTGTCTACAGATTACATGTGGAAGGTGGAAGTGACCAGCACGTGGTGGAAAGGCGATAAGGGTATAAGGGTCATTTCACACATGAAGGGTATTTTGGTAATTTCACACTATATATTTTGAATATTTCTTAGAGGTCCTTGAAAATATTTTATTTACAAAATGGCCCATTTTATATTTCTATTTTAGTCCTTAAAGTTTCATAAAATTATATTTCCTACCCCAAAACTTATTAATTGCCTTAAGATATGTCATAAGACTTCGATTTGATCCAATTTACAGTTGATTCTTCGTAATTAAAAATGGAGTTTGTTATATTGATAGCCAATAATACAACATATCTAATAATACAACATTTATAAGATAATAAGTAACACAAGAGTGTAAAAACAAACTATATAAAAGTGGGGTCATTACAGGGGCGGCTCTTTGGGCCATGATAACGAGAGAGATTTTTGCTGAAAATTTTGGGAGGGAGAAGAGAGGAGTTTGGTTGAAGGTGTGGAGGGAAAGGGAGGGTTTGGGTGGTTATTTATAGGTGAAAGGGTGGGGGTAGGGTTTGCATTTGGAGGGAAAAGGTTTGGAGGGAAAAGGGGGTGTATTTGGGAGGGAAAGGTTAGGCTTGGGAGTGGTGTGGACGATTTGGGAGGGAATGAATGGGATTAAGGAGAAGGGGGGTGAACCTTAGGAAAGGGGGAAAACAAAACTGCAGAAAGCGAACCGGTCCGCCTGGGGACTGGACCGGTTCGGTCCTTTAATATACAGGCAAATTCGACTACCGGACCGGTCAAGCTCAAAATTAAAGGAACCGGTTCGGGGCGGATCGATTCGACCCTTAAATAAAGGAACCGGTCCGGCTCTTGTGTTTGAGCTGGATTTTTCCCCGAACTTACTTTCGATCGCTCTTCTCCGATAATTTTCACGTTCACAACATACTCCCTATCAATTTGGATCAAAACCTCTCGATACCAATGACCAACGCAACTGGATTCAATATTCCCGAAACATGTGAATGCTTTCTCCCGAGTGTACCTTAATCCTATGGACTCTCATTACACACACGACTCTCACCCCATACGCGTCGGGGGTGCGACGACCTTGTTGTACAGCTCACTCTACCCCGTAAACGGGGTTCGATAACCAAACGGTGTCGACTTCTTCCACACACGCCTCTAGATATGGCTTTAGGCGTTGTCAATTCACTTTGATGGTATTTCCCCCTTTCAAATTGTCTAATTCAATAGCTCCATGAGGGAACATGACCGCAACTTGCCCAAAAAGAGATGAAGCCGAGAGTTATAGAGAAGAACTTTTTACCCGGGAAGAAACTATTTGCGTCGAATGATGTTATCGTGAGCGAGTTTCATCCTTTCTTTGTAAATTTTACCATTCTCATACGCATCATTGCGTAGTTCTTCTAACTCATTCAATTGAAGCTTGGGGGCTTCACCGGCCTTATCCAGGGCATAATTCAATTGCTTAATCGCCCAATACGCTTTGTGCTCTAATTCAACGGGAAGATGGCAAGGTTTGCCATACACAAAGCGGAAAGGGGACATACCGAATTGATTTTCATATGCGGTACGATAGGCCCATAGCGAATCGTTCAATCTAAGTGACAAATCTTTTCGGGTAGGATTGACGATCTTTTCAAGAATGTTCTTGATTTCCCGATTTGCTAGTTCGGCCTGCCCATTCGTTTGCGGGTGATAAGTCATTCCAACCTTGTGAACGACACCATACTTTCTCATGAGCTTCGTGAATGTCCTATTGCAAAAGTGCTTGCCATTATCACTAATTATCGCTTTCGGAGCACCGAAACGGGAAAGTATGTGTTCCTGTAGTAATTTTATCACCCCTTTGTTGTCATTTGTCTTGGTAGCTATAGCTTCCACCCATTCAGAACCGTAGTCTATCGCAACAAGGATGTATAGGAAACCAAAGGACGGGGGGAAAGGGCCCATCAAATCAATACCCCAACAGTCAAAGATCTCAATAATGAGTATGGGGGTAAGAGGCATCATATCTTGTCGGGTAATGGCCCCCATTTGTTGGCACCTATTGTAAGATTTGCGAGCAGCGTTCACATCCCAGAATATTGTGGGCCAATAGAGGCCGCATTGCAAAATTTTAGCGGCCATACTTTTTGTCAAAAAGTGACCTCCATAAGCTTCCGAATAACAAAACTAGATGACTTTCGGGATCTCGTCATCCGGTACACATCATCGGATGATTTGGTCGGTGCAATATTTAAAAAGGAAAGGATCGTCATAGAAAAACATGCTCGACCAAGTAATAAACCTCTTCTTATCTTGCGGTGTCCAGTCGGGCGGGACGGCTCCCGTGACAAGGTAATTCACGATATCCGTAAACTAGGGCAAAGAAGAGGTAGAAAATAGTTGCTCATCCGGAAAGTATTCGTCTATGGGTACGGGATCACTAGGTACGTCGGATTAAAGTCGTGATAAGTGGTCGGTAATGATATTTTTTACTCCTTTCTTATCTCTAATGGAGAGATTGAACTCTTGTAGGAGTAGGATCCACCTTATGAGGCGCGACTTTGCATCTTTCTTAGCAAGTAGTTATTTCAAAGCCGCGTGGTCAGTGAAGCAAGTATTAGGAGAACCGCTAAGGTATGACCGAAATTTTTCAAGGGCAAAGACTACCGCTAGCAACTCTTTCTCCATGGTAGAGTAGTTGAGTTATGGTCCGGTAAGTGTCCGTCTAGCGTAGTAGATGACATGAGCTTGATTATCTTTTCTTTGGCCCAAAATAGCCCCTATCGCATAATTGCTAGCATCACACATAAGTTCGAATGGTAAAGACCAATCCAAAACTTGCATGATGGGAGCGGACACAAGCATGGTTTTCAGTTTTTCAAAAGAGTTTTGGCATGATTCCGTCCACTCGAATGGGGTGTCCTTCATGAGTAGGTTGCTTAAGGGTTTAGCGATGGCGCTAAAGTCCTTAATGAAGCTTCGATAAAACCCCGAGTGCCTCAAGAAAGAGCGCACATCCTTGAGCAATTTTGGTGGGGGAAGATCATCTATGACATCTATTTTTGCCCTATCAACTTCTATTCCCTTGGATGATACTATGTGGCCAAAAACAATTCCCTCGGTGACCATGAAATGGCATTTCTCTCAATTCAGCACTAAGTTCTTTTCCACACACCGGGCAAGTACTTGTTCCAGTTTTTCGAGACAAGGTCGAAAGAGGTGCCAAAAATGCTGAAATCTTCCATGAACACTTTGAGTCCTCTCTCAACCATGTCGCTAAATAGGCTCAACATGCACCTTTGAAAGGTCGCGGGTGAATTACACAAGCCGAATGACATACGTTTGTAGGCAAACGTACCAAAAGGACAAGTGAAGGTAATTTTCTTCGGGTCAAGTACATCTACCTCAATCTGGTTATATTCGGAATAACCATCAAGGAAGCAATAGTAAGGGTGGCCCTCTACTCTCTAAAGCATTTGATCAATAAATGGCAAGGGAAAATGGTCTTTCCTAGTTCCCGCATTGAGTTTTCGGTAATCAATGTAAATGCGTCACCCGGTGGTGGTACGTTTGGGAACTAGCTCTCCCTTAGCATTCTCAATCATTGTCATGCCCGACTTCTTTGGGATGACTTGAATAGGGCTCACCCACTTGCTATCCAAGATTGGGTAGATAATCCCGTCATCCAATAATTTGATGATTTCGGCTCTCACCACTTCTTTCATATTTGTATTTATCCTTCTTTGCATTTCTCTTGATGGCTTGACATCCTCTTCGAGATGGATCTTGTGAGTGCAAATTAAAGGACTTATCCCCTTCAAAGAGGCAATGCACCAACCAAAAGCACTTTGGTACTTCCTCAGAATTTTTAACAATTTTCCCTCCTGCTATTCGTCTAGGCTAGAGGAGAAAGCAACAGGAAATGTCTCATCCTCTCCTAGATATGCATATTTAATATAGGAGGAGAGTTTCTTCAATTCGAGGGTTGGAAATTTGTCACTGGAGGGAACCATGCGTGTATCTCTCGGAGGTAATTCCTCGAATCTAGAAACCTAATTTACATCTCTCGCATCCTCGTCCGACGCTCTCTCATCGAGTAACTCTCTCAACTCCTCAACCTCCCTCTCGAAGTCGGTGTATGTCCCCTCACTCTCGTAGTTCAACACTAAATAGAACCCTAAGGCATATTCATAATAATTCTCCTCAAAGTACTCCTCTACTATCTCATCTATAAAGCTCACCGCGTGAAGATCATCTTTTTTCCCCGTATGTTGGGTATGTGGAAGATATTGGTCTCTAAGGTCATGTTCCCAAAGGTGAGTTGCATTCGCCCATTCCGAGTATTGATGATTACGTTAGTCGTAGCTAAGAACGGGTGCCAAAGGATGATGGGAACATGGTTGCTCGAGGTGAAGGAGGGCTCCGTGTCTCAAATAACAAAGTCTATCGGGATGTAGAAAGTTTCAACTTGGACGATCACGTCCTCAACTATGCATCTTGGGATCTTCACGGTTATATACGCTAATTAGAGAGTGACCTTTATGGGCTTGAGGTCGCCCAAATCAAGTTGCCTATAGATGGAGTAAGGGAGGATATTGACACTTTCTCCCAAGTCAAGTAAGGATTTTTTCATTTTATTTTCTCCAATGATCCAGGAAATGGTGGGTGCATCGGGATCTTTGAATTTAGGCGGGAGATCATTAAGTAGAATGGAGCTCACATTCTGGGCTATAAAGAAATTTTTCTTTACCTTAATCTTTCTCTTTACCGTCAATAAGTCTTTGATGACTTTTGCATAACCTGGAATTTTCTTAATGGCATCAAGGAAAGGTAAGTTCAGCTTTACTTGTTTTAGCACTTCTAGCAGTCATCACGTGGGTTTCCTCTATGGGAAGGAATCAACATTTAAGGAAACGGTTCCGCGGAGGGGGGTTTCACTACTACCTCAGGCTCACTAGTGTCTTCTTTGTCACTCTCATTCAAGGGTACATCATCGGCCTCTTTCGTGCCGGGCGAAATCTCCTTATCTTTCATTGTGTCGCGTGGGAGATGTGATAAATCAACGAATCTCCTACTACGAAGAGTGGTCACAACTTGAAATTGCTCCTGATGTTTAGTAGAGGTGGAGCTAACACTAGTTTGACCTTGGGGAGGTCTTTGGCCCTGGGCAGGAAACTTTCCCTTCTCTTGAACACTCAATGAGGACTGTATTTTAGACAGCCTTGTATTTATGTCGCTAATCAGGCAATCATATCTAGCATTGGTTGCAGTCTGTTTAGTGATAAATTGATTCATAGTATCCTCGAGAGTTCTCCGCGGTGGCGGGATATATGCTCCTCGAGGTGGTGTTACTTGCACATGTGTGGTGCTTGTTAAAAGTGTTGTGGTGGAGGAGGGGCAACATGGGAAGTAGGGTTCATCGCAGCATGTTGTTGCCCATAGCTAAAACCAGGATGGTTTTTTATGAGGGTTGTAAGAATTCCCGTGCGGAGCACCGAAATTACCCTTAAATCCTCCTATACCACCAACTTTCTCTTGAAGCATCACTTTGTAGGCGGGTATAGTCGGGCATTCCTTAGTTGAATGACCCGCCTCACAAATCACACACACCTTCTCGACGGGGTTTGGTATGGATCCGGTTGTTCCTCTTCCATATACCTCACATAGGTCTCGAAATCCTTTCTCGAACGTATCTAATCGACTGTCCGCCGTAGAACTCTTATCTACGTGAAATAGCCCGGACGCCGCTGGAGTGCTGGTCACTTGACGATTTCAATTTCGAGCATTATGATCAGATGTATCCCAGTATTGGGTAGTCTCGACGACATTCCTCAGTTGAAGCTCAGCATTATGGGCATCTAAATCGACAAACGGACCACTACCCATGGTTTCAATGTGTTTCTTGGAGGTAAGGTTTAGCCCATTATAGAGAAAATAAATGATTTGCGCCGTATCAAATCCATGATGGGGAATGGAGCAACTAACTCATTGAAATGCTCATGACATCGATGAAATGGCTCATTTTCAGATTGCCTGAATGCTTGAATTTGAGCCTTTGTGGATATCGTTCGATGTGGTGGGAAGAATTTCTTGAGAAATATAGATTGCAACTCGTTACAAGATGGAATCGATCTTGGAGGTAGAGACCATAGTCAGGTCTTTGTTTTATCGTTTAGCGAGAAGGGGAAGAGTTTGAGGCGGATCACCTCTTGTGTGAAAGTTTGATCATTGAGAGTATCACACACATCCTCAAATTCCCTGATATGAAGATATGGCTTTTCAGAATCCATACCATGGTAATGGGGTAGCATCTGGAACATCCCATTTTTAAAACGAAATTGCTTGGCATTATACGGGAGTATAATGCATCCCGGAGTAACAGTGCACTCAGGATATAAGATTTCTCTCAGCGGGCGATATGGGGCCTCTTCCTCACCGGCGGCTGCACTATCGTGTTGGGACATTTATCTCTCTTTTAACGACTCGGTGCTTTCACTTGGTTTGCTCGAGGTGTGCTCGGAGGTGTGTCCTAAGAAGGAAAATGGAGTGTTATTTGAGATTGAGTGTGACGGTGTGGGAGGTGGAATCCAGAACTGTGGGGTGTTAGGAGTGTGGGGGCTAGCAGGATCGTACTGAACGATTGGATTTTCGTGAATGCTGGTTGGAGTATTATGGGGTGTGGGAGTGAGTTCAGAATTTTGCATTAATAGCTTATGAGAGATGGTGATGAATATTTTTGTGCTTTGTGAAATTTTTATATGTTTTTGGATTTTTTTTAAATTTTTGGTCAAAGCTTTAGATTGACTCGATCTAATCCTAAGTCTACCTAATTCCCCGGCAACGGTGCCAAAAACTTGACGCGACTCAGAAAGTGTATTTAATGTGCGTTCACTCTAGGCTCAAGTGCAAGCCTGTCGCGTTAGTGATAAACCCGGTAAGTCGGGATCGTATCAACAGGGAAATAGGACATTGAAGTTGTGATGACGGGAAAGATGAGTGAATCCTAACTCTGACTCTAAAAGAAAAGGAAAATGGATTTGGTTTGTGGAATGACTATACTAGATGCAATTATGAAATTATGAAAAGATGAAATTATACTAAATTACCTAAAATACTGATGAAGAATGATTTAAAACTTTAAACTATATGATAAGAAAAACAGGACGGGAATACAATCCCCCAACCCTAGTGTATTACAATCATAATACTAATCGTAAATTCAACTGATTAATTAGACCCAGAATTTAGTACTCCCAAGCATTACGTATATGAGGTTCAAGCCCGCATCATACTTAATCTGAGGACGAGTAAATCGGTATCGCGATAGTGACACTCGAATTGCATTCTAAAGCATCCCGGTTACTCAGAAGAAAACGAGACCTAAAGATCTACAATTGTCGTGTTCCTACGCGATACGATCGTAATCAATCACTAAATTTAGAGGATTAATGTTATACACGTGCAACTACCACATCAGGCTGGGTCCATGCATCCCGACCTTAGAAAATCTAGCCTAGCATGCTGAAAGTAATAAAAATAATTTTTGAATTGCAGAAAACCATAATTAAACTAAGGAAAACTTGTGGAATGATGTAGAAAGGAATTTAAGAGAGGAAATAACTCACTAATCTTA
This sequence comes from Sambucus nigra, assembly GCA_949130495.1. Taxonomy (NCBI): domain Eukaryota; kingdom Viridiplantae; phylum Streptophyta; class Magnoliopsida; order Dipsacales; family Adoxaceae; genus Sambucus; species Sambucus nigra. Next base: position 263,677,610 of record OX422223.1, read on the forward strand.
CCAAAGCAGTAACAACAGCAATTAAGAATACAGAATTCTGAATAATCTTCACTATTGAATTAAAACTGTAAATTGTATCTAAACTAGGGTTTCAGAAAAAGAAAGGAAAACTATATTAATTCTCCGTACTAAAAATGATAAAAACTCAGGTTTATATACCCTACAAAAATTCAGGAGTTTTAGTTGCACTAGGACTCTTGATAGGATAAGGATAAGATTACAAAATCTCGACAGCCAGACCGATCTGAGGCTTAGGCAGATCGGTCTACCTTCCATGCGGATCCGTTCTTTTATTTTTCAGGCGGACCGGTTCTTTTTATTTTCTTCCCTCTTTGGTTTACTTTCGATTCGGGGTCTTCTGGAGTATGGAACATCGGACCGATCCGGACTGGGGGCGAATCGGTCTGTCTGTTTGACTTTTTTTCCAACTTTGACTGCTCATAACTTTTGTTTCGGGACTCTAATTGAGGTGCCGTTTCTTCCTATGTGCTCATGAATTTCATATCTTCAACTTCTATTTAGGTGCCTCATCTGAATTCTGGGTATAAATTACACTTTTGCCCTTTAGACTTTCCTTCTTTTCATTTCTCAATTCTTCTGGTTTCTTTCTTTCTTTATTGACATTAAATACCTGTAAAATCAATACGAAATACCAGAAACTCGATGTACTCATTAGGATAAGTTAGTAGCAAGATTATGAGATAAAGTCAAATCGATTACGTTGTTCGAGGTGCTAAAAGTAACTAAATTAAGGGATAAATTGGGAAGAATTTATGCCTAATCATAAATCAATAAAAAAAACATCCTAGGGGGAAACCCTATGAGAAAACAATCAACATCCAAATACCATTATGAAGAAAACAACGGTCACAAGGAACTAAAGCTCCAGCAACCCTACGAACAAAACCTACTAAATGGCACTCTCATGGATCCCCCAGTTCATTCATGCCATACAGTTAACGAAATTCCTTCTCCCTTTCCTCCACATCATGGCCCAGGGATATAATCATAACCTCACTATCCTTAACCAAGGTGGCGACACTTTTAGCAGAACTCTTGTAGTGTCTCACATTCCTCTCCATCCAAATGCAGTAGAGAGTCGTAGAAAATGAAAATTTTCTAACACGGTTATAGAGGTTGGAACCACCATAATTAAAACAGGCATGTTCCACCTCACCCTCCCACTCCATAGCTTCACGATACTCTTGGTTTCTGAATTTAACCTCCTCCCAAACCTCCCTGGCAACCTGGCATTTATTGAACAAGTGGACAGTGGAATAGACTCTAGCATTGCAGGTACAACACATGTTATCCTCAGAGATGTTCTAACTGAGTAGTTTATCCTTTGTGTGTAATGCCTCCCTCATAATCTACCACAAGATAAAGGCACACTTTGGAATATTATCTTTATTCCACACCAAATTATGCAAGAACATAAGAGGTTGACTAGGCGTAAACACCTCATGGGTATAACTAATAGTGAATTCAGATTGGTTGGGACCCAAACAACCTCATCCCTAGTGCCCTGTCTAATGCTAGGCAATACCGCATTCATAATTTTAAGGATCTCCCAAGTAACCGTACTAGGCCAGTTCAATCTATTCCAAGTGATGCAATCAGCCACCTTAGCCAATTGATTGCTAGAAGCGTCGTAGATGACTTTATCCCCATATAGGAACGTATCCCTTCGATTACCACTGTTGCACTTGATAAGCGACCTGATCAGATATCTAAGCCGCATCATCTTCCTCCAACACCTGGAGGTGTCACTTGCAATATTGATGGCCCAACGACTCCTTCTTTTGAGTATAAACATGACACCACTTTACCCACAAATAATATTTCTTTCTACTGAGGCTCCAAAGCATATTCAAAATAGCATCCACATTCCACCTATCCATGCATTTAGTACCCAGTCCCCCATTAATGTAGCTACCGTACAAGTCAACCTAAGCAACCTTAGCACCCGTGTGCTTTTGATCCGAGCCAGTCCAAAGAAAATCCTTTATTTGCTGGTCAATTATTTTGATAACCCCCTTAAGCAACATAAAAAGAGAAGACCGATATACTTGGATCCCAAAGAGCACAGACTTAATAAGTTGTAATCTGCCTGCGTAGTTTAGAAACTTATTGGTCTAGCACTTGATTCTAGCGATAATCTTGTCTAGAAGCCTATCACAACCCTCCCTTTTAAGCCTCGTAGTGACAAAATGTTCTTGATATGAATAATCATATCATACCGCGTAGTTTAGAAAGGGGGTTGCTATGCCCGAAACCCAAAATGTTCTTGATATGATTAATACCCTCCTCAACAATGCCAGAATTGTAAAAGCAACTCTTATTAAGGTTAGGCTTGAGTCCAGAGATACTGCAGAAATCATCCATAGGCTTTCTATCAATAGTGCATGAAGAAAACTCCCCACCATATAAAATAATCACGTCATCTGCAAAGCATAAATGGTTTAGCCCCACCTCCTTACATCTTGGATGGAAAGTAAACTCTGGAAATCCATGATGTAAGCAAAAGTATTCATAACCAGTCAAAAGCGGTAAGGTGAGAGAGGATCACCCTGTCTCAACCCTTTTCTACCCTAAAAAAACCCATGGAGGTTCCCATTCAAACTAATAAAGAATCTCGTATTAGAAATTCACTCCTTGATCCATCCAACATATGCACTAGGAACCCTAAGTGGACCATCAGCTTGATAAGGAATTTCCAACTCACAGTGTCTTAGGCCTTCATAAGGTCAATCTTAAGAGTGCATCTAGGGGGGCTGAAAGCCTTATGATAGTTCCTCATAATCTCCTTGAGAAAAAGACTATTATCAGAGATGGTCCTACCCTTTACAAATACAGCCTGGCTCAGGGTGATTAGATAAGGAAGGAGCGTCTTCATTCTATTAGTAAGGACCTTCAAAATACACTTGTAGATGGTGTTACAGCAGGAAATATGTCTAAAGTCTTGCATGCCCATGGGATTAGAGACCTTAGGAATGAGGACAAAGCCGTACAGTTCCAGTGTCTAGGGAGGTAGCTGCAACTGAAGAATTGAATGGACTCATACTCATCACTGCCAACCATTTCCATGTTCATATAAAAAAATACACATTAAACCCATCCGGACTCGGGGATTTATCTGACCCTATAAAAAATATAGCCTCCTTAATCTCAAGGTCTGTGATGGGTCTGCATAAGGCAGTAACCTCGAGATCACTGACTCTCTTATGAACATTCCCAGAAGGATAGGATCAGGGTCTTCATAATTCCCATTATTACCCAGAAGAACACTGAAAAACTCAACCACCTTATTAGCCACATTTTACGTGCCCTCTAACCTCATACTATTCTCATCCTGAATACATATGATTTTCCTACGAGTAGTAGATTTGTTTATGGAAAAATTATGTATATATCAACAAAAGGGACTACAAGAAGTGCACAACAAAAGGGAGGAAATCCCTAAGAACATCCTACGGGGCATACCCCAAAGGGACAAAAGACAAAACAATGGGAAACATACCCAAAACCCCCATAACCCAAATCCTAATCGAGCAAACTATCATGGATTCCCCAGTTCATGCATGCCATCCAGTTTTTAAATCTTCATCTTCCTTTCTCTTATGTTATGGCCCTTGCTCTGATCATAACCCCAATCATTCCTACTTACTTTCTTGAAAAGTTTGGCGTTTCTTTCCATCCACATGCAGTAAATGGTAGTAGAAAGAGAGGTGTTCCTAATACGATTAAAGAGTCTAGGGCCACTATAGTTTGAGATAGCAAGAAGCATCTCACTGTCCCAATCCATTGTGTCCCTATACTTCTAATTTCTGAATCTAACATCCTTCCACACCTCCTTAGCAACATGACACTCATTGAAGACATGGCCAATGGACTCAACCCCATTTAAACAACAACAACACAAGTTGTCCTCAGAAATACCGCAACTAAAGAGATTATCCTTGGTGTGAATCGCATCCCTAGAAATCATCCATAAAATAAAGGCATATTTGGGAATATTAGTCTTATTCCACACGATCTTATGCCAGCTCACAAGGGGTCGACTAGAATTAATATATGCATAGGCAGAAACCGATAGACAATCCACCAAGGTTGGGGATACAAACCACCTCATCATCCATAGCCTGACTAATCTGGGGCAAATCCGCATTCATGATATCCAGAAGTTCCCAAGTAATCGCAACAGGCCATCTCCACATATTCTCCATAATGCGGTCAGTCACCAGGGCCTTATGATTGCTAGATGCATCGTAGATAACCTTATCACCAAAAAGAGGTTGCAACGGACCCAAGGGATGCCAATTGTCATTCCATAAGAAAGTGCCCTCCCCATTTCCAATGTTCCATTTGATGAACGTTATGATCAAATGTCTTAGTTTCATCATCTTCCTCCAACTCCAAGTCGAATCGCTTGCAATAGGGATATCCCACATACTTCTTTTCTTCAACTTGTACACATTACACCACTTAACCCACAGGGAGTCTTTATTACTACTAATATTCCATAACATCTTCAAATTTACCGCAACATTCCATTTTTTGCAGTCTTTAATTCCCAAAGCCCCATCTTCATAGCTGCAACAAAGGTCCTTCCATGCAACCTTAGCAACCAAGTGATTAAGATCAGACCCCGTCCAAAGAAATTCCCTCATCAGTTGCTCCATTCTTTTGATACCCCCTTGGGCAGAATGAAAAGACTAGACGAGTAACCTTGGATCCCAAACAGAACAGATTTAATGAGCTATAATCCGCCTGCGTAACTAAGAAACTTATTGGTCCAGCACTTAATCCTACCAGTAATCTTTTTAATCAGTTTACAACAATCCTCACTCTTGAGCCTGGAGGTAATGAGGGGAACACCCAAGTAAAAAAAGGGAGGGTAGTTATGACTGAAGCCAAGAATATTCTTTATCTACATGATTCTCTCCTCATCGATACTCGAACTGTAGAAACTACTCTTGCACAAGTTGGGCATAAGGCGAACAATGCTACAAAAATCGTCCAAAGACTTCTTCACAATTGTACAGGAGGGGATATCCCCCCCCCCCCCCCACACACACACACTCAAAATATTCATAGCATCCACAAAATATAGGTGGTTAAGCCCCACCTCCTTGCATCTTGGGTGATAAGTAAACGTGGGATTGGAGCAAGTCTTATCCAAGATGCAAGAGAAGGTATCCATAACAAGTAGGAAAATATAGGGTGAAAGGGGGTCACCCTATCTCAATCCTTTCTTTCCCTCAATGAAACCATAAAGGTGCCCATTTAAGCTGATAGAGAACCTGGTATTAATGATGAATTCTCTAATCCATCCAATAAAAATAGCGGGGAAGCCAAGATGAACAAGTAAAGTGAAAAGAAACTCCCAACTCACAGTGTCGTAAGACTTCATCAAATAAATCTTCATAGTACACCTAGGCGGGTTGAGCTCTCTATGGTAATTCCTCAAAACCTCCTGAAGAAGTAAGATATTATCCGAAATTGACCTCCCTTCAACAAATGCACCCTGGCATGGATTGATAATGTGTGGGAGAGCCGACTTCATCATAATTTCAAGGATCTTCGAAATGCATTTATAGATAGTGTTACAATAAGATATGGGTCTAAAATCATGCATACCACTAGGGGTAGTAACCTTGGGGATGAGGGTCAAGGCAGTACAATTCCATTGTCTGGGCAAATAGTTGCACCGAAAGAAGAACTTGACAGCTTCAATCACGTCATTCCCAACCACCTCCCAATTCTTTTTTAAAAAGAATGCATTAAAGCCATCAGGGCGCGAGGCTTTTTCGAACCCAATAGAGAACATGTCATTCTTACTCTCCACATCATCAATGGGGGTACACAACATAGCAACATCAGCGTCACTGATTCTTTTGCGAACATTATCAATAAGAATAGAACTCGGGTTCTCACAATTACTACTGCTACCAAGCAGATTGCTAAAAAAAACCAACAATAGTGTGGGCCACATTATGAGTACCCTCAATGCATAAGCCATTATCATCCTCAATACTAATAATTTTCCTCCCGGCAGAGGCCTGGTTAGCCTTCTTCTGAAAGAAAGAATTATTACCATCACCCAACTGTAGCCACTTCACTCTGGACCTTTGTTTGAAATACGACTCTTCATCATTTCTGAGCTCCAGGTACTTAAACAATCCATCCCTTTCTTTGGCCTGAATACTAGAATTTCCCCCATCCCTGTCCAGTCTTTTTTGAATGTTATCCAATAGCACCTTGGCCTCCTCAACCCTCCTAGAAATATGGCTGTAAATTTTTTTATCAAAATCTTTAAGGTTAATCTTCTGTCTTGTCATATTTTTACTTAGTCTAATCATGGTATTACACCCATCATTCCAAGACCAAGACTCAATAAGAACTCCCTAGAAATCATCATGAACCATCTAAAAATGGAAGAATTTAAAAGGTTTAGGACCTCTAGGATCCATGGGGGATAGCAAGATAGTGATTGGGAAGTGGTCAGATAGCTTGGTTGACCTTCTTATGGAAGAAGGCATTATTCTCATTGCATCCACTTGGCCTTGGACTTTTGCTTGTAAAAACTCTCTTCAGCATTTCTCAACTCCAAGTATTGGGACAACTTGATCTTCTCTTCTCTTTGAAGGCACGGATTACCCCCATCACTATCCAACCTAGTTTGGGCCTTATCCAGTAAAGCCTTGTCCTCCACAACTCTGTTGGAATTTTTTTTTATAGAACTTCTTGTCAAAACCCTTCAGGTTAGCCTTGAGCCTTTTCATCGTGTTATTTAACCTAATCATCGGATTGCTGCAGTCTATCTCCTGCCAAGAATCAACGAGGACCCCTAGAAAATAAGCACGGGCTATCGAAAAGTTGAAGAGTTTGAATGGCTTAGGTCTTTTAGGTTCCTAGGAGGATAACAAAGTGATAACCGGGCAGTGGTCGGACACCCCATGGGGAAGAACAATAGCTTGAGACTGAGGAAACTCAGCAACCCAAATATCATTATGCATAACTCTATCCATCCTAGGTTGGACATTATCACTACCCTCATGTTTCTTATTCCATGTGAACCATAACCCATTGCTTGTCATATCCTCAGCATGGATATCATTCATGCATTGGTTGAACACCGTTGATTCTTCCGCATCAATACCATGCAAACCCTTCTTCTTCTCCTAGGTTTTCACCACATTAAAGTCCCCCATTAAAACCCATGGATGTCCAAATGTGAACCCACTATTGTGTCTCAGAAAATACCAAAATGGCAATCTATTAATAATCAAGTTCTCTCCATATATGAAGAAAGAAAAAAATTATTTATTACTTCCACATATATCAACTTTACAAAGCATGGCTTGAGGGTGAGACTCAATTAAAGTCACAACAACGCTGTGGGGATTCCACCCCACAATAACTCTGGCCACTCCTCCTCCACTAGCACAGTTATCAATACAGTCCTAATGAAAGAAACAGTTATTCTTAATGTTATACATATTCGACCTTCTAACTTTAGTTTCAAGTAGACAAACCACGTCAAGATGCTGATCTCTAATCAACTTAATAACTTCACGCTGCTTAGGAGGGGAGTTGAGTCCCCTAATATTCCATGATTCGATCTTGATCATGGACCTTTGGATCCAATCCCTTTCTTCATGCTCCTCCCTACCGAAACCACTTCTTTATTCCCCTCCTCCTTATGTTTGTTTGCAAGTTCATCCATAAACATAACCCTTCCCGCAAGAGCAGTGGGTTCAAGAATTGAATCTTATTCATTATCAAAGTTAATGACACTGAACGCATTTAATAGTTTGACGGAGGGATAGGAAACACACTGAGTTCCACAGTCACGTTCAGGTATAGCATCCCTACTTTTAACATTTACCATCATCTCCTGAGGTAAACTGATGGTGGGAGAGGCCACCTGATGAACCAGAGCACCTTTATCTCTCCCTATTTCTTTGGAAACCTGACCATGGGTTTCCCCTTTATCATAAGTTTCTAAGGACTCGACCTTCATCTTTTTAGGTACCTGGGTCCATTCTGCACCATCATCACTCTTTACAATCGCTGCTCCAGTGCCCATAACCCGTGGTTGACTCCTATCTTGGCATTGGTGCAACTACTATTATTGTGTCCAAATACAAGACAAATAGAGCAAGAGGGGGGTTTGGCTTGGAACTCAATCATCACAAGAGGGATAGCACCATTTTTCATAACGAAGTTTATAAAACTTGAAAATTCTTTCCGGCCTCAACTTCAATGCAAGCGCATGCATAGGAGATTATGTTCATATCCCCCATTACAGCATCAGCATACAACGACAACCCAACCGAGATAGTAATGTAGCTAAGCCCTTCTTCTGACCACAACTACACTGGAATATCATGAAACTTCACCCATATGGGTATTTTCTTCAATGTTTCTTTATAGAAACTAAAATTGGCTTGCCATTTGTTTAAGATAATAATTATACTAGAAAAATGCTAAGGACCATTATCCAAGACCTCATCTCTCTGAGTAGGGTTATCAAAGAGGAAAAAATAAAAACCATTGTCATGAGCAATGACCCTTTTCATACTGAACTTTCCCCACATTCTAGTTACTGCGTTGTTCACATAGGAGAAATGAAGCTTTTTCCCAAGGAAATACCCAACTATGATGTTCTTCCAACGTCCATGTCCCCCTTTAGGAACCTGAGATGGAGTTTTAACGGTGATAATGGATTCCACCATGGCCAGTTGGTGGAATGTGAGTTTGAGCTTATGTTTCTTTTTCTCTGTAGCAACAGAGCTCCAGGTCCTAGCCTTTTGTGCCATATTAAGATATTAGTGGCAGGTAGGTACGATAAGGGGAGTTTTACCTTTTGCGATATCCTCTGACATGACGTCTAGTTGAACCACACTCATAATGTTACAGGTACATTGAGCCCTGTGAACTCACCACCCCCATTGCAGAGACTGACTCCTCCACCAACTATGTTAGCACCGGCATGGCTGAGCCCACAGCACCAATGGGACTGAACCCAATTGAAAGAGAAATGCGATCACCAGAAAGTTCAGACGGGGAGGGTTGAAGGGCGGTTGAATCCTCCAACGACATCTCACCATTCTTGATGATATCTTCTTTCATAAACCCCTTTCTAAGAAGGAATCTAAGGACAAGATTATTCTTCACATCCAGGGCTCTCATACGCTCAACATTGGAAGAAATATTGGGTTTTCCAAAATGATTATCCGCAATGGTTTGACCAACAACAGCTCCACCACAAGAGGATATGGTGGTTGGTCCACCAACCATTATGACATCTAGAACCTGACCCTATTCAACACCAAGAAAGTCCTCCAGATATGAGGGAGGAGGTGGGGGTAGCATCAAAGAAGAGGTGGTGGTGGGTTATAAGGATTAGAGGTGGTGGGAGAGATGTTTGGTTAGGGAGTTTTAGAGAAAAGGATGAGCATTTTTTTGGCTTGCATAAGGACTGGATTCTCACTCCTACAATAAGGTGTTTGTTAGCACAAATTCTTGGTACTTGGAGGAGGACTATATGATTAACCATAAGCCTAAGACCAAGATTATATTTCAAGATCTAAGATAACAAGAGCCAGAAAATTCTTTGTGACAACCCGTACAAGATGAAATAAATCATAATATCGATAGTACAATGCTTAATCGTAGTGGGAGCACTATCCACAATCAGTATTCGTGTGTCACTTATATTGGACCACTAATGGAGCCATGCATTAATGGCAGGGCTCGTCGTCAGCCTAATACATTAGTGTATTTGGGAGAGAAATTTTGTGAAGTCCCAAGGAAGAACGAACTGGAACCCATTAATTATGTTGATGCACTCCAAGATAAGGATGCCGAGCTTTGGCTAAAGGCTATGGATACCGAGGTGGATTCGATGTATTCGAATCAAGTGTGGGAGACTATATACTAGTCAAATCGGATAAAACCATAGGGTGTAAGTGGATATACAAGAGGAAGATATTAGTATACGGTAAGGTGGAAACCATTAAGGCACAAATTCTTGTGAAAGGATTCACTCAGAAAGTGGATATCAACTATGAGGAGACCTTTTCATCGGTAGCAATTTTTTTTGGTTAGTAAAATGTATGTATAGAACAAAATTACAAGAGGTATAAGAAAACTAAAACAACTTAAAATACCTAGAAACCCAATAGGAATAGTGTGATGCCCCGATTTTTGGGGATCAATGCGAAAACCTTTTATACTTTTATTTCATTTGAGAAACTCCTCTTTTAATGCAAAATATTCCTTTCACATTTTTGTGTGTAAAATCCCTTTAATTTAAGTAATTAAGTGATTTAAGAGTTTTACAAACTTTATAGAATAAATAACAATTTAAGAATGTTCACATCACCCTGTCTTATTACAAACCAAAATTAAAATGCTTCAAAACAGTTCCAAATGACGTAGTAAAAGTTCTACTTAAGTAACACATTTAAAGTATATATATGTATAGCTCTATTGACACGTAAATCCTTCCTCACTTCTCATCGTTTCCTTCCCTTTATCTTTTCCCGAAGTACCTGGGGGTGGTTGGCAAATGATGGTGTATGAGCATGTGCCCAGTAGGAGAAATACTAGCAGAATAATAAGTACAAAGAATATTTATACATATAAAGTATATTTTAGAAATTATGAAATCATCTATCATTTAATTAAGTGTTCTCATGAAAAATGCAACTTGACATGAAAATGACGTTTTGACGTTGAGTCCCGATGATGATTTCGCTCAAACTTGCCCTTTCTTTTAGTACCACTCGTATCCTATTTTTTAACCATTAACATACTTTCACATTTTTCCAAGTTATTTCATAAACTTGCCTTTACATTAATCACTGTCATTCTAAAATTCATCTTTTTACTTGATTATTCGGGGTACCAATCCATTAGTGTTATACGGCCTTTCATTGACTCCCATCATACTGAAATATGCTATTTGATGATGCTACAATTAGCACCACCAGAGAAGGTGTTTTTAAGCTCAATCAAAGAACAACAATGGCAGGATAGTTATGTAAATGGCAAGAGAATGAGATGAGGAGAAGGGGAGAGTACACTAGGATATAAGTGGTTCAGCCTAGAATGGCCTACGTCCACTGTGTGTGTGCAATCTCACTACAATAAGGCACTAATGGTCATGGATACAATCTCTCAAGCTTTCTCTCTCTACTATGTATCTAGACAGAGTTTCAGCTAGGGTTGAATATATGGGGTCCTTTTGCAAGGTAGAGGATGACCTCTATATATAGTACCTAGGGGGTGTAATGAACCCCCTATGCATGCAATGAGCATGTGTGTGGTTACCTCACCAATGTGGGAGTGCCATCTGTCACTGTCACATGTAGAGAATGATGATGCAATATTCTCCCCACGTGTGGGGAATAATCTTGTTATAATTGATTTGTGTCCACATGTCCTTATCCATATGTCAACAGGTGCTCGGCTATCGCGTCTGGGGCATGACCTCGGCCTTGGTGAGGCCGAGGTTGGTGAGTCTTGATACATGTTCAGTCCGAGGATTCCGTGGAGGTCTTGGCCTAATCCTGGCCGAGACAATGGGCAGGGTCGGCCTGAGACGAGGTTGCTGGTGACTTCCTACAGGCTCGGCCTATGTATGGCCGAGGTTTCCATTTCAAGTCATATGCGAGTGTTGTTGATCCTTACGATGTCCCTTGGAGAGGCTCGTAGTAGTGTCGGCCTGGGTCGACCTTGATATGGCCGAGGGGTGATATCGCGTGCGCAAGACTCGTCCAACATCTTCCATGATCTCCATCGAGGTTGGTGTCTCCAGGCCTAGGTTACACTTGGGGCATATCAATCACCCCCCATACCTTAGTCACATGTGAGAGCAAGTGACTAGGGGATTACTACACCTCCGAGGCCTGTCTGTTACAAGCCAATACTTGCTTGACACTTGTCTAATGCTGGAACATGCTTGCTTGGTAGGCGTGTGTTGTCAGCCACCCTTTGGGGCTCCCAAGGCAATGATGGTCCTTGGGAGTTGTGCCTGAGTATATAAGGGTGTTGAACCCTTCTTTCTCTCTTTCTTCTTCATTTCTTCGATTTCTGCCGTTTCGCTCCAACAGCTCTCTCTCTCTAGAAAGATCTTGGTTCAAGGCTTTCGGGTGGTGATTTCTCGCGTCTTCTCCTCTCTTCCTTACCATTTCATCCTCAGGTAAGGTCTACCATACTTTTTCCTTTATTTTACCTGCAAGCACCCTTATTTTCGTACTTTTCGGCGACTTTCTTAGTTTTTCGGCGACACCACCATAGTTTCAGGCGAGCTTTTCTTGCCAAATTTAAGTAGTTTGATCTTTAGAGTCCTTCATTTTATCACCCAGTCTTGTTTGTAATTTTTGGAGTTTAGGAAAATCCCTAAGTGTAGTATCGTCCTCTGATGCTCAGACCCTTATATCAGTTTCTTGAGGAGTTCCCCTCTCTTAGAGAGAAGACTTTAGAAAAGATTAGACAAATAGAAAGAGCTCAGGAGGAGGCTCGTAGATCTCAAGAGTTTCCCATTAGACCCCTATTTCCACCACCTCTAAAGGTGATATATCCTAACCCCCCGGAGAACTTCTATCAGACAGGGGTTCCTGCTGATCCCATACCTATGTTTGAGTCTGAATCTTCTACCTCAGACCCCATGTCTGTGAATTCCTTTCAAGAGGCCATGGACTTCACACCTAGGCCTGATCAGACCCATGATCAGGCCGAGGTCTCCAGCCGAGCTTGTCCCATAATCACTCAAGAACCTCAGGGTCTTCCTCAGAGGTTGAGATTCTTGAGTTGAGTGTGGCCATTCCACCATCAATTGACGCCATCCCTTTGTCGGCCGTCACCGGGACAGAGTTTACTCAAAGGTTTCCGAGTAACCCATCAACATCTGCTCCAGCCGATGTTGAGTTGGATGATGATGAGGTTGAGAGCGATGTCGACGTCTCTGAAGCGGCCGAGCACGAGAGTACTATTACTGATGTAGACCTTCTCTGCTTCAGATATTTGTATTCTATCAGCCCCTCAATAAAACTTAGGAGACCTCTGAGGGAAGAGAGGGCTTATCATGTCCGAGACGGCGAGATCTGTTTGTACGAGCAGATGTTCAAGCTGGGGTTCCGTCTGCCCATTCACCCCATTATCAGGTCCATCCTCTCTTACATTAATTTGGCCCCCTACCAACTCTCTCCTAATGCATGGAGAATCCTAATAGGGTCCATAGTGTTATGGAAGGCTGTCCACCACTCAGACCTTCCAGTCCAAGTCTTTGTAGGTTGTTACGTCCCTTCCTCGGCCAAAAATCATCCGAGCTACTACCATTTTGTAGCTCGGAGGCCTGAGAAGAAATTTCTTCAGGTGACCCAAACTTCCAACCATAACTGGAAGCCTCAGTACTTCTTTGCCTCAGGGCCATGGGAGTTTGGCCCATGTGTTCCATCATCCAATCTAGAGCAGAGGATGCCCCTGAGGTGGGGTAAGGTCACCATGTCTGCCAGGGCCGACCCTGGCCTAAGTCTACAAAACCTCCAGAAGGTGAAAGCCCTTCAAGATCAGGGGGTAAATGGTCTATTTGTCAGGTTTGAACATCTGATGACTCCCCACTTCCTCTCTGGGACAGGTCTGGGTGGAAGTCCCCTTGCCGAGCTTGGTAAGCATTTTTGTTTTGCAAGTTTAACCTCTGAGTTTATTCATATCTGATTATCTAACTCAGTTCTACTAATTTTTTGTAGAGCAACCAAGGGATATTCCAGACGGTCTTTGGGAGATGGATGCACCGAGCTTGACAAGATTTGCCAAGAGATCAGGGCTTAATGCTCCTCCCCCAGCTCCCTCGGCCTCTAAGACCCCGACCAAAAAGAAGAGGGATCCCGAAGATCATGCCCCTGAGGATTAGAGGCCGAAGAAGAAGACCACTGAAGCTGCCATCCCTATTTCTTCAGCTGACATCCTTTCGGCTCGTCTGGATCAGTTGAAGTTAACTGATAGTGTGGTCGGCAACAGTATGTAGGCCCTGGATGCCATCGGCTCTGTAATGACCGAGGCTGACAAGCGCTTCTACAAGGCTATGGACACCCCCTTGCTGGTTGAGTTCGGCCTTCACAGAGCCGTTCAGGTATGATTTGGTCCTTCATTACAAATTCTTCTAAGTGTGACATATGATTCTTCTTCAACTTACTCATGATCACTAAATATGCAGGGCTTGACCGCTATGCACCATCTATCAAACTGGACTCTGAGGAAGTTTCCTCTCATCCAAAAGGGGCAAAAGGTCGAGAAAGTCCAAAGTACTCTGAATGCAGAGATAGAGAGCCTCAAGTCTCAATTGAAGGGCTCTAAGGAGAAGGTGAAGGGGTTGGAGAGGGACATCTCCCAGCTTGGCAAGGATCATGCTGCTGCATTAAAGGCTAAGGACGACGTTCTGCAGCAAAAGGTCAACTCAATTGTCAGGGCCGCCCTTGAGGACGCCTCTGAGAAGATCATTGCTGACTACAAATCCTCTGATGAGTTCATGGGGTTTGGCTTTGAATACCTTGAAAGAGTTATCAAAGCCACTACTAAATGGGCTGACATCAGGGAGAGAGAGGCCGACAATTTGAAGGCCTCTGACTTCATGGGTCTCGGCTTTGTTGATCCTCAGTTTGCCGAGGCTCTTCAAGAGGTTGAGGAAGAGGCTGATGCTCCTACCGAGACTGCTATATTGGAGGTCACCGAGGTTGGAGGGGGAGACCCTTATGATGATGCGGCCGAGGTGACTAACCAAGACGAGGGTGTCAACGTTCCCCCCTCAGACTCTTAAGATATTTTTTATCACTGTGTAATTTAACTGTATGGTGGAACTTTTGTCTGTAATCATTGAACATCTAATTTGTGAATATATATATCAGCCTCTGATGAGGACCATCTTCACTTTCTTTTCATTGAATGTCATGTGATGCTTTTCATTCTTAGTTCCATTATTATGGTGTCTGCTTAAAAATAAATTTGCAATGAGCTTCAACCTCTGAAGCCCTCTTTCTAAGATTGTCTTTACAATGGTCTTGTTTAAACTCGACCAATGGTCCTGAGCTCAGACCTCGTCACAAATGCATGGTGTTATGAAGGTCTGAGGTCATTACCTTATCACCAAATTATGATGTTATAAGGGTCTGAGGTCATCACCTAAGAGGTTATCCTCATAATGAATTTCACCAAATTAATGATGTTAAGGGTCTGAGGTCATCTCATTATGGTATCACCTTGTCACCAAATTAATGATGTTATAAGGGTCTGAGGTCATCACCTAAGAGGTTATCCTCATAATGAATTTCACCAAATTAATGATGTTAAGGGTCTGAGGTCATCTCATTATGGTGTCTGATATCAGACCTTGTCACCAAATTAATGATGTTATAAGGGTCTGAGGTCATCACCTAAGAGGTTATCCTCATAATGAATTTCACCAAATTAATGATGTTAAGGGTCTGAGGTCATCTCATTATGGTGTCTGATCTCAGACCTTGTCACCAAATTAATGATGTTATAAGGGTCTGAGGTCATCACCTAAGAGGTTATCCTCATAATGAATTTGACCAAATTAATGACATTATGTGTTTGAGGTCATCTCCTTATGGTGTCTGACGTCAGACCTTATCACCAAATTATGATGCTATATGGATCTGAGGTCATCACCTAAGATGTTATCCTCATAATGAATTTCACCAAATTAATGACGTTATGTGTCTGAGGTCATCTCTTTATGGTGTCTGACGTCAGACCTTGTCACCAAATTATGATGTTATATGGATCTGAGGTCGTCACTTAAGATGTTATCCTCATAATTAATTTCACCAAATTAATGATGTTAAGGGTCTGAGGTCATCTCATTATGGTGTCTGAGCTCAGACCTTATCACCAATTTATGATGTTATAAGGGTCTGAAGTCATCACCTAAGAGGTTATCCTCATAATGAATTTCACCACATTAATGATGTTATAGGTCTGAGGTCATCTCATTATGGTGTCTGAGCTCAGACCTTGTCACCAAATTAATGATGTTATAAGGGTCTGAGGTCATCATCCAAGATGTTATCCTCATAATGAATTTCACCAAATTAATAACGTTATGTGTCTGAGGTCGTCTCCTTATGGTGTCTGACGTCAGACCTTGTCACCAAATTATGATGTTATATGGATCTGAGGTCATCACCTAAGATGTTATCCTCATAATGAATGTCACCAAATTAATGACGTTATGTGTCTGAGGTCATCTCCTTATGGTGTCTGACGTCAGACCTTGTCACCAAATTATGATGTTATATGGATCTGAGGTCATCACCTAAGATGTTATCCTCATAATTAATCTCTGATTTAAGAATGAAGCAAGAACTGTTATGGGAACTGATCTTTATTAATAATCTCTTCACAATAAGATGGTACATTTACATAAAACTCTATGTAACATCATATGTAATATCTCTTTAGGTGGTCAGCATTCCATGGGTTAGTAAAAGGTTCTCCTTCTAGGTTTTCTACCCTGTAAGTGCCAGACACAACCTCTTTTGTTACTTTGTAGGGGCCATGCCAGTTTGGGTGAAGCTTATTTGCCTTCTGTAGGGTCTTCTTTAGCACTAGGTCTCCCACTGCAATGGGTCTTGACTTCACCCTCTGGTTGTAGAATTTCGCTGCCCTCTGCTGGTAGGCTGCCTTCCTGACCTCTGCGTCTTCTCTTCTTTCTTCGATAAGATCTAGGTCTAGCCTCCTCTCTTCCCCATTATTGTCAGGGTCGTAGGTCTGAATCCGATGAGTTGGGAGTCCTACTTCCGTTGGGATGACGGCCTCTGAGCCATGTGCCAGCATGAATGGGGTTTCTCCTGTTGGTGTCCTTACCGTAGTTCTGTAGGCCCATAACACAGCGTAGACCTCTTCAGTCCATCTTCCCTTCGTATCTTCTAACCTATTCTTGATCCCATCCAAGATCGTTCGGTTTGTGACCTCGGTCTGAACATTTGCCTGAGGTCGACCAGGAGATGAGAAGAACTGCTTGATCCCTACTCTTAGGCAATACTTTTCTAAGGAGGAGTTCTTGAACTGGGTCCCATTATCCGAGATGAGAGTGTTTAGGAGTCCATATCTGCATATAATATTCCTCCAAATGAACTGGAAGGTCTTCTACTCTGTGATTGTTATCATCGGCTCTGCCTCCACCCACTTTGAGAAGTAGTCAATGGCAACTATCAAGAATCTGTAGATGTTGACAGCTCTTGGCAAGGGTCCTACTAAGTCAATTCCCCATACCGCAAATGGCCATGGAGAAGAGATTGACGTCATAGGCTGATGGGATTGATGAGGGATAGTGGCGAACCTTTGACATTTGTCGCACCTCTTCACGTAGTCTGCAGCGTCCTTGGACAAGGTAGGCCACCAGTATCCCTGAGTGATGATCCCCTTGGCCAAGGGCCTTCCCCTTATGTGGTTAGAGAAAGAACCCTCATGGACTTCCTGTAAGACCCTGGAAACTTCCGTGGGATGCACGCACCTAAGGAGAGGCAATAGAAATTCCTTTTTGTATAAGACGTCTCCTATCATCCAGAACTTGGCAGCTCTATATCTCAATTTTCTCCTTTCTAGCTTGGACTCAGGCAGCTCTCCCTCTCTTAGGTATCTGACGAGCGGGTCGATCCATGAGTCCCCTAGGTTCAAATTGTGACAAGGGATACATACCTCGTCCTCCTCGATGGTTGCCTTTCCTAAGACCTCGATCGGAATGGTCCTTCCCATATCTGTCTTCATAGCCAAGGCTAGCCTTGCCAATGCATCAGCGTGGTTGTTACTTAGTCGAGGCACTCTCTTCAGTTTTGCTTCTTCAAAATATTCTAACAACCTTCTTACCCTCTTTAAGTACTTGTCCATTCTTTCGTCTTTGGCCTCGTATATCCCCAGTACTTGATTGACCACCAACCTTGAGTCGTTATGGAGTAGGAGTCGCTTTACTCGAAGAGTTGTTGCCAATAAGAGACCTGCTATCATGGCCTCATACTCGAACTCGTTGTTTGAGGCCTGGAAGTTGAATCTCAAGGCATAATAAATGTTGGCGCCATCTGGAGCCGAGAGTATTAGCCCCGCACCGCTTCCACTATCACAGGAAGAGCCATTAACAAAAAGGTTCTAGACGTCTGTATCTGATGAGAAGACCCCTTCTTCTATAATCCCTCTCTTAAAGAGGTATCGATCCTCTTCGTTCTCTTCTACTATGCTCCGAGATTTGCCTGCGATGCCCTCTTCCTGATCTCAAAAGACGTTTGGTGCTGTCTCTTCCGAATTTCAGAAGACACTACGGTTTGTCTCTTTGCCATCCTCTAGGCCTTTCTCTGTCTCGGACTCTTCCCAGGTGAATTATGCAACAAAGTCCGCGAGGGCCTGCCCTTTGATGGTTGTCCTAGGCTGGTAGGCAGGATCATATTCTCCTAGTTCGATGGCCCAGGTCATCAACCTCCCGGACTTCTCAGGTTTATGTAGGACCTGCCTTAGTGGGGAGTCAGTGAGGACTACCATGGAGTGAGCTTGGAAGTAAGGCTTCATTTTTCTTGAGGCGTGTATTAGGGCATAAGCCAACTTCTCCATGCGGGGGTAATTTTGTTCAGACCCTTGAAGGGCCTTACTGTTGAAGTACACAGGCCTTTGGATCCCATCTCTTCCCGTATGATGGACGCACTGATGGCTGATTCAGAGACTTCCAGATACACAAACAACCTTTCTCCTGCGATGGGCCGAGACAGCAATAAGGGAGACCCTAAGTAGGACTTTAGTTGGTTGAAGGCTTTTTCACACTCTTCGTCCCATTGGAAGGCCTTTCTTAAAACTTTAAAGAATGGAAGACACTTTCCGTTGCCCTAGAAACAAACCTGTTAAGGGCAGCCACTCTTCCCGTGAGACTTTGGACATCCTTGATACTCCTAGGAGTCTTCATGTCGAGTAATGCCTTGATTTTCTCAGGGTTCGCTTCAATTCCACTCTGGTTAACGATGAACCCCAGGAACTTCGCAGCTCCTACTCCGAAGACACACTTTGCTGGGTTGAGTTTCATTCTGTACGAGTCCATAACATCGAAGGTCTTCTCAAGGTCCGCTACGTTAGTACAAGCTTTCAAGCTCTTCGTTAGCATATCGTCTACATACACCTCCATGGTCTTACCTATTTGCTCTTCGAACATCTTATTGACAAGACGTTGATACGTTACCCATGCATTTTTCATACCGAAGGGCATCACTTTGTAGCAGTACGTCCCTTTGTCAGTAATGAAGGTTGTCTTCTCAGAGTCTTCAGCATCCATGAAGATTTGGTTATAGCCAGAATAAGCGTCCATGAAGCTCATGAGCTCGTGCCCTGCCATCGCGTCCACCATCTGATCTATCCGAGGTAAGGGATAGCTATCTTTTGGACAAGATTTGTTCAGGTCGGTGAAATCCACACACATTTTCCATTTCCCATTGGCCTTAGGCACGATGACTGCATTTGAGAGCCACTCCGGATAGGTAACCTCTCTTATGAACTCGGCCTCTTCCAACTTTTTGACCTCTTCTTGGATGATGTCATATTTCTCCCTAGAGTAGACTCTTCGTCTCTGCTTGATCGGCTTGGCATCTCTTATCACGTTGAGCTTATGGCTCATCACCTCAGGGTCGATGCCAGGCATGTCTGCGTGACTCCATGCGAAGACACTCTGTCTCCTCCTGAGGAAGTTTATCATCTCTTCCTTGGTTCCTGGCTCTAGGGCCTTACCGACCTGGACGGTTTTTTTCGACTCGTCCTCATTGAGGATGATGGATTCTACCTCTTCCGCGGCCTCTCCCTTCTTCAACTTTGTTTCATCTCTTGGGTCAAGAGTGTCAATGCTATAAGTGGTGGTTGCCCTCTTATGGGCTTCTCTCTCTTCGGCCGAGTTGAAGTAACACTCTCACGCCGTGGTCTGGTCCCCTTGCACTTCCCCTACCCCATAAGGGGTCGGGAATTTTAGCATCTGGTGGACCGTCGACGGCACAGCTTCAAACTCTTTAAGGGCCACCCTTCCTATAATGAGGTTGTAGGCAGAGAAAACGTTCTCGTTCATAACGAAAAAGTTTATCTTCTTAGTCAGCCTCTTAGGCCACTCATCACCCATCCGTACGTCCATCTCATACATGCCCAAGGGGTGGACCTTTTCACCACTGAAGCCAATCAATGGGTGATGATAGGGCACCAGCCTTGCTCTGCTAGGACCTAGGCTCTTGAAGCAGGGCCAGAACATCACGTCCGCTGAGCTCCCCCCATCTATGAGGATCCTCCGTACCTCGCACCCATGCACCCTTGTTGTTATGACCAAAGGGTCATCATGGGGGGCTAAGATACCCTTGAAGTCGAGTCTGGATAACCCCACTACGAGGGTGTCCATGTCTACATTCTTCCTCTTCTGCACTGTGTCGAAAGACGTTAGATTCACAACTTCAAGCTTGGCCACTGAACTGGCCTCTGCTAGATGAGCCTTCCTATCTGCTACTTCAGAGCCACCTCCTGTAAATCCCCCACATATGGTGCTAATACCAAAGGAGATCGTACCGACCCTCTTCACCGGGGTGTTGTCATCTTTTGGCGGGAGATCCGAATCGTCTTCCTCATCTCCTTCTGAATCATTGTCTCTTCTGGCAGGAACATTGTCACGGCATCTGTCATTTCTTCTTTTCTTAGGGTCATATCTTCCACCCTTTGGAGCCTTACCATCCACATACTTCCTCAGCTTTCCAGATTTCAACATCTTTTCAATCTCATCTTTTAAAGCGAAGCATCTATCCGTGACATGACCATGATCTTGGTGGAACTCACACTATAGGTTTTTGTTCCTCTTATATGGCGGGGCTTTCAACTTCTCTGGCCATCTCAGAGCCCTGTCATTCTTAATCTCATTGAGGATGTGCTCACATCTCACAGTCAGAGGAGTATAGTGAGCGAACTTGTCATCTCCTGACCTCTTCTTCCCCTCTTTCTTGCTTTGGGACTTCCTGCTGCCCCCGCGGTTCTCATCCTCGTACTTGGCGGCCATTGCCTCTTCCGCATTCATCACTTTCCCTACGGTTGCCAGCAGCTCCGCCATAGACCTAGGGGGTCTTCCGCCAGTTTCCACAATAGTTTCCCCTTCTGGAGGCCTCCTATAAGGGCGGTCATGGCTATGTTCTCTTCATAATCTTCCACCTCCAATTTTTCTTTATTGAACCTTTCTATGTAGTCTTTTAGGCTCTCACCCTTGGCCTGCTTGACATACAGCAGGTGGGTAGTCTTCTTTTGAGGTCTCATCCCAAAGCAGAAGTTGTGGATGAATCGCTCAGCCAAGCCTTTGAAGTTCTCAATTGAGTTCTTCAGAAGAGAGGTGAACCAACTGTGTGCAGCCCCTGTTAAGGTCCCAGAGAAAGCTCTACACTTCATCTCATCGGGTGTCGAGTAGATGTCTGCTGCCGATTGATACAACTCGATATGATGCACAGGTTTAGTGCTGCCATCATACTTGGGAGACACCGTAGGAGGCTTGAACTTAGCTGGGGTTGGGAACCCCATTATCCTAGCCACAAATGGGGAGCCCTCTGAGTAACCCCTTTGTAATGGGTCCCTGCTTTTAATGAGGTCTCCTATCTTTACCTCAAGGCATTGGATAGAATCATTCCATGGTCTTCGGCCATCGACTTGGCCGAGGTTATCCCCTGCCATCTCCCTGGGATGGACCGAGGGTTCCCCTGCCACGACACGTTGGCTATTGACCTCTTTTTGTTCCCTGCCTCTTCTTTCACAGGGTCGGCCTTGGTATGGCCGACCCTGCCTGTTCCCTTCTCTGAGAGCCTGATGCGCTCCTTGATCTCGACAACCTCTGTCTTAGGTCATTCATCGGGCCCAGTCTCTCAAAGGCCGACTCTCTACTCAACCTATCAAAGGCCGACCCTCTTTGTTGGGACTCTTCACCTCTTCGGCCGACACAACCTTGACTTTGCCTAAGAGGCCGTACAGTGTTATTTGACACCTCATACGGCTCCCAGCAGTCCTCTGGGGATTCTTCCGCCTCTAGATCATCATACCTATCCTCTGGGCAAGGGTTTCCTTGCCTCCCCAGGCGCAAGAGCCTAGGGTCAGCAATGTCCCTTCTTTGCTGGGGTGCAGGCTGGTCCTTCATTGGTGCCTGGGGTGGTCCCCTGGCGTCAGGATGAACCTAAACAGTCGCCGGAGTGATCATATCCGGTGAGACTTCAGGTGGCCTCATCATAGTTTGGCTGAGCTGTGCAAATTGCTCCTGCATAGCTTGTTGCGTTGCATCTAAGGATCTTAAGGTTGCAGCTACCTCCGCCATTTCGGACAGAGGGCGCCTGACTGGAACTAGGCCCTACACCCCCGGGCGGCGAAAGAGGCGGTGGTAAGTCTGGTGCCATATGTTAACACTATAGAGCTTGAGTAGCAGATGAGCTTAGTACCTCACAGGACCTCTTTCAATGGTGAAACAGCTCCGCGCTAGGGGGAGGCCTGGTTCACCACCAGAATCTCCGATGAGGTTAAACAGAAAAAAGAGGAAGAGATAACTTCTCCTTCCCACAGACGGCGCGAAAATGATGATGCTATAATTAGCACCACCAGAGAAAGTGTTTTTAAGCTCAATCAAAGAACAACAATGGCAGCATAGTTATGTAAATGGCAAGAGAATGAGATGAGGAGAAGGGGAGAGTACACCAGGATATAAGTGGTTTAGCCTAGAATGGCCTACGTCCACTGTGTGTGTGCAATCTCACTACAATAAGGCACTAATGGCCATGGATACAATCTCTCAAGCTTTCTCTCTCTACTGTGTATCTAGACAGAGTTTCAGCTAGGGTTGAATATATGGGGTCCTTTTGCAAGGTAGAGGATGACCTCTATATATAGTACCTAGGGGGTGTAATGCACTCCCTATGCATGCAATGAGCATGTGTGTGGTTACCTCACCAATGTGGGAGTGCCATCTGTCACTGTCACATGTAGAGAATGATGATGCAATATTCTCCCCACGTGTGGGGAATAATCTTGTTATAATTGATTTGTGTCCACGTGTCCTTATCCATATGTCAGCAGGTGCTCGGCTATCGCGTCTGGGGTATGACCTCGGCCTTGGTGAGGCCGAGGTTGGTGAGTCTTGATACCTGTTCAGTCCGAGGATTCCGTGGAGGTCTCGGCCTAATCCTGGCCGAGACAATGGGTAGGGTCGGCCTGAGACGAGGTTGCTGGTGACTTCCTGCAGGCTCGGCCTATGTATGGCCGAGGTTGCCATTTCAAGGCATATGCGAGTGCTGTTGATCCTTATGATGTCCCTTGGAGAGGCTCATAGTAGTGTCAGCCTGGGCCGACCTTGATATGGCCGAGGGTGATATCGCGTGCCCAAGACTCGTCCAATGTCTGCCATGATCTCCGCCGAGGTTGGTGTCTCCAGGCCGAGGTTGGTGTCTCTAGGCCGAGGTTACACTTGGGGCATATCACTATTAATCAATGGTTTGGGGTCTAAGCATTAACCTCACCCTAGGGCTCTGGGCCCTTATTAAATTTCCCGATTATCTCCAATGCCTTTTACTTGTTACATCTTTGTAACCTTTTTCCCTATCTTTCTTTCTTATCCCTTTAAAAATCTTTTTCCTTAATTTTCATTTTACTGACGGATGAGGCCAAATACCTGGGATAAGATAAGTCCCAGATCACTTTATATCCAAGTTTCATACTTTATAAAAAGTTTATATTTATTTTAACTTAAATTCGATATTTCATCTTTTGAAAATAACTTTATTTATCAATTCTTGTGAAACATAACCTTTGAGTTCAAAATACCCATTTATACACTTTATTTATCAAGTGTGCTTTTCATTGTTCACGCACACTTGTAAACTTGCATTTCATATACTTTAAAAAAAATGCTTATTTTCATCTTTACTTAACGAAAGATGAATTTTCACCACATAAACTCAAATTCTTTTGACTAGGGTCCTTTAGTTTGAAAAATATACTCATAAGTTCAACTATTTCATAAAATTGAAACTTCTTCACTAAAACATCACTTTTGTCAGTTTAAGACTTCTTTTTCCAACCTATTGACCTTACACCTTTTATATTACATCTTATAATTTTATGTGGTCATATTACTTGATTGAAAACTATATTTTCAAAACAATACTCATGTTTGCAAAGATTACTACTAAATCCACACTTAATATAAAATGACACTTTTGTACTAAAAACCATACTTTGACATTTCAAGATTTGTTCTTATAATTTGATAATGTCTCATTATAGACCTTCTGTACTAAATATTACCATATTTACTATTTTAAGCTCAACACTTTACTATTCTCATTTTTAGTCCCTTATTTACTTCTTGATTTTTTAAAAAATAAAGTAGTGTCATTTTATGTAATTAATATGTTGATTTTTCCACCATTTGTATTTCATTCACAAAGGTTTGTTTTAATGTATTTTCAACATAATAAACCAATTTCCCATAATTACATACGATTATGCTCATGAATGTAGGGTTTTATACTCATAAAACCTATATATGCATCCTAAAATTTCTTCTTCTTGTTCACCATAATATTTAACACGTAATAACCAATTTAAACATTATTTTCATAAGCAACAATTTTAAACATGATTTTCATAAGGAATAAATTCCTTAAACATTTTGAAAATTTAACTTAATTCCAACTTCATCTACATTTATCTAGCATGCTTGATTTTAAACTTCAAAATAGCTTAGAACCTCTACCTCTTGAAAATAATAATTTGGATGAAGATGTTTAAAAGAAAACTCAATAAGATCCAAACATTATGAATTTTAGTTCCTCTAGTAATCCTCTTTTACACCCAGGATAACACATCTATAACACCTGGAAACCCTTGATTATGGAAGGATAATTGTGTGGGATAGTATGATTGAGTTAAAATGGTAGAGAGAAGATGTGTTTTCAGATTAGACTAATGCATAGTTTCATTCAGCATATAAGGGAGGAAATGGGGTAGGTAGCCCCCATACAAGTCATCTTACATGCACCAGAGTCATCTCGAATGACCCCTACCCATTAAGGATCGCTAGCCTAATGCCTAAAGGGTCCAAAGCGGTTTCAAGTCTAGATCAAATGACTTTAACCTTTTCACTAGCCTCTCCAATCATCTCTAAACTTGATATGTGCTTTTTTCGACCTTTGCCCAATAATACAGTGAACATCAAGGTCTCTCATATAAATATTTAAATGGTTTCATCCCAATACTAGCTTGACAGTTGTTATTATAGGTGAATTCTGCTACTAGTAGTGATCCTCACAACTACCCTGGAAGTTTATACTGTAAGATCGTGACAAATATTCAACTATCTGAACTATTTTCTTGGACTATCCATCAGTCTTTGGATTCGTTCCAATCTACTACTGAAGTTTATTCCAAAACTTAGACACAAACCTCGGATCCCTACCTGAAACAACGGAAAAAGCTTCACCATGTAACCTTATAATGTCACGAATGTAAAGTCTGACAAGATTGGACACATTAATCGTGACTTTGATAGGAAATAAATGTGTTGACCTAGTAAGTCGATCAACGACAACCCATACTAGCATTTTTTAAGTGTTAATTCCACCCAATAATTTTATTTTAGTGTTATATTTATTTTTACCTATATTTACAATGGTGAAAATTTTACATAACGCATTTTTTTTTTTGGAATTTTGACTACTTATTATTCAGCAAAATCAAGTGTTACAAATAGACATGAAAAAAGTAAAGCAAAGAGGTGATGGGCGTACCCAAGCACTAAAGCATAAATATGGTAAGAAATCTCACTATTAAGCATAGGTTGTTTAGAGGCCAATCACCTAAGCTAAGGCATCAAATCCAACTAATCTAGCATTATTGAACAAGGGAGACCTGAATACTTGCAAGCCATCCAGTTAGCATAGGATCTTCTGGCCTTCTTCCAAAGCATAGCGTTGCATTTGATAATGAACTCAATGTCTTTAATTAGAGTAACAATAGATTTATGGTCCATGTTGTGGTTTCTATTATTCCTCTTAATCCAAATGTAATAGGTCGTGATAGAGAAGGTTAAGTTTTACGTTTGTTCATGAAGGACTTGCCCCTATAACTTCAAGTAGCCTCCTTAATTTTAGCTTCCCACCTTCCCATATGCATATTAATTTGGTTTATAAACTTAACTTAATTCTACACCTCAGTTAAATAGAAGAATTCAACCATAAGGTGGTCGATGATTTTTGGATTGGAGTTGAAAAGACTACAATTGTTGTCTTCAATTTCACCGCATCACTATCTTATCTTTGGTGATGACAGCCTTCCTATATGTCAGGCACAAGATGAATGAACACCTGAGGATGTTTTACCTTCTCCATACTAGGCTAATATAAAAAGCAGTTGGAAGGATGGGTCTAATGTCATGTAAAACAATTGCTATTGAGTATATTCCATTCTAGGAAGGGGTTCAAACAATGTCATTAGGTATGTAGGAGTTGATATTTGTTAGAAGAGATTTGTTAATTTTATTGAGATCCCCAAGCGATGGATGAAGGCTAAGATCAATATCCATTTAGGATGATGCTAAAGACCATGGATTTGATCAAAAGTCTTCTTGATGCAACTAATAGAGTCCATATCTCCCCCGTAAAGGATTATCATGTTATCAACAAAACAAAGATTGTTAATTTTGTTCTCTTTAAATTATGGGTGTTAAGTGAATTGATCACTAGAACATTGCTTATCCAAATAAACTCCAAAAGATTCCATTAGTAGAATAAAGAGGTAAGAGGTAAGAGGATAGAGTATCTCATTTCCTAATCCCCTTAGAAATTTTGAAGAACCCGTTTAAGGTGCCATTCAAGCTTAGAAAGAATTCATTAGTAGTGGTGCATTCGACAATCTAGTCAATTAGGATGGTGGGGAAGCCAACTTGATTAAGAATTGAAAAGATGAAGTCCTATCTCACTACACCAAAGCCTTTTTTATATCAATTTTGAAGACGCATCTAGGAGTTAGGTCTCTGTGTAGTTCCTTAGAATCTCCTGAATTAAAAGAATGTTTTTAGTAATTGATCTATCTGCTACAAGGGTTTTATGTCTCTCATTTATAAGTTGAGGAATGAATAGTTAAATACTGATTGTAATGGCTTTAGTGATGCATTTTAAGATAGTATTGTAACATGATATCAGTCTGAAATCCTTCATATCATTAGGACTATTAAGATTAAGGATAAGAACAAAGGAGGTATAGTTCCACTACCTGAGCAGTAGACTATTGTGATAGAAGTGAGAGATAGCAGAGATGACATCACCACCTACCATATCCTAGCTGTCTTTGAAAAACTTGGCATATCGAAGGTGATGTCAAGAGGTGGGGTAACATTGTGCCCAAGAAGATTTGTATAAAATTATAGACTCAATGACAACATAATCATAGCCTTCAAGAATCTCTTCATTCCAAACTTTAATGGAAATAATTTTCCTTTTAGATGTGTTCTTGTTGACACACTTTAATGGGGTGCACAAATTAAATCTAACTCATGGGACTCGTATTGGGATCCCTGAGATTATGTACTGCTATAAGTGGGCCACTCTAGATAATATTTATTACTTAAAAACTAGGTTTCTGAATAGGGCTCTTGTAGTTAACCTCCCTGACTCAAATAGAGATTATTTTGAACATGGGTTGGTTATAAAAAATTGGCAATATGCCCCTTTAACTGGAGATGAAGTATACAACGGTCCCAGATGCCCCCCATATGGCAATGGGATAGGTTTATTTTTCATTTTATTTTACTTATTAAATTATGCTTTCATCATGTTTGACAAAATGTATGATTGATATCTCGTTATGTATTTATTTGCAGTTGATAGCAAAAGAAGAACTCCAAAAGAATCAGAGGTTAATATCAAGCATCTGAAACTTATTTGGGGTTTGCACAAGAACATTGCAGACGAACACATTAGGTCTGCCTCATATCTGCTACAGTATAAGAGTTACACAACCTCTTATACTGCTCGCCCTGTTGAACCAGCTTCAACTCCAGAAGGTTCATCTGCAGATTCTCATCTTCCTTTAAGTCAAAGGATGGGTAAGAAAAGAGCTCCTCCTGCTCTCTTTGATGATGTTACTTCTGTTGCTGGGGCCAAGAAAAGCAAAACTGATGCCCCAGAGGCTGGGTCTTCTAAAGCTACCGAGAAGCCCCCAATGGTTCCGAGCAAGAAAAATGCTCCTGTAGATGTAATTACAATCTCTCCGACCAAGACTTCTTTGGTTGAAGGTTTTGAACTCCCGTTGAGGAGATTGAAGAAATCATCCTTGGTTACTCCGGCTGAAACTGCCTCCTCTCTACCTGCTGGTGGTACTGATGTTCCAAACATCATTCTTCCAAGTTCTGCAATGAGCTCGGTCGTACCCGAGGTCCATGGTATTGATGAAAGAATTCCTAGGGATATGCTGACATCCTTAGCTGCTCGTCACCTTGCTTCAGTAAATTTCTCATACTTCTGGTTTTTCTTTCTTTCTCTAAAAGCTTGCATTTTGTATTGACTTTGCTATTTTTCTCATCTTTCAGCTGGTGAACTGTTTCAATAATATTGTGAAGAAGGATGAAGCTATTAAAGCTTCAAGCTCCTCGTCAGGTGTAGAGGATGCTCTGTTGGGTTTGACCCAGTCTTTAAAGGAATCTCGTCAACAGTATGTTGACGAAAAAGCTGTTTGGGAGAAAAAGTTAGCTGTGGCTGAAGCTGAGAAGGTGAAAATGGCCGAAACCTCCAAGAATTTGGAGGATAAAGTAAAAGGTTTAGAGGTTAAACATCAGGAATATGATGGCCAGCTGAAAAAGGCAGAGGAACAGTTATCTACCCTGCGAGATATCAAGGTCAAAAAAGAGGAATTGGATGTGAAGCTCTCCTCGGAGAAGTTGAGAAGAAAGGTTGCAGTCAAGAAAAATTTCAGTGCTGGTTGAGAGAAAGGATGAGATAAGGGGATTGCTGCAATGACATCCCAAGTCCAATATGGGAAGTTGAAATACTTCCACGATGGATGGGTAGCTGCTCTGCAAGAGTTGAAGGTCAAAGACGATTCTGAGCTATTCCAACAACACCTCCCTGGTCCTCCTCCAGCAATTGTGGAAGAAGAAGAAGAAGATGAGCCTGTCTCAGATGAATCTTCTATGGCTACGGGTGACCCAGTCTCTGCTTCTCAACCCTCTGTCAACGAGGACATTTCTTCCATTCCTCCTCCTCCCGAGAAGATTCCTGCCGATCAAGCCGTTGTTACCACCGAGCAACCGAGCTCCTCGTCCCAGCCTCCCGAGAAAGTCTTGGGGGACAAGGAAAATGTGTGAAGTTGTTCGGTATTATTTCTATATTTCATTACTTGTAATCGAACAATGTAACCTTTTTGATGATCTAATAAAATACATCTTCGTTTCGCTCCATTATTGATACTCTGTCTGCTCTTATTTATTAACTCCTGCTTCCTCTTCTTTATTAGTTTTTGGCCAGAATGGAATTGATATCTGCCCCTGATACCGAGTTAATGCGACAATGCAATGGATATTATAAAGCTGGTCATACAGACCTAAGTGTATCAGAGATTGTTGACATTCTTGGTCACGATGCCTCAGAACAAGCAGTTGAGGCTTACCGGTACCTGAAGGATTTACTTGATAGATCTGTGGCCAACAATGTGGCATA
Organism: Sambucus nigra; assembly: GCA_949130495.1. Classification (NCBI taxonomy): domain Eukaryota; kingdom Viridiplantae; phylum Streptophyta; class Magnoliopsida; order Dipsacales; family Adoxaceae; genus Sambucus; species Sambucus nigra. Next base: position 263,707,372 of record OX422223.1, read on the forward strand.
CTACGAATTGATCGAGGAACTTCATGGTTCCATAGAGGATCTTCAAAATCAACACAATGCATCAATGGTTTCGTTGCACAAGGATTATGAAAATAGATATCAACAACTTTCCTCTGAAACAGGCCATAAAAAGATCATTGCTGGATATGATGTTAGGGAAAGGACCCTAAAAGGTGAAGTTGAAGCTTGCAGGCAGATTGCCGAGATTCGGGAACAAGAAAATAATAATTTACAGAAAATGTTGGCTCAATATGAATCTGCGGCATCATCTTCCACTGCTCTAGTGCCCGTTACTGATGAAGGTTTCTCGTTCTTAGAGGTTGAAAATGCCAAACTAAGGCAAGAATTGGATAACTTGAGAAGATCTGCCGCTTCTGGGACTGCTCGGGGATGAGGTAGAGGTTCTCGGGGACGAGGAAGAATTGTCGAGGAACAAAGTTCTCCAGTTGCTTCTCGGAGCCGATCAAGAGTTCTTAATCGCAATGTCGAAGAGGCTCGTACCCAATCTACTTTGGAAACTCAAGCATTCCAATTAAACGTCAAAGATCAGGCTCTATCAGAAATGTCCAAGAAAAATCTATCCCTGGAAGATCAACTTACTGCAACAAAGTCTGCTCTACATACTAAGGATCTTTTTGCCAAAAACCTTCTCGAACAATTGGATAGATTAACCTTTCAATTTCATAAGCAACCCAGGGAATTCTGGATGGCAGGATATAATGAAGCTCTTGTTCACTTGGATGCTCGCATTGAACATGCCAACAATGAAGGTTATAAGCAGGGGTGGTTGAATGCACTGGGTGTGTTAAAATTGGAGCGAGGGCATTTTTTTATGGGATTATCATGCTCCAGGGTTATTAGACTTGCCTGTGCCACCTTTCAAATTGGACATGGCCTGGATCCCAGCTCGTTCTATTCCTCGGAGTTTAATTTCAAAATACCTCAGTGATTATAGCCTTCATTCCCAAATCGAAGTATCTCGTCCAGGGCATCTAATGGATACACCTTCAATAATGAACGTCAGAATGTTGAAGGACTTGAACTTTATTAATTCTCCCCTTTGCCTGGAAGATCCTCCTGCTGGCGAAGAGCCTATTTCTAAAGCAAAGGGCAAGAAACCAATAGAATAGGACTATCAATGTAGTAGTTAGTACATTCATGTAATCTGTAATTTATTTTGAATTTTAATGAAAAGACTTTCATTTTCTGTAAATTTTGTTGTTGTCTTGTGTTTATCAAACACCTTTATATTTGTGCATGTGTATCTGTTAAAAAGATAACAATATTGTGCTGTCCATCAACCAACTTAGTAATAAAAGTTACAAGTATCAAAGTAATGAGTATAAAATGTTCAAACTGTTTTCAACCAACCAAAGTGGTTAAATAATGTTTATCGGCCAACTACAGTTGATGGGATTTTATCCCCGACCAGCCATACTTGGTTTTATTTCAAATATTTTCATAAAATGTGTCCGACCAACTAAGGTCAATAATTTATCCTCGTCGACCAACTATAGTTAGTGGGTTTTTATCCCCGACCAACTATACTTGGTTCAGTTTGGAATTATTTTGTTCTCTGAGGAACTTTTTGTAATAATCTTACCTCCCGACCAACATAAGTTGTAATTTGAGAGTATATTTGTATCTTACCAACACCGTAATTGATCATGCTGGTGTACACCTCCTAACCAAAGGAGTAGTAGTGGTTCTTTCGAACTTTTTGGCTCGTTGAGCTGTCCACTAGATATCTTACCAACCGTAGTTGGTCACACTAGTGTCGCCTCCTAACCAAAGGAGTAGTTTTTTGGCTCATACGAGCTTTTTGGCTCTTTCGAGCTGTCCACTAGATATCTTACCAACCGTAGTTGGTCACACTAGTGTCGCCTCCTAACCAAAGGAGTATTTTTTGGTTCATACGAGCTGTCCACTAGATATCTTACCAACCGTAGTTGGTCACACTAGTGTCGCCTCCTAACCAAAGGAGTATTTTTTGGCTCATACGAGTTGTCCACTAGATATCTTACCAACCGTAGTTGGTCACACTAGTGTCGCCTCCTAACCAAAGGAGTATTTTTTGGCTCATACGAGCTGTCCACTAGATATCTTACCAACCGTAGTTGGTCACACTAGTGTCGCCTCCTAACCAAAGGAGTATTTAAATTGTTCTCGCCCTTTTATCAACCGGAATTGATCGTGGGTCTGAACTATAGTCTTCTTCTTATTATCAAGCAGCGTAGTGTACAACACTAGTATTCCCCGAAAAACTTTCAACAGAAAGAAAATGGTGAAACATCCTCGTTTTATTCATAATGAAGGAAATGCTTTACATTTTACATTACTGATAATACTTGCGCAGGTGTTCAGCATTCCATGCATTCTTAAATTCTTCTCCCTTTAGAGATGTTATTCTGTAAGTTCCTGGATGAACAACCTCTGTAACTCGGTAAGGTCCATGCCAGTTTGCTTCCAACTTATTTTTCTTCTGAATGACTCTCTTTAGCACATAATCCCCTTCTTTTAAATCACATTTCTTCACCCTTTTGTTGTAGAACAGAGCTGTACGTTATTGGTAAGCAGCATTCCTAATGGCTGCCTCTTCTCTAACCTCCTCGAGCATATCCAAATCCAGTCTTCTCATCAAATCGCTGACTGGGGAATTAAAATTCAGTACTCTATGCGTTGGGAGACCCAACTCGGCAGGTATCACAGCCTCACTTCCAAATGCTAGCATATATGGTGATTCTCCAGTTGCTGCTCGGGGAGTTGTTCGGTAAGCCCATAGTACTGATTGGAGCTCATTGATCCAATTTGCTTTAGCTTCACTTAACCTCTTCTTCAAACCATTTAGTAATGTTTTGTTTGTCACCTCAGTCTGTCCATTGCTTTGGGGATGGCCTGGTGCTGAATGATACTTCAAAATGTTCGACTGATGACAATAGGCAGCAAATTCTTCATTATCGAATTGTGTTCCATGGTCTGTGATGAATGCATGGGGGAGACCATATCGACAATTGATGTTCTTCCAAATGAACTGATATACCTTCTCGTACGTCATATCAATTAGTGGTTCAGCTTCCACCCACTTAGTAAAATAATCCACTGCCACGACGAGATACTTGAAACTTCCTCGGGTCGTCGGCAATGGTCCAACCAGATCAACCCCCCACATGGCAAATGGCCAAGGTGAAGTTATGGGTGTCAACAATGCTTGTGGAGTTCTTCGGATCGAGGAAAAACGTTGGCACTTGTCACACTTCTTGGCATAGGCTATACAATCAGCCCTCATTGTCGACCAGTAATATCCCTGTGTCATTACCCTTTGCAAAAGTGTCCGACCTGCTACATGAGCTCCACAAGATCCTTCATGGATTTCTTCAACCAATTCTTTGACTTCTGATGGATGCACACATCTCTGCAAACCTGCCATAATTCCTCGTCTATACAAAACACCATTAGTTAACACATACCGAGCAACTTTATACTTCAATTTCTTGGAAGCTAGCTTGTCCTCCGGTAATTCTCCTTCTTCAATGTATGCCCTGATAGGATCCATCCAAGATGGTCCTAAATCAAGGGTAATAATCGTCACCGTCAGATCTTTTTCTATGCTCCGACTTTCTAATACTTCAATTGGTATTGTTCTTCGCAGCTCGGTGCGCGTAGCTGACGCTAATCGGGCCAATGCGTCTGCTCTAGCATTCTCCATCCTCGGTATTCTCACCAATTGAATAGCATCAAATTCTGCCAATAACTCCATCACCTTCGCATGGTACTTCACCATTAATTCTTCCTTAACTGCATATACTCCCATCATTTGACTCACAATTAATTGAGAATCACTGAAAGCAATTACTTGTCGTGCTTCCATAACTTTCGCCAAATGAAAACCTGCTATCATGGCCTCATACTCAGCTTCATTATTGGAAGCCTTGAATTGGAATCGCAAGGCATACTCCATGTCAACATCATCAGGGGCGTTTAAAACAATCCCTGCTCCACAACCAGCTGTGCAAGATGATCCATCTACATATAATCTCCATGTAGGTAACTCGTCTTCAAATTTCTTATCTGTTAGAGTTCCTCGGTAAAATATCATTTGTTTTCTTTCATCATCCCCGGGTATCCTTCGTTCCTCGTCGGTCATCTGTTCGCGCCCTTTTACCAACCGGAGTTGGTCTGGGTTTGAATATGATGATTTTTCTACATCCACAAGTCCTTTTACCAACCTTGGTTGGTCTGGATCTGTGTCTGTTGATCCTGTATCGTCCACAGGTAGGTCAGTAAGTACCTTTTGTTCCTCGGGGGTATCAGGGTATGTGAATTCTGCTATAAAATCTGCTACAGCTTGCCCCTTTAATGATGATCTGGGTTCGTACACAATATCATATTCACCGAGTTCTATTGCCCAATACATCAATCTTCCTGATTTTTCTGGCTTGTGAAGGGCTTGTCTTAATGGCATGTCGGTATACACGATGATGGTATGGGCCTGGAAGTATGGCCTCATTCTTCTACTTGCTTCGATTAGTGCCAGTGCCAATTTTTCTAGCTTTGGGTACCTGATTTCTGCACCTCGGAAAGCTTTACTTGTGTAGTAGATAGGTTTCTGAACTCCATTCTCCAACCTGATCAATGCGGAGCTGACTGCATTCTCTGATACGGCCAGATACAAGTACAATCTCTCTCCGATTATTGGCCTGGACAACAATGGTGGTGCTCCCAAATACTTCTTCAAGTCTTGAAAATCCTTTTCGCATTCGTCAGTCCACTCAAAACTTTTTTGCAGTGTTTTAAAGAATGGAAGGCATTTATCAGTTGCTCGGGATACAAATCTATTGAGCGCTGCAACTCGTCCGGTAAGACTCTGTACTTCTTTCCTCGTCGTTGGGGATCGCATCCCTAAAAGAGCTTTGATCTTTTCTGGATTTGCCTCAATACCTCGTTGATTGACGATATATCCGAGGAACATTCCTTCTCGTACTCCAAAGGTACACTTCGTCGGGTTGAGCTTCATTTGCTATTTGTCCAGTTGATCAAAGGTCTGGCCTAAGTCAACTAGATGATCAGTAGCTCTCTTGCTTTTGGTGAGCATGTCGTCGACATAGACTTCCATATTGCAACTGATTTGTTCGGCAAAAACCTTGTTCATCAGCCGCTGATATGTTGCACCTGTATTTTTTAAACCAAAAGGCATAACATTATAACAATAAGTTCCCCTTGGGGTAATAAAAGAAGTACTTTCCCTGTCTTCAGGTTTCCTTTTGATCTGATTGTAACCAGAATATGCATCCATAAAGCTGAGTAGCTCATGTCCCGAGGTAGCATCCACTAGTTGATCAATTCTGGGCAATGGAAAATGATCTTTTGGGCACGCCTTGTTAAGATCAGTGAAATCAACACACATTCTCCATTTGTTGTTCTTCTTCTTTACCATCACCACATTTGCCAACCAATCTGGATATTTCACGTCTTCAATTAATTGGGCTTTCTGGAGTTTCTCGACCTCCTCTTGTATGTCCTGGTTCTTCTCGGGACTAAACACTCTTCTTCTCTGCTTCACAGGCTTGATCTCCTTATTCACATTGAGTTCATGACATAAGAAGTTTGGATCTATTCCTGGCATGTCTTCATGACTCCAAGCAAAAGTATTCTTCCTGTTTCTCAAGAAAGTTATCAACTCCTATTTTATTGAAACATCCAACGATGATCCTATCTGGGTTACTCGTTCAGGATGCTCGTCGTCCAGAATAATATTTTCTGTAGATTCCACCACCTGCCCTTTTACGAGTTGAGATTCATCCCTAGGGTCAAGAGTTTCAATTTCTGTACCTTCCTCCACTTGGTAAGTAGTAGTCTTTTTCCTTGACTCTTCAAGTTCCTCTTGCTCGGCAGACGAATAATAGAATTCCCGAGCTACTTTTTGATCACCTTTCATAATTCCGACTCCAAAATTCGTTGGGAATTTCAAACACTGATGTACTGTAGATGGAACTGCTTCGAACTTCTTCAATCCAACTCTTCCCATGATGATGTTGTAGACTGACTGCACATTCTTATCCATCACAAAGAAGCGTATTCATTCTGTTCGACAAGCAGGCCAAGTTCCAATGAGTATATCCAACTTGATCGTCCCAAGTGGAAAAACTTTCTCGCCAGTAAAACCCAGAAGGGGTCTGTGATAAGGTTCCAATTGAGATAATTTCAAATTCAAGCTATCAAAGCATGAATAATACATGATGTCTGCCAAACTACCGTTGTCTACTAACACCCTTGAAATGACCACGTCCTTCATACTCATTTTGATCACCAAAGGATCATCATGAGGGTAAAGAACACCTGCCAGGTCGTTTTTTGAAAAACCAATCACTAGCTTCTCTTTGTTTACCTTCCTCGGACGATCATCCTCGGCCAGATTTATTCTCTGAATATATGAACAAGTTTGAGCCTCTCCGAGGTAAGCTTTTCTTTCTGTAGTAAGGTCTCCTCCTCCTGCATCTCCTCATGTAATAACATTACAATCAAATGACCCAAAACGTATGGAAAATACCTCTCGTTCAGGCTGCCTTGGCTTCTTAGGAAGGTCGGGGTCATCATCTGGATCATCTTCATGGTCCCTCTTCTTTTTCTCCTCGGCACGACGAGGAGATCTAGATCTTTCTCTAGTTTTATCATCATTCTTCCTCTCACCCTTGCGGTCTACATATTTTGACAATTTTCCTCTTCGGATGAGCGTTTCAATCTCGTTCTGAAGGGCTATGCAATTTTTGGTCATATGGCCATGATCTTTGTGAAACTCGTAATATTTGGCCTTATTCCTCAGATCGGGATTTGTCCTCAATTTCTCTGGCCACTTGATTTCCTCGCTATTCTTGATTTCTTCCAAAACATGATTAATACCCATTTTCAATGGAGTATAATTATCGTACTTCTTTAGGACTTCCCACGTCGTCCTATTATTTCTGGAATGCTTGTCACCACCATTACCTTTCTGGTCTTTCTTCTTAGACTTGTCGACCTCCACCTTGGTTTCTTTATCCATATTCTTCTTTGCAGCCATAGCCTCCTCGGCATTCATGATTTTGGCCGCTTTTGCCATCAACTCCGACATAGTTTTAGGTGGGTCTTTGGCCAAAGTGTAGTATAACTTGTTAGGCAACAAACCACTCATCAAAGCAGTGATCGCTGTCTTTTCTTCGTAATCTATGACTTCCAACTTCTCGTTATTAAAACGAGTTATGTAATCTCTAGTACTTTCACCTGATTTTTGTCTAACACTTAGCAAGTGTGCTACTCGCTTTACCGGCTTTGCCCCAAAACAAAAATTGCCAATGAACAACTCGGCTAATTGAATAAAAGTTGAAATCTTACCCCGAGGAAGATTATTATACCATATCTGTGCAGATCCGGTAAGAGTTCCCGAGAATGCTCTACACCTCATCTCATCGGGTACGACATAGATGTCGGCAGCAGCTTGGTATTGTTCTATATGAAGTACAGGATCTGTCTTTCCATCGTACTTGGGGGTCACCACAGGTGCTTTGAATTTCGATGGTGTAGGAAAATCCACAATGGCTTGTACAAAAGGTGTCCCTTGAACAAAAGTTCTCTGTAGGGGGTTTCTTGCCTTAGCCATTTCTCCCAGTCTATCTTCCAACCGCTGAATGGAACCTTTCCATGCTTCATTTCCTTCCTCGGGCCGCTTTGTCCGAGCAATTGATTGCTCTGACGTAGCTTCCTGAGATTTATCTCGACGAGTAGCTGGTCGTGATTGTGCTGATCCTTCTCTTAAACCTGATGGTGGCCGCAAACTTCTCGATGGAGCTCTAGGTGGACTCATATTCCTCCTTGGTCCTAATCGACTGAAAGGAGACACCCTGCTTAATCTTTCTAAAGAGCTAGTTCTCTCCGGAGAGAGAGTGATACGTTGATCTGTATCCGTGGCCCGTATTGATGAAGTTCGCCCGGGTTGATAAGAAGGATCATTAGATTCCTCATTGCGATATGACCCAGTACGTCTGGATCGTGATTGCCCACGATCACTCCGTTGTCCTGAATAGGTAGGTGCACCGCCTTGAAGAGTTTGAATGAGTTGCCTCATAGATTCTTGCATGGCGGTTTGTCCTTGAGCCAGATTTGTCATAATTCCAGTCAGATCTGGAGTTGCGGATGGATTTGGAAGATTTCCAGCATTTCCAGCATTTCGATTACTGGATTCTGGATTATCTGCCATTGATAACAAATGATTTTTGCGAAAAACGATAGTAATAGTCGCTTCCCACAGACGGCGCCAATCTGTTGATGTAAAAAACTAGATTGCTCTAATTATTCAATCAAAGATAAATAAATAAGACAAAGATTTTTAAAGTGGTTCGGCTAGGAATAAAGCCTACGTCCACTGTTATGTTATTGTTGAGTGTTTGTATAATTCTTGATTACAAGTTCTCTCAAGAAATTCTCGTCCCTTTGAATGGGGTTGATACAAGGTATTTATAGCCTTGAGGCTATACATGAAAGGTTCGATACATTAAATGATATACATGTGAAAGGGTAATACATTTAATGCAGCGTGCGCGTCAAGAATATAAGCATTCAATGAATATTTGAACTGTTGATTATCTGGCAATTAATGATACGACCGAGGTGCAGCTCGGACCGCCATAGTTGCTCGTTGATCAGGAGTTCCTCGGAGCACTAGAGTACCTCAGAGCGCTAGAGTTCCTCGGTGCGCTAGAGTTCCTCGGTGTATCCTCGTTGCTCGAAAAGAATCATGGTTGGTCAGGAAATGAACTTCCTCGCTGCTATTGTGCCACGTAGATTGACACGTGTCTTCGTATTATTCGTCCACATCGGCATATTAATTTTGGTATCAACAGATGGAAAGTAATAAAAAATGGGTTTGAACTTCCTGATAGCATCATGAAAAAGCATTATATGGTTTTAGACGTTATTGGTGAGGGAATCATTCTTGATTTTAATGTGTTGATGGATTGAGTCGATGTCATTTAAATTCAACACTTTTAACACCTAAGGACGACTTTGAGATTAATTTGTTAGGAGTACACATATTCATCTTGCACATTTGTTATGTTTGTCTTCTTTTTTTTAACTAAAATTGATGACATAAAACAAAGAAATATTTACAAGAAAAGGTGGGCATACCCACCTAGGATCAAATTTCACATCCAAAATTTATCCAAGAGACAAAAACACAATAAAACCTATATAGTAAGAAACTTGGAATCATCTAGACCCCAGTTCATACAAATAAGACAGTTATCAAAGTTCCTTTTAGACTTCGGCCAATTGTAGGACTTGCATCTAACAAGAAAGGCAATATCCTTCATTATGTCACCATGGTTAGCCTTAGTGTTCCTGAAAATCCTATTGTTTATCTCCATCCATAAGCAATATATGACAGCATAATAGGAAGTTCTTCTGATGTTTTTGAGGAGGTTTTTCCCTTTGAAGTTGTTGGAAGCATCAGATATTACCTCATCCCAAGTGTTTACATTGTTGAGATAGAATTTTTTGTATTGAATGTCATTTTAGATTTCCTTAGAGAGGGTTCATTTGAAGAACACATGGTCTCGATCTTCAATTTCATTCTCACACAGCACACATAGGTTATCTTGGTTGCTGCCCCAACTGAGGGTCTTGTTTTTAGTGTTGATGGCATTCTTACACACAAGCTAGAGGAGAAAGGCACACTTGGGGATGTCATTGTTGTTCCAAACTAAGTTCACCAACTTGGATGGGGGTGATGCATTATGATGGAGTTACAGGCAGACTTCATGGAGAAAAGGCCATCAGAAGTGGGGTTCCACTTAGTGCTATCATCAACTTAGGATAAATGGTAGGTAGGTTTGCATTCTTGATCTCATTTAACTCCTAGGTAATAGTAGGTAATAGTAGAAGGCGAGGCTCAATTTCCATCCGAGATAAAATCAGCCACTTTGGCTTTGTGATTACTAGAAGCATCATATATGGTCCTCTCACCATATATGGTCCATAGAGGTCCCCTAGGGTGCCAATGATCGTGCCACATGAAAGTGTTCTTGCCATTGCCAATGGTTGCCCTGATTATAGGCCTGATCTTACTTCTAGTGTTCATGAGTTTGGGCCAGTCTAGTATGCATGAGAAGAGGTTTTAATGTGCCATAGACTTCTCCCTTTCAACTTATATGTGTGACACCACTTTACCCACAGGTTGTATTTATTACTACAAAGATTACAGAGATGTTTGAACATTATTGCAATGTTCCAGTCATTTGAGCTTTTAATACCAAGCCCTCCTTCACATTTTGGATAGCAGACGTCACTCTAATTAACTTTTACCCCTGTATGCTTCATGTCTGGCCCAGACCAAAGGTATCTGTGTATCTTTGTATCAATAACATTTTTTGTTCTTTTTGGTAAGATGAATATGCTGGTCTAGTAAATTGGCATGCTAAAGAGAACACGGGTAGCAAGGTTCAACCTACCAGCATAACTTAAGAACCTGTTAGTCTAGCTTTCAATCATGTGAGTGATCTTATCGATAAGAGGAAGGCAATCCTCATGCTTAAACTTCGTCAAAATGAGGGGACCTCCCAGGTATTTTATGGGAAAGTTACACGTTTAGAATTCAAGCAAGTTGGCAAAGGTATTTTTATTCAGGTCAGATATTCCAGCAGCAATGAAAGAACATTTTGTAGTATTTGTCTTTAGCCTAGACATGGAACTGAATTCCTTGATTGCATTGTCTATGATAGAGATGGAATTAATGTCAGCACCAGCAAGAATGAACATATCATCAGCAAAACAAAGGTGATTTATCATGAGTTCTTTGCATTTGGGGTGGAAGGTGAAAAAGGGAGTTCTAGTATGGAAGTCCAGGAGACCAGAAAAGGCTTCTATGATAAAGAGGAATAAGAAAGGAGAATGAGGATCTCCTTATCTTAGGCATCTTTGAGAGGGGAAGAAGTCATCGATAAAACCATTAATGATGATGGAGAAAATGGAAGTAGAGACGCATTCCTTTATCCAGCCAATGAAGATAGAAGGGAACCCCATGAGGTGCAAGATATGGGACAAGAAATTCCAATTAATAGAGTCGTAGGCTTTGAATATGTCAATCTTTAAGGCACACCTGGGGGGTTCTGATTTCTATGATAATTGGGCATCAATTCCTGCAAAATGAGTATGTTATCCCCAATGGATTTTCTATGAACAAAGGTAGACTGTCACTCATTGACAAGGGAGGGGATGAAAGGTTTGAGCCTGTTCATAATGATCTTAGAAATGCATTTGTAAATCATGTTACAACATGCAATGGGTATGAAGTCCTACATGGATGATGGAGAGTTAGTTTTTGGGATAAGCACCAAATTAGTAAGGTTCCATTGTCTGGGCATGGTTCTGGTTTGGAATAAGGAATCAATTGCCTCACTAACCTCGTTCCCAATAATGTCCCAGTTTTGGATGAAAAACTCGGTGTTAAACCCATTAGGCATAGGATCTTTGTCCTTACTAAGGCTGAAGAAGGAATCTTTTATCTCATCATTTGATATGGGGGATATGGTATAAGACGCTTGCTCCAGAGTGATCTTCCTAGTAATAGCATGGTTCAGAATATGAAGAGAAGGGTGGTAGTGCTGCTGGTTAAGTATGCTTGAGAAAAAATAAATTGCCTCATTGGCAACGTGCACATGTCAATCCACTCTATGTCCTTGCTCATTCTAGATGCTAAGGATCTTATTCCTGTTGATGTTGCCTCTAACTCAACTGGGAAAAAAACTGGTGTTTAGATCCCCCTCTTAAATCCATCTTGTTCTAGACTTCTATTTATGAAAAGTCTCTTCAGCAAAGCAACAGTTGATGTAATACTCTCCGACTTCTTTCTCTTCATTTTGTGAATTGCTAATACTGTCGCATATATTAATATGGGTTTGGATGTCAGTCAATAGAATCTTAGCATCTTTAGTTCTTTGGGAAATGTTGCTAAAAAAACTTCACGTTGAAACCCTTCAGACTATGTTTGACTCTCTTCAACTTCTGGGAAATCTGTAACATTAGGGTTCCATTCGCACTTTCTCCCTAAAATTCCTCCTAGAGGGGTCTGAACTCGCTATGCGACATCCAGAAATTATAGAATTTAAATGGCTTGACCAAGTTAAAGGGAAGGGTAATAATTGTGGTAATGATTGGGTAGTGATCATAAATACCTTGCCTAATAACCTCAGCTTGAGATTTCGAGAAGTTGATCTTCCAGTTATCATTAGTGAGGACCCTATCAATTTTGGTTTGGATACAATCGTCATTATGGTTCCTATTCTAGTTATACCAGAGACCGTTAGTGATGATATCATCAACTTGGATGGTAGAAAAGGTAATGATTGAAATCCTCAACAGCCTCAATGTCAATGTCAAGTATTCCATTCTTCTCATTGCGATTTCTGACCATGTTAAAGTCTCCCATGATGATCCAGTTATTGTTGCCACAAGTTTGATGAGTGTCAACTAGGTAAGACCATAGGGGAATTCTTTGAGATGGAAGATTTAATGCATACACAAAGGTAGCATAAAAAGTTTTGTTAAGGTTCAAGGAGGTTATGAGATATGTGATAGCTTGACTATTAGAGGTCAGAGAGGAAACATTAAAGAGGGACGGATTCCATCCAACAATAACTCTAGCCAAACCCCCATCATTTGGGAAGTTATGCACATTATCCCATAGTGGGAAGCAACTTCTGGTGACATTCAGCAGATTATTTCTTCTAACTTTCGTTTCCACGAGGCAAATGAGAGAGAGGCATTGCTCCCTAATAATTTTGCGAACTTCATTTTCTTTGTGGGGGGAGTTCAGGCCCCTGATGTTCCAAGTTACAATTCTAATCATTGATTTTGATAGGTTTAAGGGGGAACCAACCTTCTTACCTATCAACCCATGGGTTCTTTTCAGAGTCTTCTTCATCTGCTTATTGGATACATTATGATCCATGTTTCCACCTTTTGCATCAATGTCTATGATTTTTAGGGCAGTACCTGATGGGGCTGGTGTGCCATCCATGTAAATTTCCTCCTCCATATCTTGTAGAGCTGCAAAGTTATTTGAGTTGTTATTTAACACGGTCTCCACAGGATGACTGCTTTTGAGGTTACCAGTGACTTCGGATGCACAAGTAGATAATGCATTTAAAGTTGTGGGTTCATTTGGTATAGTATTAGACATATTACCTTCTTGATTTTTGAGACCATCATTTTCCCCATTCTATTTTTTCTTCCACACCTGAGTCCATGTAGCACTCTTAGGTTCTACCAATTCCACAACAGTTTTGGTAACTTTTAGCATCCACACCCTAGTGACCTGAGGGCATTTGGCAATTTTATGGCCAAAGACAAGGCAGTGGGAACAAGATAAGGGCATACCTTGGTATTCCACGTAGATTTCAGTCTTTTCACCATCATCATATTGTAGGTCTATGGTTTTAGGGTAACTTTCTTTGGCTTCAACCTCAACATATATACGTGCATAGCTGAGGTTCTTAATTTTTTCTGTAGCAACATCAACATAGTGTGGTTTCCCTGTGGCACTAGCAATGTAGCTAAGTCCATCTTCTGACCAGAACTGCAGAGGTATGTTGTGGAATCTCACCCATATGGGAATGGACTTCATAAGATCTTTATTGGTCTTGAAATTCGACTGCTATTTTTTCAAAATGATTGGGTTGCCTGCAAAATGCCATGGCCGATTAGAGATAATCATTTCTCTCTTCCTGACTTTTGAATTTGAATAAGAAGATGCCATTATCATGGGGTAGAACTTGTTGTAGGTCGTATTTCTCCCATATCCTAGGAGTGAGGTTATTAACCAAGGAGTATGGACGTCTTCATCCTAGGAAATAACCCACAACATTGTTATTCCACAAACTACCTACGTAGGTGGTTTTACTCTAGGTTTACCATTTACCATTTACCATTTCTGGTTTATGGTATTTGAATTTGAGGTTAGGTGTACGTTTGGGGGCTACCACCTTACTCCAATATTTTGTAGTACTGCCAGTAATACGATTAGGGTTAGAGGATCTGACATCTAAAGTGTCTACGATTACCTTGGCTGTCTCTTCACATTTATGTGGGAGTTTAGAAGTGTTCGATGAAAGGACAATCTCCTTGCAGGCCTTACCTTGATTTATGGAATACATGTCTCTCTCATGCATCGTACTATTCCCTATGACTTTCGAAATGGGGTTTTCAACCTCGTTAAGGTGGTGGAAACCATGAGCATGTGTTATCACCGTTGTTTTCTCATCCTTATTCCCAGTTTTTTTACCTAAGCCTTTGATTTCCTCATAAAAGGACCCTTTACTGAGGGGGTAGCTAAGATAAATGGTATTCTCTGCATTTAACTCGTGTATTCTCTGCTTGTCAGTGTAGTCAATGGGTTTACTAGTGGCTACGCCAAGCACTTGGCCTTCTTCAATCATTTCATGCCCATGAGGAGCATGAGTGACCATAGTTGGAGTGGGCTCTATGCTCATATAGTGTGAACTTTTTGCATTTGATGACACCGCAACACCAGCCATGGTGTTGGGGATAGGGGAGACTTCACTGACACAAGGAACGACATTGGATGGAGCCTTAGCTACAAGACCTTCCACCATAGGGGACAGATTATCAGTGGTCATAAAGAGTTAAAGGGCATAGAGGGTTGAGAAGGGTATTTTTTTGTGGTGATAGTGGGTGGTCAAGGATAAGGTTTGAATAGAGAGAAGGGAGATCATTTTAGAGAGTTATTTAGATCAGTAATTTTGATTGCTTTGATTTTCATATCGAATATGTTCACAACCATTCATTCCATTTCCATGATTTGGTTGTCTTAGTGAAAATTCACGTTGTGTGATTTTTGTAAAATTATTTTTGCATTTTTGTTTGAAAATTGAAAAAATCAAAAATAGTTTGTGGAAGATTTTGAGTTACTCTTTTGCATGAGCGTTGTTTGATTCATGTTTACTATGCATTTTTTTTGTGACAACTCCATGGTTATTTTTGTTTATATGTTTCCTTGTTTATTTCGGTCAAATAAAAAGAGGGAGAACAAATTATGGGGGAGTTTTTGCATTATGTGGGATATTTGATTATTGATTAATTTATTCTTATATCATTTTAAACTCGATGCTTCACGAAGGTATTTGTTTTGTCTCATGTGTGTAGGTACAAAGATTGATGATATTATTTTGCACACCCCGATGAGAAAAGTTTAAAGATTTGAAGATTTTTGAAGTTGATGATTTTGAAGAAAAGTTTGTTACTTGCATTTTTTATACCTTTTGAGTTTTGTATTCATGGGAGGGTATTATATTTGTATAGGCATTTTGATTTGATAATTTTGATGTTTTTATTTTTTACTATCATAGACATAGGGGGAGATTTGTAAGGACATTATTTTATTGTCCGGCTTCTATGTGAGTATGTCGTACACCACGACAACAGTCGAAGAATTATTCAAGATAAATCATGCGCCAAGACGGATCCTAATATCAAAGTTCTTCAACATTCAAGCCCCCACGAGTTTAAATATGGTAAGGTTGTGGTTTTATACCTTAACTGTTCACTTAAGAGTGTTGGGATAAGTTTTCTAAAAAAAAGTGTTGGAGTGGATTTTTTGTGAAAGAATTTTTTCTAAGTGTTGAAGCTAAACTTTTTGGCGAAACAAAAAAATATTAATTTTTTAAATCATCATTCAAGCGACATACACAGCTTGTTCGAGCGACATCCTTATATTGTGCGAAGTCATTCGAGGGACATCTGTTATCGTTCGAGTGACCTGGATTTTTTGTTCGAGCAACGTGCCACCTTAATGTTTTTATAAATAGCATGTTGTACAACTTCATTTTGGTTCAGAAGACCTGAAAATTTCATTTTACGAAAACTGCTTTGGCATAAACATTTGTCTTCTCACTTTTGAGGGTTTCAACTTTGTTTTCAATTAACAAATCATCCCAATCTTTATGTGAATTATTTTGGAACCCAAGAACACTAATTTGTTGAAGTTTCTCTTGTAAAGAAGATCTCTACTACTGATTAGGTACCATTTGAGGGAGGTACTGGGTTGACTGACTACATGTTAATAGGGAGTACTCGTGGATGTTCCTAGGCTAACTGAACTGCGGTCCGTGGGGTGTTGCTGTGGAATTCTCAACACCAAAAATCTCAACACCAAAAATCGATATATGCGGTACCTAACATCTTCACTAAAATCTCTACAATAATTATCTTCTCCATAATACATTATAAGAATCCCCACATCAAGCTTACTAATTCTAAACTCAATGCCTACAACGTCCTTTGCACAAAACATTATATCTCCAAGAAACACATCTAACACATATGCTTAACCCTCTACCTTAAGGAGTACGAATCAATAAAGGAAATCAAAGATCGGTAATGTGGAAGCTAAACGGACTCATAACCTACGAGACCTAAGACTACGCTCTGATACCATCTGTCAAAACCTGCCTCATTCTGGCGTCGGCTACCACGGAAATTAAGTCTGGTGTGAGTAAATAAAACACCATTCTTAGCAAAAGACAGATATGAGACATATAAAATTAATCCACAAGATAAATGATAATCAATCCCAAAAGATAAACCATCCAACTAAGCGATAAAATAACCATCTCCATACTAAACTCAAAGTAAAACCAATCTCTAATAATATGAAACCGAATAATTTCCAACTGAATCCAGTGAAATAACTGAATAAAACCCAAATAACTTTGGAACCGAATGGTACAGTCAAAACCATAAATGGTGTCTCAAAGTAAATACGAAGGAATGGAAAACTAAACTAAATCAATACGCATAAGGTAGAGCAACTCCAACTGCACCTCCAAGCAAATATTCAAATAATTCTACGCAACTTCTCCAAATACTATTTCCTGAAAAGTTAGTTAATGCACGAGGCCAGAGCTCCGAGCATGAAAAAACACTACTCCCCTCAAATAGGATCCTTGAACCCAGACAGTAAGATTATATGTAATAAATTACACAAAAGAGTATTTTAAATTAAACAGAATAATTAAGCGCGATAGATATAAATCACTAACTACTTGCAGAGATCCCCATTTAAAAAGAAACACCAATATGATTTTAAATTCCCAAGTCCCGCTGAGTTAATATTTTATTAATTAACCCAAATTTCTCAAATATTTATGTTTTTACTTCAATAATTATTAGGTATGGCGGCCCTTCTGCCCCGGGTGATAATTCGCCAAAATTCATTATAGCAGTCCTCCCGCCATGAGTGATAATTCACCAATGTGTCACACTTCCCCTTGCCAAAACGCCAACTGAATTCGTTTAAACTGTCGATCACCCGCAGTTTGACAAGGTTCCACACACAACAAGACATAAATCGTCCAAGCTGACCCGGTTAAACTGTCGGTTCCTGATACATTATGTCTCCTCCAATTTTAATACCCATTTTTATCTCTGGCATTAATTCTCAATTTCACAATTTATAAATTACCCCATCCTTTTTATCGATGTGAGATCCTCAAAATACCCCTAGTCCCATACCTAAGGGTCCCCAAGTTATCAATACGTCTTACCCTATGTATAGGATAAATTTCTAACATAAACCTCGACATAGTCTCATGCTTAGGCTAGCATAACGACGATAACTTAACAAAATTCTGCCCACCCCCGACATAATAAAGTCGTAATAATGTACCCTCACTAGTCCCCAGAAGGTGTAAATCATCAAAAAGACCTACCAACTAGTCCCATGCCTAGAAGGAATCCTAAAATACAAGGAGAGAATAAATACCCAACAACCCATCCTCACAAAAGGCAATTAAATAATACCAATAAGTCACACAACCAATCATAATTAATCAACGTATGAAACTACGCATGATAATCAAATTCAATTAAATCTTAATTTAATTATCACAACATCATAAGCACCCGATTAATCTAATTTAATTATTTTAAATTAAACACACCGAGATTTTATCATTAATACAATAAAATTCCAATTTCATTATCTCTACACAAATTACGTGAGTTATACGCCCCCAAATTCATTTATTTCAAAACTGGGGTTATAAATGTCCACTTTCTCTAATTAGATTGCTAATTGATTTTAAGAAAACATTAAATTAAGGTTTAGGCAACACTTAAAACGCATAATACTAAAGGAAAAGAATAGAGTATTCATGCCTGATTTTAGTTGGGTAAATAATTTGAGTAGAAGGTTGAGCCCCTCTTGAGAAAACAATAATTGAATCTTCAAAACATGTTAAACTTTGGGGCTAGGGGTTGAAGATGAGAGGAAATATGTTTTGAAAACCTTATTGGAGAAAAATTGAGAGAAAAAGTGTTTTTCAAAGTCCCACCCTATATCAGTTTGGTATATAAAGGGTTTAAGAGTTAAAACGCAATTAGGAGTCTAATCATCCACCGCCTATGTCATTTGAACGAGGACAACTGTCGTTCGAATGACATAGGTTGTCATTTGAACGACCCCCACATCCAAAAAATGCAGTATTTTAAAATTCGACTTTTTAAACGATAAATATTCTTAAAAAAGCACATGGTAGTTAAACGATAAAAATCCTTATAATATTTTATAAAAGACCTG
Source organism: Sambucus nigra (assembly GCA_949130495.1). Classification (NCBI taxonomy): domain Eukaryota; kingdom Viridiplantae; phylum Streptophyta; class Magnoliopsida; order Dipsacales; family Adoxaceae; genus Sambucus; species Sambucus nigra. The sequence goes on from OX422223.1 coordinate 263,725,997, forward strand.
AATTAATTCCTAATTGAAAATTTACTAACAAAACCAAGTTATATTGTTAAAGACTATTAAATCCAAAATTTAATTTTTCTCCATTTTAATTAAAATCAATAATTAAAACACGGGGTATTACATACTTCCCCACTAGCAAAGAATTTCGTCCACGAAATTAGACAAAGCATACACATCAATGCGTAAATCTCGCAAAAGAAAAAAATGCTCATATATGCCTACCTGTAGAATGCCATAATTGGGCGCCCATACTCCCAATCCTAGGCGCACTTACCCCACGAACGACAAAATAATATATATTGCCTATATACATGTGCATAACTATGAAAATGATGACGTATCACACTCTCTCACAAATTCCCACTCGATCCTATCTCCGAAAGTTATCAAAATCCTAACGTCCTCAAATTAAATCTCAACACCAAAAATCGATACATGAGATATCTAACATCTGCACTAAAATCTCTTCAATAATTATCGTCTCCATAATCCGTTCTAAGGATCCTCACATCAAGTTTACTAATTCTAAACTCAACGCCTACAACGTCCTTTGCACAAAACTTTATATCTCCAAGAAACACATCTAACACGTATGCTAGACCCTCTACCTTAAGGAGTATGAATCAACAAAGGAAATCAAAGATCGATAATGCGGATGCTAAACGGACCCATAACCTACGAGACCTAAGCCTCTAGTCCGATACCATTTGTCACACCCTGCCTAATTCTGGGGTCGGCTACCACCAAAACTAAGTCTGGCGTAAGTAAATAAAACACCATTCATAGCATGAGACAGATATGAGACATTTAAAATTAATCCACAAGATAAATAATAATCAATCCCAAAAGATAAACCATACAACTAAGCGATAAAAGATCCATCTCCATGATAATCTCAAAGTAAAACCAATCTCTAATAATATGAAACTGAATAATCTCCAACTGAATCCAGTGAAATAACTGAATAAAACCCATACAACTTTGGAACCGAATGGCACAATCAAAACCATAAACGGTGTCTCAAAATAAATATATAGGAATGGAAAACTAAACTAAATCAATACGCATAAGGTAGAGAAACTCCAACTTCACCTCCAAATAAACCTCCAAATAATTCTATGCAGCTTCTTCAAATACTATTTCCTGAAAAGTTAGTCAATGCACGAGGTCCGATCCCCAAGCATGAATAAACACTACTCCCCTTAAATAGGATCCTCGAACCCAGACAGTAGCATTATACGCAATAAATAGCGCAATAGAGAATTTTAATATAAACGGAATAATTATCCGCGATAAATATAAATCTCTAACTACTCACAGAGATCCCCATTTAAAAAGGCACACCAATATGATTTTGAATTATCATAGCAAAATTCAGCCCACCCCTGACATAATAAAGTCGTAATAATGTACCCTCACTAGTCCTTAGAAGGCGTAAATCATCAAAAAGACCTACCCTCTAGTCCCATGCCTAGAAGGAATCCTAAAATATAGGGAGAGCATAAATACCCACACTAGTCCTTAGAAGGCGTAAATCATCAAAAAGACCTACCCACTAGTCCCATGCCTAGAAGGAATCCTAAAATATAGGGAGAGCATAAATACCCAACAACCCGTCCTCACAAAAGGCAATTAAATAATACCAACAAGTCACACAACCAATCATAATTAATCAACGTATGAAAGTATGAATGATAGTCCAATTCAATTAAATCTTAATTTAATTATCATAACATCATAAACACCCAATTATTCTCATTTAATTATTTTAAATTAAATACACCGAGATTTCATCATTAATACAACAAAATTCTAATTTCATTATCTCTACACAAATTACGTGACTTATACGCCCCCAAATTCATTTATTTCAAAACTAGGGTTTTTCTACATGCAACCTACACCGATAAAACCAAAAATTCACTCATAAATCCTACTTACCCAAGGGCATAAGAATATTATTCAGATTAAAAGATTTCATAAAAACAACCCCAAGTTATAAGTGTCCACTTTCTCTAATTAGATTGCTAATATATTTCAAGAAAACATTACATTAAGGTTTAGGCAACTCTTAAAATGCATAATAGTAAAGGAAAAGAATAGAGTATTCATGCCAGATTTTAGTTGGATAGAAAAATTGTGTAGAAGGTTGAGCCCCAATTGAGAAAACAACAATTGAATCTTCAAAACTTGTTAAAAGTTGGGGCGAGGGGTGGAAGATGAGAGGAAATATGTTTTGAGAACCTTACTGGAGAAAATTTAAGAGAAAAAGTGTTTTCCGAAGTCCCACCCCGTATCGGTTTGGTATATAAAGGGTTTAAGAGTTAAAACGCAATTAAGAGTCTAATCATCCACCGTCTATGTCGTTCGAACGAGGACAACTGTGGTTCGAACGACATGCGACGTCGTTCGAATGACATCAACTGGCGTTTGAACGTCCCCCACATCCAAAAAATGTAATCTTTAAAAAACTGACTTTTTAAACGATAAATATTCTTAAAAAAGCACCTGCCAGTTAAACGATAAAATCCTTATAATATTATATAAAAGACACGAATTAATTCCTAATTGAAAATTTACTAACAAAACCAAGTTAAATTGTTAAAGACCATTAAATCCAAAATTTTATTTTTCTCCATTTTAATTAAATTCAATAATTAAAACACGGGGTGTTACATACTTCCCCACTAGCAAAGAATTTCTTCCACGAAATTAGACGAAGCATACACATCAACGCGTAAATCTCACAAAAGAAAATATTTCTCATAGATGCCTACCCGCAGAATGCCATAATAGGGTGCCCATACTCCCGATCCTACGCACACCTACCCCACGAATGACAAAATAATATATATTGCCTATATACATGCTCATAACTTTGAAAATGACGACGTATCACACTCTCTCTTAAGTCCCCACTCGATCCTATCTCTGAAAGTCATCAAAAACCTAACATCCTCAAATTAAATCTCAACACAAAAAATCGATACATGCGATACCTAACATCTACACTAAAATCTCAACAATAATTATCGTCTCCATATTCCATTCTAAGGATCCTCGGAGCAAGCTCACTAATTCTAAACTCAATGCCTACAACGTCCTTAGCACAAAAATTTATATCTCCAAGAAACACATCTAACACGTATGCTACACCCTGTACCTTAAGGAGTACGAATCAATAAATGAAATCAGAGATCGGTAATGTGGAAGCTAAACGGACTCATAACCTATGAAACCTAAGACTATGCTCTGATACCATCTGTCACACCCTTCCTAATTCTGGCGTAGGCTACCACCAAAACTAAATCTGGCGTGAGTAAATAAAACACCATTCTCAGCATGAGACAGATGTGAGATATATAAAATTAATCCACAAGATAGATAATCAATCCCATAAGATAAACCATCCAACTAAGCAATAACATATCCATCTCCATGCTAAACTCAAAGTAAAAACAATCTCTAATAATATGAAACCGAATAATCTCCAACTGAATCCAGTGAAATAACTGAATAAAACCCATACAACTTTGGAATCGAATGGCCCAATCAAAACCATAAACGGTGTCTCAAAGTAAATACGAAGGAATGGAAAAATAAACTAAATCAATACACATAAGGTATAGCAACTCCAACTCCAACTCCAAGCAAATCTTCAAATAATTCTATGACGCTTCTCCAAGTACTATTTCCTGAAAAGTTAGTCAATGCACGAGGTCTGAGCCCCGAGCATGAATACACACTACCCCCATAAATAGGATCCTTGAACCCAGACATTAGCATTATACACAATAAATATCACAATAGAGTATTTTAAAATAAACGGAATAATTAACCGCGATAAATATAAATCTCTAACTACTCGCAGAGATCCCCATTTAAAAAGGCACACCAATATGATTTTGAATTCCTAAGTCTCGCGCAGTTAATCTTTTATTAATTAACCCAAATTTCTCAAATATTTATGTTCTTAGTTCAATAATTATTAGGTATGGCAGTCCTCCCGCCTCGGGTGATAATTCACCAAAAGTCATTATAGCAGTCCTCCCGCCATGAGTGATAATTCATCAAAGTGTCACACTTACCCATGCTAAAACGCCATCTGAATCCGTTGAAACTGTCGATCCCCCGCAATTTGACCAGGTTCCACAAACGACAGGACATAAATTGTCCAAGCTGACCCGATTAAACTTTCGGTCCCTGATACATTATGTCTCCACCACATTTAATACCCATTTTTATCTTAGGCATTAATACTCAGTTTCACAATTTATAAATAACCCCACCTTTTTTATCGATGTGAGATCCTCAAAATACCACTTTGTACCATACCTAAGGGTCCCCAAGTTATCAATACGTCCTACCCTATGTATAGGATGAATTTCAAACATAAACCTCAACCTAGTCTCATGCATAGGCTAGCGTAATGATGATAACTTAACAAAAATTATCCCACCCCCGAAATAATAAAGTTGTAATAATGTACCCTCACTAGTCCCTAGAAGGCGTAAATCATCAAAAAGATCTACCCACTAGTCCCATGCCTAGAAGGCCTCCTAAAATTTTGGGAGAGCATAAACACCCAACAACCCGTCGTCACAAAAGGCAATTAAATAATACCAACAAGTCACATAACCAATCATAATTAATCAACATATAAAACTATGCATGATAGTACAATTCCATTAAATCTTAATTTAATTATCATAACATCATAAACACCCAATTAATCTCATTTAATTATTTTAAATTAAATACACTGAGATTTCATCATTAATACAACAAAATTCCAATTTCATCATCTCTACACAAATTACGTGACTTATAAGCCCCCAAATTCATTTATTTCAAAACTAGGGTTTTTCTACATGCAACCTACACCAATAAAACCAAAAATTCACTCATAAATCCTACATACCAAAGGGTGTAAGAATATTCTTTAGATTAAAAGATTTCATCAAAACAACCCCAAGTTATAAGTGTCCACTTTCTCTAATTATATTGCTAATTGATTTTAAGAAAACATTAAATTAAGGTTCAGGCAACACTTAAAACGCATAATACTAAAGGAAAAGCATAGACTATTCATGTCAGATTTTAGTCGAATAAAAAATTTGAGTAGAAGGTTGAGCCCCTTTTGAGAAAACAACAATTGAATCTTCAAAACATGTTAAAAGTTGTGGCGAGGGGTTGAGGATGAGTGGAAATATGTTTTGAGAACCTTACTGGAGAAAATTTGAAAGAAAAAGTATTTTTCGAAGTTCCACCCCGTATCAGTTTGGTATATAAAGGGTTTAAGAGTTAAAACGCAATTAGGAGTCTAATAATCCACAGCCTATGTCGTTTGAACGAGGACAACTGTCATTCGAACGACATGCGACTTCGTTCGAACGACATCAGCTGTCGTTTGAACGACCCCCACATCCAAAAAAGGCAATATTTTAAAATCCAACTTTTTGGACGATAAATATTCTTAAAAAAGCACATGGCAGTTAAACGATAAAAATCCTTATAATATTTTATAAAAGACCCGAATTAATTCCTAATTGAAATTTTACTAACAAAACCAAGTTAAATTGTTAAAGACCATTAAATCCAAAATTTTATTTTTCTCCTAATTAATTAAAACCAATAATTAAAACACGGGGTGTTACATACTTCCCCACTAGCAAAGAATTTCATCCACAAAATTAGAGGAAGCATACACATCAAAGCGTAAATCTCGTAAAAGAAAATAAGGCTCATAAATGGATACACCCAATCCTGCACGCACCTACCTCACAAATGACAAAATAATATATATTGCCTATATACATGCACATAACTATGAAAATAAGGGCATATCACACTCTCTCATAAATCCCTACTTGATCTTATCTCAGAAAGTCATCAAAATTCTAACGTCCTCAAATTAAATCTCAACACTAAAAATCGATACATGCGATACCAAACATCTGTACTAAAATCTCTACAATAATTATCATCTCCATAATCCATTCTAAGGATCCTCACATCAAGATTATTAATTCTAAACTCAATGCCTACAACGTCCTTAGCACAAAACATTATATCTCCAAGAAACACATCTAACATGTATGCTAGACCATGTACCTTAAGGAGTACGAATCAACAAAGGAAATCAAAGATCGGTAATGTGGAAGCTAAACGGACTCATAACCTATGAGACCTAAGACTATGCTCTGATATCATCTGTCACACCCTGCCTAATTTTGGCGTTTTCTACCACCAAATCTAAATCTGGCATGAGTAGATAAACCACCATTCTCAGCATGAGATAAATATGAGACATGTAAAATTAAATCACAAGAAAATTGATAATCAATCCCAGAAGAAAAACCATCCAACTAAGCGATAAAAGATCCATCTCCATGATAATCTCAAAGTAAAACCAATCTATAATAATATGAAACTGAATAATCTCCAAATGAATCAAGTGAAATAACTGAATAAAACCCATACAACTTTGGGACCGAATACCCCAATCAAAACCACAAACGGTGTCTCAAAATAAATATAAAGGAATGAAAAACTAAACTAAATCAATACGCATAAGGTATAGCAACTCCAACTGCACCTCAAAGCAAACCTCCAAATAATTCGATGGAGCTTCTCCAAATACTATTTCCTGAAAAGTTAGTCAATGCACGAGGTCAGAGCCCCGAGCATGAATACACACTACTCCCCTTAAATAGGATCCTTGAACCCAGACAGTAGCATTATACGCAATAAATATCACAATAGAGTATTTTAAAATAAACGAAATAATTAACCGCGATAAATATAAATCTCTAACTACTCGCAGAGATCCCAATTTAAAATGGCACACCAATATGATTTCGAATTATCATAACAAAATTCATCCCACCCGCGACATAATAAATTCGTAATAATGTACCATCACTAGTCCTTAGAAGGCGTAAATCATCAAAAAGACCTACCCACTAGTCCCATGCCTTGAAGGAATCCTAAAATGTAGGGAGAGCATAAATACCCCACAACCCGTCCTCACAAAAGGCAATTAAATAATACCAACATGTCACACAACCAATCATAATTAATCAACGTATGAAACTATGCATGATAGTCCAATTCAATTAAATCTTAATTTAATTATCATAACATCATAAAGACCCAATTAATCTCATTTAATTATTTTAAATTAAATACACTGAGATTTCATCATTAATACAACAAAATTCCAATTTCATCATCTCTACACAAATTACGTGACTTATAAGCCCCCAAATTCATTTATTTCAAAACTAGGGTTTTTCTACATGCAACCTACACCAATAAAACCAAAAATTCACTCATAAATCCTACATACCAAAGGGTGTAAGAATATTCTTTAGATTAAAAGATTTCATCAAAACAACCCCAAGTTATAAGTGTCCACTTTCTCTAATTAGATTGCTAATTGATTTTAAGAAAACATTAAATTAAGGTTTAGGCAACACTTAAAACGCATAATACTAAAGGGAAAGAATAGAGTATTCATGCCTGATTTTAGTTGGATAAAATATTTGAGGAGAAGGTTTATCCCCTCTTGAGAAAACCATAATTGAATCTTTAAAACTTGTTAAAACTTTGGCCGAGGGGTTGAAGATGAGAGGAAATATGTTTTGAGAACCTTAGTGGAGAAAATTTGAGAGAAAAAGTGTTTTTTGAAGTCCGACCCCGAATCAGGTTGGTATATAAAGGGTTTAAGAGTTAAATTTAACTTAGGAGTCTAATCATCCACCACCTATGTCATTCGAACGAGGACAACTGTGGTTCGAACGACATGCGACGTCGTTCGAATGGCATCAGCTGTAGTTTGAACGATCCCCACATCCAAAAAATGCAATCTTTAAAAATTCAACTTTTTAAACGATAAATATTCTTAAAAAAGCACATGGCAGTTAACCGATAAAAATCCTTATAATATTTTATAAAAGACCCGAATTAATTCCTAATTGAAAATTTACTAACAAAACCAAGTTAAATTGTTAAAGACCATTAAATCCAAAAAAAAAAAATCTCCATTTTAATTAAAATCAATAATTAAAACACGGGTTGTTACATACTTCCCCACTAGAAAAGAATTTCGTCCACAAAACTAGACGAAGCATACACATCAACGCGTAAATCTCGCAAAAGAAAATAATGCTCATATATGCCTACCCGTAGAATGCCATAATTGGGCGCCCATACTCCCAATCCTACGCGCACCTACCCCACGAATGACAAAATAATATATGTTGCCTATATACATGCACATAACTGTGAAAATAATGGCGTATCACACTCTCTCATAAATCCCTACTCCATCCTATCTCTGAAAGTCATCAAAATCCTAAAGTCCTTAAATTAAATCTCAACACCAAAAATCGATACATGCGGTACCTAACATCTACACTAAAATCTCTTCAATAATTTTCGTCTCCATAATCCATTATAAGGATCCTTAGGTCAAGCTTACTAATTCTAAACTCAATGCCTACAACGTCCTTAGCACAAAACTTTATACCTCCAAGAAACACATCTAACACGTATGCTAGACCCTGTACCTTATGGAGTAGGAATCAACAAAGGAAATCAAAGATTGTTAATATGGAAGCTAAACGGACTCATAACCTTCGAGACCTAAGACTATGCTCTAATACCATCTGTCACCCCCTGCCTAATTCTGGCGTCGGCTACCACCAAAACTAAATCGGGCGTGAGTAAATAAAATACCATTCTCAGCATGAGACAGATGTGAGACATATAAAATGAACCCACAATATAGATGATAATCAATCCCAAAAGATAAACCATCCAACTAAGCAACAAAAGATCCATCTACATGCTAAACTCAATGTAAAACCAATCTCTAATACTATGAAACCGAATAATCTCCAACTGAATCCAGTGAAATAATCGAATAAAACCCATACAACTTTGGAACTGAATAGCCCAATCAAAACCATAAACGTTGTCTCAAAGTAAATACGAAGGAATGGAAAACTAAACTAAATCAATACACATAAGGTAGAGCAACTCCAACTCCACATCCAAGAAAATCTCCAAATAATTCTATGACGCTTCTCCAAATACTATTTCCTGAAAAGTTAGTCAATGCACGAGTTCAGAGCCCCGAGATGAATACACACTACTCCCCATAAATAGGATCGTTGAACCCAGACAGTAGCTTTATACGCAATAAATATCACAATAGAGTATTTTTAAATAAACAGAATAATTAACCGCGATAAATATAAATCACTAACTACTTGCAGAGATCCCCATTTAAGAAGGCAGACCAATAATTAATTTCTTAATTCAATAATTATTAGGTATGGCGTTCCTCCTGCCTCGGGTGATAATTCACAAAAAGTCCTTATAGCAGTCCTCCCGCCATGAGTGATAATTCACAAAAGTGTCACACTTACCCATGCCAAAACGCCAACTGAATCCGTTTAAACTGTCGATCCCCCGCAATTTGACAAGGTTCCACACACGACATGATATAAATCGTCCAAGCTGACATGATTAAACTACCGGTCCCTGATACATTATGTCTTCACCAAATTTAATACCCATTTTTATCTTAGGCATTAATTCAAAATTTCACGATTTATAAATTACCCCACCTTTTTTATCGATGTGATATCCTCAAAATACCCCTTCGTACCATACCTAAGGGTCCCCAAGTTATCAATACGTCCTACCCTATGTATAGGATGAATTTCTAACATAAACCTCAACCTAGTCTCATGCATAGGCTAGCCTAACGATGATAAATTAATAAAAATCAGCCCACCTCTGACATAATAAAGTCGTAATAATGTACCCTCACTAGTCCCTAGAAGGCGTAAATCCTCAAAAAGGTCTACCCACTAGTCCCATGCCTAGAAGGCCTCCAAAAATATAGGGAGAGCATAAAATACCAACAACCCGTCGTCACAAAAGGCAACTAAATAATACCAACAAGTCAAACAAGCAATGATAACTAATCAACGTATAAAACTAAGCATGATAGTCCAATTCCATTAAATCTTACTTTAATTATCATAACATCATCAACACCCAAATAATCTCATTTAATTATTTTAAATTAAGTACACCGAGATTTCATCATTAATACAACAAAATTCCAATTTCATTATCACTACACAAATTATGTGACTTATACGCCCCCAAATTCATTTACTTCAAAACTAGGGTTTTTCTACATGCAACATTCACCAATAAAACCAAAAATTCACTCATAAATCCTACTTACCCAGGGGTATAAGAATATTATTCATATTAAAAGATTTCATAATAACAACCCCAAGTTATAAGTGTTCACTTTCTCTAATTAGATTGCTAATTGATTTTAAGAAAACATTAAATTAAGGTTTAGGCAACGCTCAAAATGCATAATACTAAAGGAAAAGAATAGAGTATTTATGCCTGATTTTAGTTGGATAAAAAATTTGAGTAGAAGGTTGAGCCCCTCTTGAGAAAACAACAATTGAATCTTCAAAACATGTTAAAAGTTGTGGCGAGGGGTTGAAGATGAGTGGAAATATGTTTTGAGAACCTTACTGGAGAAAATTTGAGAGAAAAAATGTTTTCGAAGTCCAACCCCATATCAGTTTGGTATATAAAAGGTTTAAGAGTTAAAATGCAATTAGGAGTCTAATCATCCACCGCCTATGTCGTTCGAACGAGGACAACTGTGGTTCGACCGACATGCGACGTGGTTCGAACGACATCAGTTGTCGTTTGAACGATCCCCACATCCAAAAAATGCAATATTTTAAAATCCAACTTTTTAAACGATAAATATTCTTAAAAAAGCACATACCAGTTAAACGATAAAATCCTTATAATATTTATAAAATACGTGAATTAATTCCTAATTGAAAATTTACTAACAAAACCAAGTTAAATTATCAAAGACCGTTAAATCCAAAATTTTATTTTTCTCCCAACTAATTAAAATCAATAATTAAATCACGGGGTGTTACATACTTCCCCACTAGCAAAGAATTTCATCCACAAAATTAGGCCAAGCATACACATCAACACGTAAATCTCGTAAAAGAAAATAAGGCTCATATATGGCTACCCGTCAAATGCCATAATTGGGTGCCCATTCACCCAATCCTACGCGCACGTACCCCACAAATGACAAAATAATATATATTGCCTATATACATGCGAATAACTATCAAAATAAGGGCGTACCACACTCTCTCATAAATCCCTACTTGATCATATCTCTGAAAGTCATCAAAATTCTAACGTCCTCAAATTAAATCTCAACTCCAAAAATCGAGAATTAATGTCACCACCAAATTTAATACCCATTTTTATCTTAGGCATTAATTCTCAATTTCACGATTTATAAATTACCCCACCCTTTTTATCGATGTGAAATCCTAAAAAAAATCTTAGTACCATACTTAAGGAGCCCTAAGTTATCAATACGTCCTACCCTATGTATAGGATGAATTTCTAACATAAACCTCAACCTAGTCTCATGCATAGGCTAGCGTAATGATGATAAATTAACAAAAATCATCCCACCTCCGACATAATAAAGTCGTAATAATGTACCCTCACTAGTCCCTAGAAGGCGTAAATCATCAAAAAGGCCTACCCACTTGTCCCATGCCTAGAAGGCATCTTAAAATATAGGGAGATCATAAACACCAAACAACCCGTCGTCACAAAAGGCAATTAAATAATACCAACAAGTCACACAACCAATCATAATTAATCAACGTATAAAACTACGTATGATAGTCCAATTCAATTAAATCTTAATTTAATTATCATAACATCATAAACACCTGATTAATCTCATTTAATTATTTTAAATTAAATACACCGAGATTTCATCATTAGTACAAAAAAATTCCAATTTCATTATCTCTACACAAATTATGTGACTTATGCACCCCCAAATTCATTTATTTCAAAACTAAGGTTTTTCTACATGCAACCCACACCAATAAAACAAAAAATTCACTCATAAATCCTTCGTACCCAAAGGTATAAGAATATTATTCATATTAAAAGATTTCATATAAATAACCCCAAGGTATAAGTGTCCACTTTATCTAATTATATTACTAATTGATTTTAAGAAAACATTAAACTAAGGTTTAGGCAGCACTTAAAACGCATAATACTAAAGAAAAATAATAGCGCATTCGTGCCTGATTTTAGTTGGATAAAAATTTTGAGTAGAAGGTTGAGCCCCTCTTGAGAAAACAACAATTAAATCATCAAAACTTGTTAAAATTTGGGGCTAGGGGTTGAAGATGAGAGGAAATGTTATTTGAAAACCTTACTGGAGAAAAAATGAGAAAAAAAGTATTTTTTGAAGTCCCACCCCGTATCAGTTTGGTATATAAAGGGTTTAAGAGTTAAATCGCAATTAGGAGTCTAATAATCCACAGCCTATGTCGTTTGAACGAGGACAACTGTCATTCGAACGACATGCAACTTCGTTCGAACGACATCAGCTGTCGTTTGAACGACCCCCACATCCAAAAAAGGCAATATTTTAAAATCCAACTTTTTGGACGATAAATATTCTTAAAAAAGCACATGGTAGTTAAACGATAAAAATCCTTATAATATTTTATAAAAGTCCCGAATTAATTCCTAATTGAAATTTTACTAACAAAACCAAGTTAAATTGTTAAAGACCATTAAATCCAAAATTTTATTTTTCTCCCAATTAATTAAAATCCATAATTAAAACACGGGGTGTTACATACTTCCCCACTAGCAAAGAATTTCGTCCACTAAATTAGACGAAGCATACACATTAACGTGTAAATCTCGCAAAAAAAATAAGGCTCATATATGTCTACCTGTAGAATGCCATAATTGGGCATCCATACACCCAATCCTACGCGTACCTACCCTAGGGATGACAAAATAATATATATTACCTATATAAATACGCATAATTATGAAAATAACGGCGTATCACAATCTCTCACAAATCCCCACTCGATCCTATCTCCGAAAGTCATCAAAATCCAAACGTCCTCAAATTAAATCTCAACACCAAAAATCGACACATGCGATACCTAACATCTACACTAAAATCTCTACAATAATTATCGTCTCTATAATCCATTCTGAGGATCCTCACATCAAGCTTACTAATTCTAAACTCAATGCCTACAATGTCCTTAGCACAAAACTTTATATCTCCAAGAAACACATCTAACACATATGCTAGACCCTCTACCTTAAGGAGTATGAATAAAAAAGGAAATCAAAGATCGGTAATGCGGAAGCTAAATGGACTCATAACCTATGAGACCTAATACTATGCTCTGATACCATCTGTCACACCCTGCCTAATTCTGGTGTCGGCTACCACCAAAACTAAGTCTAGCATGAGTAAATAAAACACCATTCTTAGCTTGAGACAGATATGAGACATATAAAATTAATCCACAAGATAAATGAAAATCAATCCGAAAAGATAAACCATCAAACTAACCGATAAAAGATCCATATCCATGCTAAACTCAAAGTAAAACTAATCTCTAATAATATCAAATTGAATAATCTCCAACTGAATGCAATGAAATAACTGAATAAAACCCATACAACTTTGGAACCGAATGGCCCAATCAAAACACTAAACGGTGTCTCAAAGTAAATACGAAGGAATGGAAAACTAAACTAAATCGATACGCATATGGTAGAGCAACTCCAACTGCACCTCCAAGAAAATCTCCAAATCATTCTATGCAGCATCTCCAAATATTATTTCCTGAAAAGTTAGTTAATGCACGAGGTCAGAGAGCCCTGAGCATGAATACGCACTACTCCCCACAAATAGGATCCTTGAACCCAGAAAGTAGCATTATACGCAATAAATATCACAATAGAGTAATTTAAAATAAATGAAATAATTAACCGCGATAAATATAAATCACTAACTACTCGCAGAGACCCCCATTTAAAAAGGCACACCAATATGATTTTGAATTCCCAAGTCCCGCGCAGTTAAGCTTTTATTAATTAACCCAAATTTCTCAAATATTTATGTTCTTACTTCATTAGTTATTAGGTATGGAGGTCCTCCCGCCTCGGGTGATAATTCACTAAAATTCATTATAGTAGTCCTCTCGCCATGAGTGACAATTCACCAAAGTGTCACACTTCCCCTTGCCAAAACCCCAATTGAATCTGTTTAAACTGTCAATCCCCCACAATTTGACAAGGTTTCACACACAACATGACATAAATGGTCCAAGCTGACACGGTTAAACTGTCGAACCCTGATACATTATGTCGCCACCAAATTTATACCCATTTTTATCTTAGGCATTAATTCTCAATTTCACAATTTATAAATTACACCCACCCTTTTTATCGATGTGACATCGTCAAAATACCCCTTAGTACCATACCTAAGGGTCCCCAAGTTATAAACACGGCCTACCCTATTTATAGGATGAATTTCTAACATAAACCTCAACCTAGTCTCATGCATAGGCTAGCTTAACGATGATAAATTAACAAAAACCAACCCATCCCCGACATAATAAAGTCGTAATAATGTACCCGCACTAGTCCCTAGAAAGCGTAAATCATCAAAAAGGCATACCCACTAGTACCATTCCTGAAGGCATCCTAAAATATAGGGAGCGCATAAACACCCAACAACCCGTCGTCACAAAAGGCAATTAGATAATACGAACAAGTCACACAACCAATCATAGTTAATCAACTTATAAAACTACGCATGATAGTCAAATTCAATTAAATCTTAATTTAATTATCATAACTTCATAAACATCCAATTAATCTCATTTAATTATTTTAAATTAAATACACCGAGATTTCATCATTAATACAACAAAATTCCAATTTCATTATCTGGACACAAATTACGTGACTTATACGCCCCCAAATTCATTTATTTCAAAACTAGGATTTTTCTAAATTCAACTTACACCAATAAAACCAAAAATTCACTCATAAATCCTACGTACTCAAGGGTATGTGAATATTATTCAGATTAAAATATTTCATAAAAACAACCCCAAGTTATAAGTGTCCACTTTCTCTAATTAGATTTCTAATTTATTTTAAGAAAACATTAAATTAAGGTTTAGGCAACTCTTAAAATGCATAATAGTAAAGGAAAAGAATAGAGTATTCATGCCTAATTTTAGTTGGATAGAAAAATTGTGTAGAAGGTTGAGCCCCAATTGAGGAAACAACAATTGAATCTTCAAAACTTGTTAAAAGTTTGGGCGAGGGGTGGAAATGAGAGGAAATATGTTTTGAGAACCTTACTGGAGAAAATTTAAGAGAAAAAGTGTTTTCCGAAGTCCCACCCCGTATCAGTTTGGTATATAAAGGATTTAAGAGTTAAAACGCAATTAAGAGTCTAATCATCCACTGCCTATGTCGTTCGAACGAGGACAATTGTGGTTCGACCGACATGCGACGTCGTAAAAACGACATCAGTTGTCATTTGAACGACCCCACATCCAAAAAATGCGATCTTTTAAAATCTGACTTTTTAAACGATACATATTCTTAAAAAAGCACCTGCGAGTAAAACGATAAAAATCCTTATAATATTTTATGAAATACCCCACTTAATTCCTAGTTAAAAATTTACTAACAAAACCAATTTAAATTCTTAAAGACCATTAAATAAAAAAATTTAGTTTTCTCCCAATTAATTAAAATCAATAATTAAAACACGGGGTGTTACATACTTCCCAACTAGCAAAATATTTCGCCCACGAAATTAGACGAAGCATACACATCAACGCGTAAATCTCGCAAAAGAAAATAAGTCTCATATATGACTACCCGTAGAATGATATAATTGGGCGCCGATACACCCAATCCTACGCGCACCTACCCCATGAATGACAAAATAATATATATGGCCTATATACATACACATAACTATGAAAATAAGGGTGTATCACACTCTCTCACAAATCCCCACTTGATCCTATCTCCAAAGTCATCAAAATCCTAACGTCTTCAAATTAAATCTCAACACCAAAAATCGATACATGCAGTACCTATTATCTGCACTAAAATCTCTACAATAATTATCGTCTCCATAATACATTCTAAGGATCCTCACATCAAGCTTACTAATTCTAAATTCAATGCCTACAGCGTCCTTAGCACAAAACTTTATATCTCCAAGAAACACATCTAACACGTATGCTAGACCCACTACCTTAAGGAGTACGAATCAACAAAGGAAATCAAAGATCGGTAACGCGTAAGCTAAAAGGACTCATAACCTACGAGACCTAAGACTATGCTCGAATACCATCTGTCACACCCTGCCTAAATCTGGCGTCAGCTACCATCAAAACTAACTGTGGCGTGAGTAAATAAAACACCATTCTTAGCATGAGATAGATATGAGACATATAAAATTAATCCACGAGATAAATGATAATCAATCCCAAAAGATAAACCATCCAACTAAGAGATAAAAGATCCATCTCCATGCCTAACTCAAAGTAAAACCAATCTCTAGTAATATGAAACCGAATAATCTCCAACTGAATCCAGTGAAATAACTGAATAAAACCCATACAACTTTGGAACCGAATGGCCCAATCAAAACCATATACGGTGTCTCAAAGTAAATACGAAGGAATTGTTAAACTAAAACAAATCAATATGCATAAGGTATAGAAACTCCAACTGCACCTCCGAGCAATTCTCCAAATAATTCTATGCATCTTCTCCAAATACTTTATCTTAAAATGTTAGTCAATGCACGAGGTCGGAGCCCCGAGCTTGAATACACACTATTCTCCTCAAATAGGATCCTTGAACCCATATAACTGCATTATACTCTATAAATATCACAATAGAGTATTTTAAGTTAAATGGAATAATTAATCGCGATAAATATAAATCACTAACTACTCTTAGAGGTCCCCATTTAAAAAGGCACACCTATATAATTTTAAATTCCCAAGTCCCGCGGAGTTAATCTTTTATTAATTAACCCAAATTTCTCAAATATTTATGTTCTTACTTAAATAATTATTAGGAATGGCGGACCTCCCCCCTCGGGTGATAATTCACCAAAATTCATTATGGCAGTCCTACCGCAATGAGTGATAATTCACCGAAGTCTCACACCTACCCTTGCCAAAACCCCCAACTGAATCCGTTTAAACGGTCTATCCCCCGCAATTTGACAAGGTTCCACACACGACACGACATAAATCATTCAAGCTGACCCGATTGAACTATCGGTCCTTGATATACCCATTTTTATCTTAGGGGTTAATTCTCAATTTCACAATTTATAAATTACCCCACCCTTTTTATCGTTGTGAGATCCTCAAAATACCCCTTAGTCCCATACCTAAGGGTCCTTAAGTTATCAATACGTCCTGCCCTATGTATAGAATTAATTTCTAACATAAATCTCAACCTAGTCTGATGCCTAGGCTAGCGTAACGACAATAAACTAACAAAAATCAGCCAACTCCCAACATAACAAAGTCGTAATAATGTATCCTCACTAGTCCCTAGAAGGCGTAAATCATCAAAAATGCCTACCCACTAGTCCCATGCCTAGACGGCATCCTAAACTATAGGGCGAGCATAAATACCCAACAACTTGTCGTCACAAAAGGCAATTAAATAATACCAACAAGTCACACAACCAATCCTAATTAATCAACGTATAAAACTACGCATGATAGTCCAATTCAATTAAATCTTAATTTAATTATCACAACATCATAAACACCCAATTAATCTCATTTAATTATTTTAAATTAAATACACTGAGATTTCATCATTAATACAACAAAATTCTAATTTCATTATCTCTACACAAATTACGTGAGTTATACGCCAACAAATTCATTTATTTCAAAACTAGGATTTTTCTACAGGCAACCTACACCAATAAAACAAAAAATTCACTCACAAATCCTACATACTCAAGGGTATAAGAATATTATTCAGATTAAAAGATTTCATAAAAATAACCCCAAGTTATAAGTGTCCAGTTTCTCTAATTAGATTGCTAATTGATTTTAAGAAAACATTAAATTAAGGTTTAGGCAACACTTAAAACGCATAATACTAAAGGAAAAGAATAGAGTATTCATGCCTGATGTCAGTTGGATACAAAATTTAAGTTGAAGGTTGAGCCCCTCTTGAGAAAACAACAATTGAATCTTCAAAACTTGTCAAAATTTGGGTCTAGCGACTGAAGATGAGAGGAAATATGTTTTGAGAACCTTACTAGAGAAAATTTGAGAGAAAAAAGTTTTTTCGAAGTCCCACCCCGTATCAGTTTGGCATCTAAAGGGTTTAAGAGTTAAAACGCAATTAGGAGTCTAATCATCCACCGCCTATGGCATTTGAATGAGGACAACTGTCATTCTAATGACATGCGACGTCGTTCGAACGACATCAGCTGTCGTTTGAACGACCCCCACATCCAAAAAACGCACCCTTTTAAAATCCGACTTTTTAAACGATAAAGATTCTTAAAAAAGCACCTGCAAGTTAATCGATAAAAATCTAGATAATATTTTAAAAAACACCCGAATTAATTCCTAATTGAAAATTTACTAAAAAAACCAAGTTAAATTCTTAAAGACAATTAAATCCAAAATTTTAGTTTTCTCCCAATTAATTAAAATCAATAATTAAAACACGGGGTGCTACATACTTCACCTCTAGCAAAGAATTTCTTCCACGAAATTAGATGAAGCATAGACATCAATGCGTAAATCTCGCAAAAGAAAATAAGGCTCTTATATGCCTACCCCTAGAATGTCATAATTGGGCTCCCATACGACCAATCCTACACACACCTACCCCACGAATGACAAAATTATATATATTGCCTATATACATACGCATAACTATGAAAATAACGGCGTATCACACTCTCTCACAAATCCCCACTCGATCCTATCTTCGAAAGTCATCAAAATTCTAATGTCCTCAAATTAAATCTCAACACCAAAAATTGATACATGCGATACCTAACATCTGCACTAAAAGCTCTACAATAATTATTGTCTCCATAATCCATTCTAAAGATCCTCACATCAATCTTACTAATTCTAAACTCAATGCTTACAACGTCCTTAGCACAAAACTTAATATATCCAAGAAACACATCTAACACGTATGCTAGACCCTGTACCTTAAAGAGTACGAATAAACAAAGGAAATCAAAGACCGGTAACACGGAAGCTAAATGGACTCATAACTTATGAGACCTAAGACTATGCTCTGATACCGTCTACCACACCATGCCTAATTCTGGCGTCGGCTACCACCAAAACTAAGTGTGGCCTGAGTAAATATAACACCATTCTTAGCATGAGACAGATATGAAACATATAATATTAATCCAAAAGATAAATGATAATTAATCCCAAAAGATAAAGCATCCAAATAAGCGATAAAAGATCCATCTCCATGCTAAACTTAAAGTAAAATCAATCTCTAGTAATATGAAACCGAATAGTCTCCAACTGAATCCAGTGAAATACCTGAATAAAACCCAGACAACTTTGGAATCGAATGACCCAATCAAAACCATAAATGGTGTCTCAAAGTAAATAGGAAGGAATGGAAAACTAAAATAAATAAATACGCATAAGGTAGAGAAACTACAACTGCACCTCTAAGAAAATCTCCAAATAATTCTATGCAACTTCTCCAAATGCTATTTCCTAAAATGTTAGTCAATGCACGAGGTCGAAGCCCAGAGCATGAATACACACAATTCCCCTCAAATAGGATCCTTGAACCCAGACAATGGCATTATACGCAATAAATATCACAATAGAGTATTTTAAATTAAACGGAATAAATAACCGTGATAAATATAAATCACTAAATACTCGCAGAGATCCCCATTTAAAAAGGCACACCAATATGATTTTAAATTCCCAAGCCCCGCGGATTTAATCTTTTATTAATTAACCCAAATTTATCAAATATTTATGTTCTTACTTCAATAATTATTAGGTATGGCGATCCTCCCGCCTCGGGTAGGGGTGGCAATTCGGGTTAGTCGTGTCATTTTCGGGTCGCGTTGATTTTTATTTTGGTATAAGTTTTGGGTACTCTTAAATCTATACAAGTTAATCTGGTCATGTTCGGGTTATTACCGTAAATGGGTTATCAGGTCAAAAATTACCAGCTCTAGCCTCGGGTGATAATTCACCAAAATTCATTATGGTTGTCCTACCGCAATGAGTGATAATTTAAAAAAGTGTCACACTTTTCCTTGCCAAAACGCCAACTAAATCCGTTTAAACTGTCGAACTTCCGTAATTTGACAAGGTTCCACGCACGACAGGAAATAAATCGTCCAAGCTGACCCGGTTAAACTTTCGGTCCCTCATACATTATGTCGCCACCAATTATAATACCCATTTTTATCTTAGGCGTTAATTCTCAATTTCACAATTTATAAATTACCCCACCCTTTTTATCGATGTGAGATCCTCAAAATACCCCTTAGTCCCATACCTAAGGTTCCCCAAGTTATCAATACGTCCTACCCTATGTATAGGATGAATTTCTAACATAAACCTTAACCTAGTCTCATGCCTAGGCTAGCGTAACGATGAAAAAATTAACAAAAATCAGCCAACCCCCGACATAACAAAGTCGTAATAATGTATCCTCACTAGTCCCTAGAAGGCGTAAATCATCAAAAAGACCTACCCACTAGTCCTATGCCTAGAAGGCATCCTAAAATATAGGGAGATCATAAATACCCAACAACCCGTCGTCACAAAAGGCAATTAAATATTACCAACAAATCACACAACCAATCATAATTAATCAACGTAAAGAAATACACATGATAGTCCAATTGAATTAAATCTTAATTTAATTATAACAACATCATAAACACCCAATTAATATCATTTAATTATTTTAAATTAAATACGCTGAGATTTCATCATTAATACAACAAAATTCCAATTTCATTATCTCTACACAAATTACGTGACTTATATGCCTCCAAATTCATTTATTTCAAAACTAGGGTTTTTCTACATGCAACCTACACCAATAAAACCAAAAATTCACTCATAAATCCTACGTACCCAAGGGTATGAGAAAATTATTCTGATTAAAAGATTTCATAAAAATAACCCCAAGTTTTAAGTGCCCGCTTTCTCTAATTAGATTGCTAATTGATTTTAAGAAAACATTAAATTAAGGTTTAGGCAACACTGAAAATGCATAATACTAAAGGAAAAGAATAGAGTATTTATGCCTGATTTTAGTTAGATAAAAAATTTGAGTAGAAGGTTGAGCCCCTCTTGAGAAAACAACAATTGAATCTTCAAAACATGTTAAAAGTTGTGGCGAGGGGTTGAAGATGAGTGGAAATATGTTTTGAGAACCTTACTGGAGGAAATTTGAGAGAAAAAGTGTTTTTCGAAGTCCAACCCCATATCAGTTTGTCATATAAAAGGTTTAAGAGTTAAAACGCAATTATAATTCTAATCATCCACCGCCTATGTCGTTCGAACGAGGACAACTGTGGTTCGATCGACATGCGACGTGGTTCGAACGACATCAGTTGTCGTTTGAACGACCCCCACATCCAAAAAATCCACTCTTTTAAAATCCAACATTTTAAACGATAAATATTCTTAAAAAAGCACCTACCACTTAATCTATAAAAATCCTGATAATATTTTATAAAACACCCGAATTAATTCCAAATTGAAAATTTTCTAACAAAACCAAGTTAAATAATTAAAGACAATTAAATCCGAAATTTTAGTTTTCTCCCGACTAATTAAAATCAATAATTAAAACATGGGGTGTTACATACTTCCCTTATAGTAAAGAATTTCGTCCACGAAATTAGAGGAAGCATCCACATCAACGCGTAAATATCGTAAATGAAAATAATGCTCATATATGCCTTCCCGTAGAATGCCATAATTGGGCGCCCATACACCCAATCATACGCGCACCTACCCCACGAACGACAAAATAATATATATTGCCTATATACATACGCCTAACTATGAAAATAACGGCATATCACACTCTCTCACAAATCTCCACTCGATCCTATCTCCGAAAGTCATAAAAATCCTAACATCTTGAAATTAAATCTCAACACCCAAAATCGATACATGCGATACCTAACTTCTGCACTAAAATCTCTACAATAATTATCGTCTCCATAATCCATTCTAACGATCATCACATCAAGCTTACTAATTCTAAACTCAATGCCTTCAACATCCTTAGCACAAAACTTTATATCTCCAAGAAACACATCTAACACGTATGCAAGATCCTCTACCTTAAGGAGTACGAATCAACAATGGAAATCAAAGATCGGTAACGCGAAAGCTAAACGGACTCATAAGCTACAAGACCTAAGACTATGCTCTGATACCATATGTCACACCCTGCCTAATTCTGGCATCGGCTACCACCAAAACTAAGTATAGCGTGAGTAAATAAAACACCATTCTTAGCATGAGATAGATATGAGACATATAAAATTAAACAACAAGATAAATGATAATCAATCCCGAAAGATAAACCATCCAACTATACGATAAAAGATCCATCTCCATGCTAAACTCAAAGTAAAACCAATCTCTAATAATATGAAACCGAATAATCTCCAACCGAATCCAGTGAAATAACTGAATAAAACCCATACAACTTTGGAACCGAATGGCCCAATCAAAACCATAAACCGTGTCTCAAAGTAAATACGAAGGAATTGTTAAACTAAAACAAATCAATATGCATAAGGTATAGAAACTCCAACTGCACCTCTAAGTAATTCTCCAAATAATTCTATGCAGCTTCTCCAAATACTATTTCCTAAAATGTTAGTCAATGCACGAGGTCGGAGCCCCGAGCATAAATACACACTATTCCCCTCAAACAGTATCCTTCAACCCATATAATTTCATTATACTCTATAAATATCACAATAGAGTATTTTAAATTGAACGAAATAATTAATCGCGATAAATATAGATCACTAACTACCCGCAGAGATCCCCATTTAAAAAGGCACACCAATATAATTTTAAATTCCCAAGTCCCGTGGAGTTAATCGTTTATTAATTAACCCAATTTTCTCAAATATTTATGTTCTTACTTCAATAATTATTAGGTATGGAGGTCCCCCCGCCTCGGGTTATTATTCACCAAAATGCATTACAGCAGTCCTCCCGCCATGAGTGATAATTCCCCAAATTGTAAAACTTCCCCTTGCCAAAACGCCAACTGAATCCGTTTAAACTGTAGATCCCCCGCAATTTGACAGGGTTCCACACACGACATAACATAAATCGTCCAAGATGACCAGTTAAACTGTCGGTCCCTATACATTATGTCACCACAAATTTTAATACCCATTTTTATCTCAGGCATTAATTCTCAAATTCACAATTTCTAAATTACCCCACCCTTTTTATAGATGTGAGATCCTCAAAATACACCTTAGTCTCATACCTAAGGGTCCCCAAGTTATCAATACGTCCTACCCTATGTATAGGATGAATTTCTAACATAACCCTCTACCTAGTCTTATGCCTTGGCTACCATAACAAAGATAAATTAACAAAAATCAGCCCACCCCAGACATAACAAAGTCGTAATAAAGTACCCTTACTAGTCCCTAGAAGTCGTTAATCATCAAAAAGGCCTACCCACTAGTCCCATGCCTAGAAGACATCCTAAAATATAGGGAAAGCATAAATACCCAACAACCCGTTGTCACAAAAGGAAATTAAATAATACCAACAAGTCACACAACCAATCATAATTAATCAACATATAAAACAACGCATGATAGTCCAATTCAATTAAAACTTAATTTAATTATCAAAACGTCATAAACACCCAATTAGTCTCATTTAATTATTTTAAATTGAATACATAGAGATTTCATAATTCATACGACAGAATTCCAATTTCACTCTACAAAAATTACGTGAGTTATACGCCCCTAAATTCATTTATTTCAAAACTAGGGTTTTTGTACATGCAACCTACACCAATAAAACCAAAAATTCACTCATAATCTTATGTACCCAAGGGTGTAAGAATATTATTCAGATTAATATATTTCATAAAAACAACCCCAAGTTATAAGAGTCCACTTTCTCTAATTAGATTGTTAATTGATTTTAAAAAATATTAAATTACGGTTTAGGCAACACTTAAAACGCATAATACTAAAGGAAAAGAATAGAGTATTCATGCCTGATTTTAGTTGGATAAAAAATTTGAGTAGAAGGTTGAGCCCCACTTGAGAAAACAACAATTGAATCTTCAAAACTTGTTAAAAGTTGGGGCTAGGGGTTGAAGTTGAGAGGAAATAAGTTTTGAGAACCTTACTGGAGAAAATTTAAGAGAAAAACTGTTTTTTGAAGTCCCACCCCATACAGTTTCGTAAGAGTCTAATCATCCACTGCCTATGTCGTTCGAACGAGGACAACTGTCGTTCGAACGACATCAGCTGTCGTTTGAACGACACCCACATCCAAAAAATGCAATCTCTTAAAATCCCACTTTTTAAATGATAAATACTCTTAAAAAAACACTTGTCTGTTAAACGATAAAAATCCTTATAATATTTTATAAAAGACCCGAATTAATTCCTAATTGTGAATTTACTAACAAAACCAAGTTAAATTCTTAAAGACCATTAAATCCAAAATTTTAATTTTCTCCCAATTAGTTAAAATAAATAATTAAAACACGGGGTATTACATACTTCCCCACTACCAAAGAATTTCGTCCACAAAATTAGACGAAGCATACACATCAACGCGTAAATCTTGCAAAAGAAAATAAGTCTCATATATGCCTACCCGTAGAATGCCATAATTGGGCGCCCATACACCCAATCCTACGTTCACCTACCCCACGAGCGATAAAATAATATATATTGCCTATATACATACGCATAACTATGAAAATAATGGCGTACCACACTCTCTCATAAATCCCCATTCGATCCTATCTCCGAAAGTCATCAAAATCCAAACGTCCTCAAATTAAATCTAAACACCGAAAATTGATACATGTTATACCTAACATCTGTACAAAAATCTCTGCAATAATTACTGTCTCCATGATCCATTCTAAGGATCCTCGCATCAAGCTTACTAATTCTGAACTCAATGCCTACAATGTCCTTAGCACAAAAACTTATATTTCCAAGAAACACATCTAATACGTATGCTAGACCCTCTACCTTAAGGAGTATGAATCAAAAAAGGAAATCAAAGATCGGTAACGCGGAAGCTAAACGGACTCATAAGCTACGAGACCTAAGACTATGCTCTGATACCATTTGTCACACCCTGCCTAATTCTGGCGTCGGTTACCACAAAAACTAAGCCTGGTGTGAGTAAATAAAACACCATTCTTAGAATGAGACAGATATGAGACATATAAAATTAATCCACAAGATAAATGATAATCAGTCCCAAAAGTTAAACCATCCAACTAAGCGATAAAAGATCCATCTCAATGCTAAATTTAAAGTAAAACCAATCTCTAATAATATGAAACTGAATAATCTCCAACTGAATCCAGTGAAATAACTGAATAAAACCCGTACAACCTTGGAACCGAATGGCCTAATCAATACCATAAACGGTGTCTCAAAGTAAATACAAAGGAATGGAAAACTAAACTAAATCAATACGTATAAGATAGAGCAACTCCAACTGCACCTCCAAGCAAATCTCCAAATAATTCTATGAAGCTTCTCTAAATACTATTCCCTGAAAAGTTAGTCAATGTACGAGGTCAGAGCCCCGAGCATGAATACACACAACTCCCCTTAAATAGGATCTTTGAACCCAGACAGTAAAATTATACGCAATAAATATCATAATAGAGTATTTCAAATTTAATGGAAATTAACCGTGATAAATATAAATTACTAACTACTCGGAGAGATGCCCATTTAAAAAGGCACACCAATATGATTTTAAATTCCAAAGTCTCGCGGAGTTAATCTTTTATTAATTAACCCAAATTTCTCAAATATTTATGTTCTTACTTCAATAATTATTAGGTATGGCGGTCCTCCCACCTCGGGTGATAATTCACCAAAATGCATTATTGCAGTCCTCCCGTCATGAGTGATAATTCACCAAAGTGTCACACTTCCCCTTGCCAAAACGCCAACTGAATCCATTTAGACTGTCGATCGCCCGTAATTTGACAAGGTTCCACACACGACACGACATAAATCATCCAAGCAGACCCGGTTAAACTATCGGTCCCTCATACATTATGTCGTAACTAATTTTAATACCCATTTTTATCTTACGAATTAATTCTCAATTTCACAATTTATAAATTACCCTACCCTTTTTATCGATGTGAGATCCTCAAAATACCCCTTAGTCCCATACCTAGGGGTCCCCAAGTTATCAATACGTCACACCCTATGTATAGGATGCATTTCTAACATAAACCTCAACCTAGTCTCATGCATAGGCTAGCATAACGAAGATAAATTAACAAAAATCAGCCCACCCCCGACATAACAAAGTCGTAATAATGCACCCTCACTAGTCTCTGGATGGAATCAATTATCAAAAAGGCCTACCCACTAGTCCCTTGCCTAGAAGTCATCCTAAAATATAGGGAGAGCATAAATACCCAACAACCCGTCGTCATAAAAGGCAATTAAATAATACCAACAAGTCACACAACCAAACATAATTAATCAACGTTTAAAACTACGCATGATAGTCCAATTCAATTAAATCTTAATTTAATTATCAAAACATCATAAACACCTAATTACTCTCATTTAATTTTTTAAAATTAAATACACCAAGATTTCATCATTAATACAATAAAATTCCAATTTCATTATCTCTACACAAATTACGTGAGTTATACGCCTCGAAATTCATTTATTTCAGAACTAGGGTTTTTTTACATGCAACTTACACCAATAAAACCAAAAATTCACTCATAAATCCTACGTACCCAAGGGTATAAGAATATTATTCAGATTAAAAGATTTCATGAAAACAACCCCAAGTTATAAGTGTCCCCTTTCTCTAATTAAATTGTTAATTGATTTTAAGAAAACATTAAATTAAGGTTTAAGCAACACTTAAAACGCATAATACTAAAGGAAAAGAATAGAGTATTCATGCCTGATTTTAGTTGGATAAAAAATTTGAGTATAAGGTTGAGCCCCTCTTGAGAAAACAACAATATTATCTTCAAAACTTTTTAAAAGTTGGGGATAGGGGTTGAAGATGAGAGGAAATATGTTTTGAGAACCTTACTCGAGAAAGTTTGAGAGAAAAATTATTTTTCGAAGTCCCAACCCCGTATCAATTTGGTAGATAAAGGGTTTAAGAGTTATGACGCACTTTGGAGTCCAATCATCCACCGCGTCTGTCGTTCGAACGATATGCGACGTCATTCGAACGACATCAGTTGTCGTTTGAAGGACCCCCACATCCAAAAATATGCAATCTTTTAAAATCTGACTTTTTAAACTGATAAATATTCTTAAAAATGCACCTGCCAGTTAAACGATAAAAATCATTATAACCTTTTATAAAAGACCCGAATTAATTCCCGATTGAAGATTTACTAACAAAACCAAGTTAAATTCTTAAAGACCATTAAATACAAAATTTCATTTTTCTCCTAATTAATTAAAATCAATGATGAAAACACGGGGTGTTACACGCGACTCCTGGCTGAGATAAATCCAAATACGCCAATCTCACTTGCTATGACGCTTAATAATTTCCATAAATTATTTACTATCCACTTAGTAAATTTAACACGCAATATTAATCATTATATCTATCTCTTTATTAGTATTTAATAACCACAAAATTATTTTATTATATTAAATAACGCCACTCATGTAATTTAAAGTAAAACGAATAAATTATGAAATTAATTAAATTCCAAGTATGCAGAAATACAGAGTATTATATCATGTTGTCTACCATCTCGCACATCTATTATACTATTGGCATTGTTAGCATTTTCTAGTTCTAATACATTTGAGGATCACTGGACTGCTGTGAAGCACATTCTCATGTATGTCAAGAGGTCTAGAGATTATGTGTTTGTTTAATCAACATACAATCTATTACCCCTTCCATAAAGTCATATTTTTTATCGAATAGGGGTGCTAGGAAATCCACCTAGAGATATGTGTTCATCATAGAAGGTGGAGCCATAGGTTGGAGGATTGTCATGCAATACTATGGACTCGACATGGAAACCGAGTATGTTGCCACTTTGGAGGCAACAAAAGGGGTTGTTTGTCTTTAGAACTCCCTAAGTGATGTTCTTTCAGTGCAGTCAACAATAGTGGCGCGGTTACAAATTTAAAAGAAGCAAGGTCTCATCATAGGGCAAAGCACATTACAAGGTTCACCTAATTCAGGAGATCATGCAAAGGGGTGGCATCATTGTGACCAAGATTGCAACAGAGGGAAACCTGGTTGATCCTTTTACAAAAATCATGCCATCTAAGACTTTCAAAAGTCACGTAGAAGGAATGGGATTCAAGTTCATGGTCACATGGCTTTATGATTAAGTGGGAGAGTTTAATGCTATTCTTAAATTGTTTTTTTAGAGGAAAAAAATATGCTCCTCCTTCTCTCTAGACTCCCCCTTTCCAATACCGTCTTCTACACCCTACGTTACACCCCGTCCAAACCTTGTTTCACCCGCTGATCACTCATGGCTTCTAATGCATGTTTGCAAACCCCACCTGCCTCTATGAGGCTTCTGGAAAACCCTAAAACATTATTGCTTGATGTTATTTTCTCTGTAAATGAGCCCTGTTTGGGTGCCGTAAAGAAGGTGAACGTGTACCGACCATCCCCGACTGTGGCTCGTCTTGCTATTCGTGGAAAGCTAGTTGGTGATGTTATGGACGTTGTTCCCACCCTACTCAAAGGTCAGACCATGGAGTTAGTCCCTTACGAAGCTGATGGAATCCCTTTAGATTATATGGTGGACCTCTCTTCAAACGATTTGGAGCTTGAAGAAGTATATGTGGGGGCCTTGTGGGATAACATTTCTAGGGTGAACAAAAACGTGAGTAGATTGAAAGTATTGTCCGATGAAAATAACGATTGTTGGGAGTTTTCGGAAGTAAGGGTTTTACCCAAGAAGATGTTAAGACTTTAGATGTCCCGATGACCGAAAAGGTAAAGGCACCAACTCGCCTATGATGGTGGGTAGGGTTGAGGGACAACAGTGTGATGGTGTACTTGTTAGAGGCGTGGGGCTCAAAAATTTTGACAGTGGTAAGGATGTTGGTGTTACCAACCTCAAAACATCCCATGACAGGTCTGATGTCTATACTGCAATTGCTGGGTTGAGTACAGTAAATAGCATGGCTGATGGGAAGTCTACCTCTAGCGTTGACTCCATTATCACAGTTAAACCACCTGTCGAGGTGGCATCCGGAGGTCATGGACGGTGGGTGAACTGTATGGTGGGTTATTTTTCGGGGACTAAACTTCCATATTCCCTTGTGAACACGATGGAGTTTAAATTATGGGGGAAGTGTGGCCTAACAAAGGTCATAACGCATGATAAGGGATTCTTTTTCTTTCTCTTTGATAACCCTACACAAAGATACGAGGTGATTGATAATGGGGCATGGCATTTTGGGGGAATTACCATCATTCTCAAAAAATGGCAACCAAACTTTAAGTTTGATAAAGACACACTGAAGAAGATACCTATGTGGGTTAAATTTTATGATATCCCAGTGCAACTTTGGACTGAGGAGGGACTGAGTTACGTTGCCAACTCTGTGGGTCTTCCATTGTATGTTGATGCGATGACGGAAGATATGAAGAGGATTACCTTTGCCCGTATATGTATTGATGTGTATCGGGGCTAGGCTTCACCTGCCTCTGGTTTGAGGTGCGTCGGTCATCGTGTCATGGGTTGGAGGATAAGTTGAATCGAGAGGTCGTCGGCGGGGTTAAAGGGGATAGACTGGCGACGGGTATGGGGTTGGGTTGGTTGGGTCAGCCCACAAGGGTGAGGTTGAAGTAGGGGTTGGCCAAACGGGTTGGGGCTGCTATTGGGGTATACCCGATTTCGGGTGTTGGTATTGAGTGAATAGAGAGATGGTTATGGTGGTTTGGATTTTGGGTTTTGATGGAGGAGAGAGAAAGGGGTGAAGGGAGTGAGGTTGAAGGTGATGAATAGTAGTGTAAGGGTGTGTTTGGGTGTAGGTATGTTAGTGTGTGAGTGGTTTGTTTGTGTTTGGTTTGTACACCTAAAAAATATGACACTAAAAAAATAAAACTAAATAAAATAAAAAATTAAAATCTAATAAAACTAAAAACAAACATCTCAAACTAATAAGAAAATGAAAATAAAAAGAAATAAAATAAAACTCTATTAAAACTAAAAAAATATAATCCTAATAAAACTAAAGTGAAAGAAATTAAAATATAATAATAAAAATAAATAAATTTCAAAAAACTAATCCTAAAAAAATAAAGATAAAAAATTAAAAACTAATAAAAATCAAAATCAGAATAACAAAATAAAAAAAAAATAGAAATTTAATCCTAGAAATTTCTAACTAAATCTAAATAAATCCTAAAAATAAAATGACTAAAAATAAAAATCTAGAAAAATAATAAAGGTACAAACTCAACACACACAGGGCTTGGGGAATGGTCTGGGCTCGGTGTAGGCTTAGGCTTGGGTTACGGGACTGTTTTGGGGCATCAGATCGCATTGGGGCAAGCTCAGAATGGACTTCTCACTTCACGGTCTCTTTGGATTTCTTCGATGCATGATTTTGACCGTTTTTGAGTTGCAATTGTACTAATTTAGCATTATTTGTACCGCAACTGCGTCTGGACCTGAGAAATGATAAAATATGAACATAAGGCCAATTTTAATTAAAACGAGCGACTAAAATGCATCTATTCGGGGTATAAAATAGACACTTTGGGGTGCTTATCACATCACCCCCAAACTGAACATTGCTAGTCCTCGAGCAAAATTAGAGAGA
The DNA here is from genome assembly GCA_949130495.1 of Sambucus nigra. Taxonomy (NCBI): domain Eukaryota; kingdom Viridiplantae; phylum Streptophyta; class Magnoliopsida; order Dipsacales; family Adoxaceae; genus Sambucus; species Sambucus nigra. The sequence goes on from OX422223.1 coordinate 263,757,072, forward strand.
AAAACAGAGATAAGTAACCAAAAGTGTGCCACTTTTGCAGGCACTATCGATTGCACTTAGCATGTGCAATAAGACATTAAACCTATAGGTTGCCCTACAGGACGAGTGGTATCTCGTGAGGGTTTTCAGTGAATGTACCCACAAAATTCAAAAACTTATTAGAATGCAGTATATGAGTAGATGATGAAATGCTATACAACCCAACTTAAAAAAACATCAAGGAACACCGTATTCAAATATCAAAATAAGATATGAAATTACTTAATACCAAAAGCGTAATCCTTCCTAAAACTCAGCATGTGTTGTGTGAAACAATTTTACGTATCATTAGAGTAATTCTAAGATCGCCTTTATAGGATCAACGTTTTGACTTCAATTCTCACTGGATATAACTCTCTGAATCGAACTCTCTGAGAATTGGGTAAGTGTATCTCTCTAGTGTGTGAGGATGTGAGTAAATGTAAACAAGTTCAAACGTATCACACACTTTATAAAGAAGGACGGATACGTGAAAAAATATGATCTCATGAAAGAATTCTAACCACTATGTCGAGAATGTCAAGTTATTCACCATATAATCTTTTCCTTTGCACGAACACTTTACCAAGGGTGAAAAATGTAATTTATGACTGGTATGTAGGGATAATGAATTGAAGAAGATGAATGATGGGGTGTTTTGAGAAGAGTGAAAAATTTTGACTGATTATTGTCTTCATTATTTGAACATATGATCTCATCTTTATTTTTCTTCTTTTCTTTTTTTTTTTTCTTTCTTTGCTCATTTTTCCATTTTTTTTTTTGTATTGCGATACATTTTTCTTTTCATAACACAAATGAAGACAATTTACATGAGAATTTCAAGCACTCTTTTTCTCAAAAACGATGAAAATCATGGATGGTATTTGGGACATAGATGGGTAAGGAAAATATGGGATGATATTTAGATGGAGTGAAGGGTAAAAAATGGTAAGTGATGGAAAAATCGGTTTAGTGCTCGGGATAACTACAAGACACAAGTTTCTTATAACTCGAAAATAATGTCATTCTCAGTGATTAAGCCAAATTTAAAAAAATGAGACCATGCAAGGACTAAGTGTGGTATCCAAAGAAAGTTGAGTCAACTTGTGACTCGGAGATACGTAAAAACCCTAAAAAAGGTGAAAAGCTCAAATCTCACGGGTTTTAAGTCTCCGCTAGTGATCTTTTAAGGCTCTCTTAAGAATATTGTTACTCTTCAACTTTTGATTGTGAACGTGATAGTGCAAATTACCGAGTTTAGGAATTCATAGTGCAAATACTCTTTAAGAGGTATTAATTAATTTATTTGTAGAAAGTGTAATTTTAGGTCCGAATACGGGTATTCCGAGATTTCTAAAAGAGGGACGATAGAAAAATCATATCATAAAAAATTATTTTTAACTGCACAAAAATTTAAAATCACTTGTTTCTGAAAATTTTCAAAAGAGGTACAATTTGATAAATTTCCCACCCCCAAACCAAAGAGAACATCGTCCTCGATGTTGAAAACCATATATAAAAATGAAAAGCACAAGGGAGGAAAGATATTACCATAATGAACCACTAATGAAATGCACCGCATTCTGGGGCATAGATGAAACCTGAAGAACAGATATGATACAAAAAGACGTAAAGTCTATACAGCATGTGAAAATCATTGGGTGGTGTGAAACACCACCCCCAAACAGGATAAGACTCATACTCAGAAACAATGAATGATGGGTTGCCTCCCGATAGCGCTAAGTTTAACGTCTTCATCCAGACCAAACCAATCTCACCCTAAGGATAGGAACTATGAAAAGCATAGGGCGGCACAAAAATAGGTTGATAAGTATCACCCCCAAACAAGACTGAAGCGTTATTCTTGTTGGATAAAGTCTAGAAGAAGTCAATGCACTTGTATAGCAAAGTGCATCACTCGATGCAAAGCATCGGTGGACCAGGGGTGGGTGGGTAGGAGGGTAAGGGTGAACAGACACCGGTCACGGGCCGTATTGAGCGTAAATGTGAGGGAAACAAGGGCCCTATAAGAATGTTGCTCAAGTTGGTGGGGGAGGCAAAATGGTTTGGAAATAATAATGGGGTGGGCCTCAGAGAAAGTGCACGACCGTTCTATAAATGGACGGTGGTAACAATCGCGCTGTGACACGCCGGGGAGAGATAGATGGAAAAAATCAACACCACAGGGAAGTGGTGTGCATAGAGTAACAAGCTCGGTGTCAAGGATGGGGAGAGTAGCATGAATACTCACACGGATGGTGGGGTCGATGAAAAGTGCACAAATGGGATCGCGGAGCACTAGGGTGGAGGGTGGGTGTAGGTGAGGACCTAAATACGTAGATGGGAACAAGTGAGGTGCAATAACAAGGTCCAAACCAAGTGGTGGGGTGGAAGGGACAGTGGGTGGATCGGGTGGGACATATGGTAGGGGAAGATGATCCAACTCACGAGTAGGGGACACACACGTACTATGAGGGTCGGAATAATCCTCAAGGTCCTCCTGAAGAGGGAGTGTGGTATCAAGTGATGGAGTGGTCAACTTCTCCACCAATTTGTCACCATTCGTGATGGTGGAAAAATCTAACGAGGTAGCCAAATCCGAGAGAGAAGAATCAACATTAATATAGGACTCAAAGTGAACTAAGCGTGGTGCGACAGGTTTCATATTCGAAGAGGTAGAAACCATGTCGGATCCAATCTCAGGATAGTGGGAAGCACTCGCAGCCGGAGCTAACCTATAAATAATGGGTTCCTCAGGAACACACAGGGAAGGATCAAAAGGTGTAGACTTGGGAATAAATAAGGATTCTAGGGAAGGGGAAAGGTTAACCTCTATGGTGGGTTTGATAAGGTAAGGCGGTGTGGGATCAGTCTCATACGTCAACACAATTGTCAACTTAGGTTCCGTACCACGGAGTGGTCTCAATGTCGAGATTCTCGGGAAGATAGGGTTGGTCACACTCAAAAGCAGTGGCACTAGACGATGCATCCTCACTCTATGTGGGGGCAACAATGGGTTGAATAGGGGTGAAATCCGACTCGTTTTCACACTCAAATGCAGTCAACCTGTGTTCAAGCCATTGAAGGGCTTCATTTTGAGATTAAAGAGTGTGCGCGAACTTGTGCAAGAGACTTTCGAGAGTGGATGTGCAAGGTGGTGATGGCGGTGGTTGAGGTGGACAAAACTCTCTATGGACAGGACAATACGGAGAATACTCGAATGAATTATGTGGAGTGAGGTCAAGTGTAGCATTCACGGGAGAATCATCTCCGTGAGGGACAAAAGCGTGATTAACATGAGGAGCATATGAAGGGGACTGATAGGTACAAGGTGCACGAGGTGGCGATGATGACTGTTGGAGACCGTAAGGATCCACAACATGGCATTGGGATTCATATTGCATGGAAGGATAATCAGGCCTCCATGAATAGCTCAGGTACTCATACCCCTCGACATTAGATATGTCGTGACAATACGTCGAGGGTGAGTCCAAAACAGTGTCATATGGACGCACATGTTCCATGGTGGGTTTAGATGGAGAGAATATAAATGGACACTCATGGGACAAAGGGTCCACCAGAAAGCAGTGTGTGCACGGCGAAGCATGTGATGGGTTAACACTCGTCACCGAAGGCGGTGGAAGACGAGATGTGTGCATGGACGACATAGGAGTATCAACGGTGTGCATTTGAGAGTGAAAGCCCTGAATTAATGAAGCAAGGGTTGATTCGGGCTTATCATCAAACAAACTTCGAGAGAATGTGAAATGGCCAAAGTATTCTCGTAAAGGACGTTCTTCGGCCATGACAAGAGGAATAATTTTTTGGTTTTTAAATATTTTTCAAAAGAAAAGAAAATCTTTGTGTGATTTTTGAAAATAAGAAAAGGAAAATCTTTTTGGTATTTTAAATATGTAAAAAAGAAAATCTTTTGGGGATTTTTGAAAATATTTTAAAAAAAAGGAAAATATTTTTGGTATTTTTCGGAAAATGGGGAAAATTAGACTCTTGATTTGGCCGAACTAACTAAAATCGACTACTTAAAGAATGGAATTGGACACACAAGTCAAGAAAAAAATCCTAACGAGCACGTAGCCAATGATTATCTTCAAAATTAGGGAGAGGGGCAGTCAAATATTAATGAAGTCCGCGGGTGACAAAATGCACGAAATTTATCTTCGTGATCGCCGGTTGCAAAAATGTGTTCCTACGGGGCTAGCTAGTTGATTGATTTTAAACTTAATGGCAGCTAGGGTAGCACACAATGGATAAGCGAGTGAGTCGGGTGATGAAATCACTTCTCGTTTCAATGACCGGGTCTAGGTCTTAGGTAAATTAATTCATCAAACCATTCAATTTAAGTTCAATGCAGAAATTAAAAGCACATAGGAGCAATTAATCACACAAAAAATGAACTCGCTTACAGGAGATTCGCGAGGGATAAAAAAATTGTACCTCCCACGGTTTTAACACACGTGGGGTGAAGACCGAGTTGAGTCAACCGGAGGGAAGTACGCCTACTTCAGTCTTCCCCGGGAGTCCTACCGACCCAAAGTAGAGAGGCTTCAAAATCCTCGCCTTGGACGCCCTCTCTCTACCTTGTCCGGTTTCCCTTTTCGCTATTCTTTTTTATGGAATAATTATTACAAAACAATATGGTGTCAAAATACACCCCAAATAAATACACAATCTTAAAAAAATAATCCTATACAACCAGTCTAAGAGGGAGGTATAAAATAGACACTTTTGGGTGTTTATCAATTACATAAAGGAATTATCTTGTGAAAATTGGCCGAGGACCCTCGTAAGTCCATGGCAGAACTCCTGCCTATGGCCGGGCAAGTTATGAACATCGAGGAGGCCATGGCGGCCAAAGGTGAAGATGAAAAGGGATCTAATCGGAGCAAGTACCAAAATTCAAAGGCAAATAAGACAAGAAGAGGTCGGGGATGAAAATTTTGCCAACTATACCCCATTGACTACCACCCTAGAAATAATTTTGAATGAGATCAAGAACGATAGGTCCTTGAGATGGACAAAGAATCTCAAAGCCCCTACTCACAAGAGGGATAAAAGTAAATGGTGTGAATTCAACCAAGACCATGACCATACCACTGATAAATTCTTTGCACTCAAAGATGAAATAGAAAACATGTTGAAGCAAGGGAAACTTAAAAAGTACGTGGATAAGAGGGGTAGCCAGGACAACACTCGAAGGAGAAGAGCCGATAGGTTTAAACCAAATGATACAGTGTACAAGGATGATAGTGCATCAGATAACAATGAGGGGGCCGACTCTGACCTCCCACCAAAGAAAACTAATCCCAAAGGTTGGTTGTATTGTATTTCTCATAGCGTGAAAACGATATGTGGTGGTTTAGCTGATGGTGGTAAAGAGATAGACAATTGTAAAGCCCATATTGCAGAAGCTAAAGCTCTTCCATGCCAGAGGTAGAGAACTCGATCGTTGTTGATTCGAAGTTGGGTAAAAGGAAGAAGGGTTACATTGGTTGTATGCTTCTCACGGTTGGACTTCAAGCGGATTTTAGCCCCACATGATGACCCGTTGGTAATCATTATGAATACATGGGTATGAGGTCCCTAAAATATTTATCGATGGTGGCAGTTTTGATGATGTGATGTTCTGAGAGTATTTCAAAGGATTAGGAAGCAAGAAGAGGCTCGTCTCATACCATCAACCCCTAATTGTCTTTAGTGGAGAAAAATTCCTTCATCTTGGGATTTATGAGATGGACGTCAGTATGGGGGAAACTTGGCCTAGGTTTCTAACAAAGAATATTAATTTTTGTGTGATGGATGAGAACATTTATTCAGCGTAAAATATCATTATAGGACGAGTATTCCTCAAAGAATTTGAGGCAGTTCCCTCAACCATTCACCAGATGATAAAATTCCCAACTTCTTATGGAGTTAGGGAAGTTCAGGGTGACCAGGTTAAGGCGTGTGAATGCTACTTCAATTTAGCTGAGGAGAGGGAGGTACATAAGAGGGACACTACTACTTATAACATAGACACTCTCAACCCTAGATACGAGACAAAGCTAAAAAATGGCAAAGCTGTAGAGGAAATAGAATCAATCATCCTCAATGAGGACGAGCAGAAAAAAAAACCTTCCAGATCGTCAAATCTCTGAAGAAAGAGATCAAAGAAGAGTTGATCAAACTCTTGAAGAAGAGACAAATTATTTTTGCATGGAGCCATGCAAACATGCCAAGGATTGATTCGAAGATCCTTTGACACAAATTAAATGTATATTAGGGAGCTAAAAAAGTCAGGCAAAGGTGGAGCATCTACTTCAGGGGGAAATACGAAGTCATAAGAGAGGAAGTGAAGAAGCTGGAGAAGGTAAAATTTATAAGGGAAGTCATCTCTCCAGAATGGTTGGCAAATACTGTAATTATGCCGAAGCCCAACGGCAAGTGGAGAATGTGTGTTGACTTCATAGATTTAAACAAGGCACGTCCAAAAGACATCTTCCCCCTGCCAAGAATAGATCAAATGGTTGATGCCACGACTGGACATGAACTCATGAGTTTTATGGACGCCTACTCAGGCTACAATCAGATATTCATGGACCCAACCGTTGTCAAAAAGAGCTCATTCATTATGGACAAAGGTACATATTGCTATAAGGTTATGCCCTTCGACCTCAAGAACATCGGGGCCATAAAACACAGGTTAGTAAATAATATGTTCGAGGATCAAATAGGAAAGACCATGGAGGTATACATTGATGATATGTTGACCAAGAGCTTCAAAGTCAAGATGCGCGTGGCCGACCTTGAATGTACTTTTAATACTATGGACTAATATTGGATGAAGCTTAATCCTATAATGAATGTCTTCAATGTCGGAGCATGAAAGTATTTTAGGTTTCATTGTCAATCAACGGGGAATAGTGGCCAACCCAGAAAAAATCAAAACTTTGATGAAATAAGACTCCAATGTCCATAAAACATGTCCAGAGGCTGACAGGACAAGTAGCTGCTTTAAATCGTTTTGTGTTAAGGGCTACTGACAAGTGTTTAACCTTCTTAAAAGTGTTGAGAAAAGAATTTGAATGGAATGAGGAGTGTGAGATAGCTTTTCAATAATTAAAAAATTATCTCGGCTCCACACTTTTATTGTCTCAACCTTTTCAGGGAGAAGAACTGTATTTGTTCCTAACCATCTCAGAGTCGTCCATCAGCGTAGCAATTGTACGAGACAACAATTGAGTACATAAGTCAGTATATTTCAACAAAAAGGCCTTTCAAGTGGTCGAGCAGATGTATCCAAAAATGGAGAAATTGGATTATGCCCTCATACATGCGTGGAGAAAGATGAAACTCGACTTCTAGGCCCATATAATGATTATCTTGAAATAGCGTTGCCAAAGCCGTTTATGAAAATAAACTATTTAAGCAACTCCGAAAGTTTGTTGAAGAAACTCTTTAATTAAAATCAAAACGATTTTGAACACAAGATGTGTTAACAAAATTATGTACGAGATATGGATAAGATTTGATAACAAGTTTTAGTAAACAGTTTAAAATGTTTTAAACTCAGCACACTATTAGAAAGGGATGAGAAAATGTAGAAATATTGATACTCAGATTTTTAACGTGGTAAAACCTCACCAACTGAGGAAACATCCACGACTCCCTCTACGGAGTAAAATAAAAAAAATCCACTAAAACAAATATATGAGTTACAATCTATTTAACTAACATGCACACAAACAAATCTATACAAGTTTAGGAATATACCCTCTGGCGTCCTCAAACTTCTCTGCAGATCTTGTTTGTTGATGTAGTCCTCTCAGGTTGTACACTCCTCCTTTGTTTCAGCACTTTACGTCGACTTTAGTTCACCAGATCTTACAGCCAACACTTTAAGTGTTTGTAGTGTGAAGATGTATTGTGAAAAGGTGTTCTAAACCACATGCATGAACACACACACACCCTTAATAGTTACAAACAGTCCTAGTAAATTACAGTTTACTATATGCTGTGAACTTTCTTTTTCTTTCTTTCTCACAAAACATAAAACCTTTTTGACCTTTCAATAAATCCCAGAATCCACGGATATCTTTCTTCAAAATCGGTAAAGATCTTAATCAATCTCAGTTTTGAAAAGATTTTCGAGATTGAAAACCTCCAAGTGCGATTCTAATACTAGGTCAAGGTTTAGTTTTGCAAGCAGTAAGAAATAGAAAGCATGTATTGTTGATTCGAAGTATGAAAACGTTTTTATCAAAAGAAATCAACAATATACTTCTCTGGATGAGAAATAATGTGTATCTACGTGTTTTGTAACTTCAAACACTTCAGATCTGTGATTTCTATTGAAACAGAAACCAGATCTGAAATAAAAAGTTTAAGTTGAACAGTAAGATTCGATGAACACAAGGAACAGCAAAACAAACACAACTCATACACTCAAACCCTCAAGAACACTGGAAAGGTGTTTTTGGTTTAGGTGTTTGATTTTGGCTGGAGAAGAGGTAACGAAGTTAGGGTTTCTAGGGTTTCAATCTAGGGTTTCAAACTCTCTCTCTTCTCTCTTTTTTTTTTTCTCTCACTTCTCTCTCTTCTCTCTCTACTCTCTCTTCTCTCAGAGGAAAACAAAATGACCAAAAATCTTCGAAGTCTGAGAAGATGAGGGTTTATATAGGTGGCTGAGAAGGTTCCAGACGTTCGAGTGAAAACAACGGCTGTGATCAAGTCAATTCTTCTTGACTTTGATCCAAGGGTTAACAGCAAGCGGTGGTTAAACAAGCTGTGATAGGTGGAGATGTTTACACAGGGATTACCAAAGATCGCATGCAGACCCTAGATAAGAATTGATCTAATGGCCCAGGTGTGACGCGAAGTTTGTGTCTACAAAGAAACACAAATGTAGGCAATCAGAAGGCTGCACGTGTTGGCCAGCAATTGGAAACAAACGCGCGTCCCAAACTTAATTACATGCACACCCTGTAGTCTCTAGCGCTTTCGGTTTCTACCCAGGTAAACAAACAGCCCAAAAACAGCACAAAATAAAATTGCAGTTTGACCCCAAAACTTTTAAAACCAAATTTTATTTATAAAAATTAAATTTGAAAAATGTTTAAAAAATCCCAAAAAATTATTAAAAACCAAATTAAGGGATTTAAACTCACTCAACCCAAGAACACATATAAAAGTGCAATATGCAATGTAGTGTGGGGGTTCTAAGTGTGTGAGTGATGGCTATAAGTTCAGGATCATTACAACTTTTAAATATGAAGTCCAATCCAACTTCTGAAGCTCTTTGGTTTCTAGGATTGACATAATTTTGTCACTATTTCCAAACTAGATGAGCTCTTATACAGTATAGACTCAAGTGAGTCAAGGGTATAAGGGCTTCAATCTCCCCCTTTGGAAATATGAGACAAAATCTCCTTTGAGTCAATCTTGGACTCGTAGGGCAACAAAAAAACTTATGCCTATAAAGGTTCTATCTACCCAAATCCTAGAAAGCAAAAATTACATAACTCAACTATATACAGTTTAACATCCTATTATTACAATGAAGAATGACTGTACAAGAAGAATACCTGCAAAAAATTACTAAGATCAAGCTTTTTAGTATATGCAGTAGACTCAAATTTCTCCCCCATTTTGTCTCAAATGGACAAAGGGAAGGAACTTGGCAAACATAACAGGTATTTACTCAGCACAAATCATACCAATAGATTTTCTTAAAGAAACGAATCTATTAAAATCAAGAGGTTTAGTGAACATGTCTGCAAGTTGTAGATCAGTAGGGAGATAGTTAATTTCTAATTCCTTGGATTCCACCAACTCACGAATAAAATGATGTCTTATTTTAATATGTTTAGTTCGCGAGTGTTGAACTGGGTTCTTAGAAATGTTAATCGCACTTTGATTATCACAATAGAGATGAAGTGTAGGTTCTAGAATACCATAATCACTTAGCATTTGTTTAAGCCATAACAATTGGGCACAACAGCTACCGGCGGCTATGTATTCAGATTCAGCAGTCGAGAGAGATGTGCAGTTCTGTTTTTTACTACTCCATCCTACCAAGTTATTACCAATATAACAACATGCGCCTGAAGTGCTTTTACTATCATCAGTACACCCAGCCCAATCAGCATCAGTGTACCCAATAATAGTGCTAGGTGTGTCATTCGTGTACCAAATTCCTAAATTTAGAGTGCCTTTAACATATTTAATTATGCGTTTAACAGCGTTTAAATGACTCTCCTTGGGGTTGTTTTGATAACGCGCACAAACACAAACAGCATACATGATATCAGGACGCGAGGCAGTCAGATATAGTAATGTGCCAATCATACTACGATATAAGGTAGAGTCTACAGATTTTCCATTTTCATCTTTAGATAATTTCTCTGTAGTACTCATAGGCGTTTTAGCACTCTTAGCACTCTCGAGGCCAAATTTCTTAACTATCTCTAATGCGTACTTAGTCTGCGAAAGAAACAAGCCATCTGGTTGTTGTTTGACTTGGAGACCTAGGAAGAACTGTAACTCCCCCATAAGGGACATCTGAAATTCCTTACTCATAATTTCAGCAAAAGATTTTACTTCTGAGGTAGAAGTGGATCCAAAAACGATATCGTCTACATAGACTTGAGCAATAGTAATGTGTTTGCCAAACTGTTTGACAAATAAGGTTTGGTCATTTCCACCTCTTTTGAAACCTTTGTCCAGCAGAAAACTGGACAGTCGCTCATACCAAGCTCTAGGAGCTTGCTTAAGACCATATAAAGCCTTTTTCAACCGAAATACATGAGTAGGATAATTAGGGTCAATGAACCCTTTAGGTTGTTCTACATAGGTTTCCTCGGCAAGTATTCCATTAAGGAACGCAGATTTAACATCCATTTGATATAATGTAAAATGCATGTGACAAGCTATAGCAAGAAGCAGACGAACTGATTCTAAACGAGTAACAGGAGCAAACGTCTCATTAAAATCAAGTCCTTCTATTTGGGAGTAACCTTGAGCAACTAGTCTAGCTTTATTTCTAATTATCATCCCATTTTCATCAGTTTTATTTTTGAAAATCCAACGAGTACCAATAACCTTTTTGTGATCAGGACGTGGAACAAGAAACCAAACATCATGAATGACAAATTGTAAAAGTTCATCCTGCATAGCAGAAATCCAGTGAGAGTCATTCAATGCCTCATTTACATTCTTTGGTTCCAAGAGAGAAACAAAGCAAGCATAGAGAGCATAATTTCTAAGTTGGGATCTTGTACGTACTGGTTCACCAGGGTTACCAACTATGTTGTTTATGGGATGATCTTTAGAAACCCAGTTAGGTACTTCAGGTGACTCAATAGGTAATGAATTATCTATTTCAGAAGAGTCATTTTCTAAAATATTTGACGATTCTTCTTCTATAGTTAAATCACTAGTCTTGCTTTCTACAGTAGTGTCACTAACAATTACATTTATGGATTCCATTAAGGTCTTAGTGCGAAGATTATACACTCGATAAGCTCTACTGTTAGGTGAATAACCTAAGAATATGGCTTTATCTCCTCTACTCTCAAATTTAGATAAGTGTTCCCTATCTTTGCAAACATAGCAGGTACTACCAAAGGTTCTAAGGTACTTAAGATTAGGCTTTTTATTGTACCAAAGTTCATAAGAGGTTTGTTTCGAATTCTTTCTGAGATAGACCCTATTAATAAGATGGCAGGCTGTACGAATAGATTCTACCCAAAAATACTTAGGTAAGTTCTTAGCATGGAGCATGACACGTGCCATCTCTTGAAGAGTTCGATTCTTTCTCTCAGCTATACCATTTTGTTGAGGGGTCTTAGGAGCACTGAACTCATGCTTGTAACCATTATAGTCACAATATTCTACAATACCAGTGTCTTTGAATTCACCACCTCTATCACTTCGGATTCTATTCACTTGAGTGTCTTTTTCATTCTCAATCCGTAAGAGAATCTTTAAAAAAGTTTGAAAGGTATCGGATTTTTGTTTTAAGAAAGCTACCCAAGTGAATCTAGTGAAGTCATCAACCATAACTAGAATATAACTGTGTCCACAAAGACTAACAGTTTGAGAAGGACCCATTAGGTCCATATGGATGAGTTCTAAGGGATTAGAGGTAAGGATATCTTTAACCCTTTTATGAGGTGCTTTAACAATTTTTCCTTCTTGACAGGGACCACAGACAATGTTATGAATAGGTTTAATTTTTGGTATTCCTCTAACTATCTGCTGAGAAGACAATTTACTCAAATTTTCGTAATTAATGTGACCCATTCTGTTATGCCATATCTCGTTGTCATCCATTCTGGCAACACTACAGATTTCAGAACTAGACATGACAGTATAACAATTGTCAGGGGTCCTGAATCCTGTAATTAAGCATTCTCCCTTTTCATTTAAAATCTTGCAATTGTTCTTTGAAAAGGTAACAGTGTAGTTTGAGTCACAGAATTGTGAAATGCTAAGTAAATTAGCCTTAAGACCTTTAACTAAGAGAACATTTTCAAGAAGAGGAAGTCCTTTTTCTTTAAGGGTTCCTTTGCCTATGATCTGGGATGATATACCATCACCAAAAACAACTTTTCCACCATCAAAATGGGTTTTATTTAAAAGTTTTGTATCATCACCTGTCATATGCTTGGAACATCCAGAATCCAAGTACCAACCAGAAGATGTAAGTTCAGCTTTTAGAGCAGAAACAACAATGTTACACTTCATCTGCGGTGCTAGATCATCTTTTCTAACCCAAATTGCCCTGGTTTTTAGTTTGCGCTTGTTTGCTCTTATTTGATAAAACTTGCGAGCATTAGATTTTTGTTGAAAAACATTTTGCGCATGATTTTGAATAAATTTGAATTCTTGAGCATTTGATTTAGAAAAGGTTCTGGTAATCCTTCTAGTAAATGTCCTTTTAGGTTTAGTCCTTCTATTCCTATAGTTAGAGTTTTTGTCTGGTGGCCTGGGAAGGACATAATTGTTACGACTTCTCCTAGAATAGTTAAAGTTATGATACATAGGAGTGTTGTAGATAGGTTTAATCAGTCTCCTAGCATAGCAATTATCGAAAGAGTGACCATATATATCACAATAGGAGCAATAAAGATTGCTCAGAATAGGGTTTTCCTTAGGAAGGTCTCTAATCAAAGATTTTGAGAAATTTTGAGGCTGAATTTTATTCCTAGGTAGCACAGATTTGAAAGCAGGTTCACTTTTCCTAATAGGGGGGCAAACATATTTTCCCTTTGGTAAACTTTCATGCTTAGAGCAACTTGCATCTTTAGTGTTAGTGTTTTGATGGTCAAACTTAGTTTTTAGAAAATGAAAGTCTGGACATGTTTCAATAGGTCTTTTGCCTCCTGACACAAACTTGATAGGTTCAACATGTTTAGTTTGTGTCTTCAAATTGGGACAAAACCCTATTCCAGTTCTATCATCAGAATTAGTTTTAGATTCAGCAACGAATTCCTCAAAACATTTAGAATTGTTTTCAAATTTGGTAAATTTTTTGAAAACAGTTGCTGTCTTTTCTTTTGTTTGTTCTAATTCTAATAATGTCCCTTTGTATTTTTTCTCCAGAATTTCATTAGCTTCAGTCAAATTTTTCAGTTTTTCATCAAACACTTTAACTTCACTGTCATGAGACATGCATTGTGTAGTATACTCTTCAGCATTCAGTTTTACCATTAGGCTTAGATCCTCTAGCTTTTTGGTAAGATCTTTAACAATCTTTTCTAGTCTAGTGCTTTTCTTTAGAGTTTTAGTATATAGAGTGTGGATGTCTGGGAGATCATCATTATCTGAGTCACTAAGTGAGGTGTGTGAAGTGACCCCTAAGGTTTCATTTCTTAAACTCACACACCCATTAACATCAGCAGTATCGATTTCCCTTTGACTCACACACCCCGAGGAAGAGGTATTAATGTTCTCAGTAAGTAAAGCATCTAAACCAGTTAAAGTATGATTCAGAGCAACAGAACTAGAATTACTAAACTCATCCTCACTATCAAGCATAGGCATATCATCATTGTATATGATTTTGGCAAAGAAGGCTAAACAAGGATCAAAACCATCAGATGTTTCAAGTTCCTCATTTTCAGAATCACTTGAGTCATCCCAGGTTTTGCAGATATTGGCTCTAGAGTGTTTGTTTTGGGCATTTAAATTAACTCTACAGTCTTGAGCAATGTGTCCTAGTTTACCACATCTATAGCATTCAGTCTTCTTGAGGTCTCTGTGAGGTCTTGTGTTGTCCTTGTTCTGTTTGTCATGAGGTTTCTCATGAGATTTGTGATTTGAAGGAGTGGTATAATTAGACTTGCCCTGTCTATTTGCAACACTGTTTCTAAATTTAACAATTTTCTTAAATTGTTTTGTCATTAGGGCAATCTGATTATCTAGACTTTCTAAGTCACAGTCCTCATCAGAATCATTACTAGAGGTGTTTAACTCAGGCTTAATCATCTTAGAGGTAAAGCTAAGATTGGAATTGGTATGTTTCCTATTAGTGTGGGTCAATTGTTTCTTAAACTCCAATTCCATTTCCACAGTTCTTAATTTACTACTGAGTAATTCAGGAGTGAGATTTACATCACACATCTCTTCAATAGCATATCTTTTATTGTCAAATTTCTGTGGCAATGATCTCAGAATTTTAGAGACAATTTCCTGTCTATCATAAGTTATACCATTAGCATGAAGTTTAGTGACAATATCAGTAAGGTTCATATAGAAATCATCGAAAGACTCAGATTCAGACATGATTAAGGTATTATACTGTTGGATTAACATCTGAGTCTTAGCAGCTTTTACCCTAGAGTCTCCTTCATGTGCAGTAATCAAGGTATCCCATGCTTCCTTGGAAGTGGTACAAGATGAGATTCTCTTGAACTCATGTTCGTTAATAGACATAAATATAGCGTTCTTGCCTTTGTTATTATTTCGAGAAACCTGTTTCTCTTCTTGAGTAAACTCACTCAATATTTTCTTAATCCTTTCATTGCTTCCGTCAGTGGCTGGTTTAGTTGGATAAAAGTATCCGTTTTCAATGATATCCCAGACATCATCTCCCAGTGTTCCTTGAATAAAAGCAATCATTATTACTTTCCAGTAAGAGAAATTGGTTCCATCAAAGACTGGAGGTCTGGTCAAGTTACCATATCTTTCGTTTTTCTCGTCCATAATGATTTTGAGAAAACAGTTTCAGAAACTCAGGATCTTTTTGAAAAAGTTCACCAAAAGCTCTGATACCAATTGAAATAGCGTTGCCAAAGCCGTTTATGAAAATAAACTATTTAAGCAACTCCGAAAGTTTGTTGAAGAAACTCTTTAATTAAAATCAAAACGATTTTGAACACAAGATGTGTTAACAAAATTATGTACGAGATATGGACAAGATTTGATAACAAGTTTTAGTAAACAGTTTAAAATGTTTTAAACTCAGCACACTATTAGAAAGGGATGAGAAAATGTAGAAATATTGATACTCAGATTTTTAACGTGGTAAAACCTCACCAACTGAGGAAACATCCACGACTCCCTCTACGGAGTAAAATAAAAAAAATCCACTAAAACAAATATATGAGTTACAATCTATTTAACTAACATGCACACAAACAAATCTATACAAGTTTAGGAATATACCCTCTGGCGTCCTCAAACTTCTCTGCAGATCTTGTTTGTTGATGTAGTCCTCTCAGGTTGTACACTCCTCCTTTGTTTCAGCACTTTACGTCGACTTTAGTTCACCAGATCTTACAGCCAACACTTTAAGTGTTTGTAGTGTGAAGATGTATTGTGAAAAGGTGTTCTAAACCACATGCATGAACACACACACACCCTTAATAGTTACAAACAGTCCTAGTAAATTACAGTTTACTATATGCTGTGAACTTTCTTTTTCTTTCTTTCTCACAAAACATAAAACCTTTTTGACCTTTCAATAAATCCCAGAATCCACGGATATCTTTCTTCAAAATCGGTAAAGATCTTAATCAATCTCAGTTTTGAAAAGATTTTCGAGATTGAAAACCTCCAAGTGCGATTCTAATACTAGGTCAAGGTTTAGTTTTGCAAGCAGTAAGAAATAGAAAGCATGTATTGTTGATTCGAAGTATGAAAACGTTTTTATCAAAAGAAATCAACAATATACTTCTCTGGATGAGAAATAATGTGTATCTACGTGTTTTGTAACTTCAAACACTTCAGATCTGTGATTTCTATTGAAACAGAAACCAGATCTGAAATAAAAAGTTTAAGTTGAACAGTAAGATTCGATGAACACAAGGAACAGCAAAACAAACACAACTCATACACTCAAACCCTCAAGAACACTGGAAAGGTGTTTTTGGTTTAGGTGTTTGATTTTGGCTGGAGAAGAGGTAACGAAGTTAGGGTTTCTAGGGTTTCAATCTAGGGTTTCAAACTCTCTCTCTTCTCTCTTTTTTTTTTCTCTCACTTCTCTCTCTTCTCTCTCTACTCTCTCTTCTCTCAGAGGAAAACAAAATGACCAAAAATCTTCGAAGTCTGAGAAGATGAGGGTTTATATAGGTGGCTGAGAAGGTTCCAGACGTTCGAGTGAAAACAACGGCTGTGATCAAGTCAATTCTTATTGACTTTGATCCAAGGGTTAACAGCAAGCGGTGGTTAAACAAGCTGTGATAGGTGGAGATGTTTACACAGGGATTACCAAAGATCGCATGCAGACCCTAGATAAGAATTGATCTAATGGCCCAGGTGTGACGCGAAGTTTGTGTCTACAAAGAAACACAAATGTAGGCAATCAGAAGGCTGCACGTGTTGGCCAGCAATTGGAAACAAACGCGCGTCCCAAACTTAATTACATGCACACCCTGTAGTATCTAGCGCTTTCGGTTTCTACCCAGGTAAACAAACAGCCCAAAAACAGCACAAAATAAAATTGCAGTTTGACCCCAAAACTTTTAAAACCAAATTTTATTTATAAAAATTAAATTTGAAAAATGTTTAAAAAATCCCAAAAAATTATTAAAAACCAAATTAAGGGATTTAAACTCACTCAACCCAAGAACACATATAAAAGTGCAATATGCAATGTAGTGTGGGGGTTCTAAGTGTGTGAGTGATGGCTATAAGTTCAGGATCATTACAACTTTTAAATATGAAGTCCAATCCAACTTCTGAAGCTCTTTGGTTTCTAGGATTGACATAATTTTGTCACTATTTCCAAACTAGATGAGCTCTTATACAGTATAGACTCAAGTGAGTCAAGGGTATAAGGGCTTCATATCTTAACAGACTTTCCTCTTAGGCAGGCCATCCATAAACCCAAGAAATTGGGTAACTTAATGGCATGGTCGATAGAGTTGGGGGAATTTGACATCGTCTATGAGCCGAGATTAACAATCAAGGGGAAGGCTTTAGTTGATTTTGTAGTCAAGTTCACATGGGATGAGTCCGAGACAGAGGAGATTGTGGATCTAGCAAATGAGCTAGAAAAAGAAACTCTTAACTCTAATGAAGGTCAGACGAGTACAGCCAGGATTGTACTGGCAGAGAATGAAGGAACAAAAATATGTTTAAGTATGGAGCCTTGCAAAAGGGCAGCTTCTCTAAAAAAAATACTATATGAAGCCTCTTTATTAACAGTTCCTCATTCAAGGTAGGGAGTGGAGTCGGCCTGATGGTGTCGGCCCCAAATAAAACTGAAATATAGTATGCTTTGAGATTCAAATTCAAGGTGTCCAACAACAAATTCGAGTATAAAACCCTCCTGGAAGGTCTCTTCCTTGCCAAGGCACTGAATGTCGGCCAATTGTTGGTTCAGAGTGACTTTAAGGTGCTAGTGAATCAAATCCTAGGAGTATATGAAGCAAAAGATGAGAGGATGGCCAGATACCTGGCAAAGGTAAGAGCAATATTAAAAAACTTAAGGGAGGTGAAACTGAAAAGGATCCCTCAGCTAGACAATGGTCAGACCGATGCACTAGCAAGACTAGCGTCAGCAACCAAGACAAAAATTAAAAGGTCAGTACTAGTGGAGATCCTACGACGGTTGACCATTGAAGAAGTAAATAACACATTGAGTTCTACTTAACCTTGAGATAAGTGCATCTTGGATGGATTTTCTCATTAGATATATAAGGGATGGTGAACTACCAGAGTCAAATCTAGAAAGGAAGAAGCTAAGATATAAGGCAACTAAATTCTCAGTGATTGGTGATGTTTTACACAAGAAAGGATTCCTCCTGCCTCTACTCCAATGTGTCCATCGGGCAGAGGTGGAATTCATACTGAAAGATATACATAAAGGTTCTGGATCCAGTCATATAGGAGAGATATCATTAGCAAAGAAAGTAGTCAATCAGGGTTATTGGTAGCCAACCTTGGCTAGGGATGTGGCCAGTTATGTGAAAAGATATGACAAGTTCCAAAGATACGCCAGCATCCCTCATCAACCTCTAACATCTAGTACTTCCCCCTAGCCATTTGTAGTCTGGGGGATAAACATGGTAGGACCCTTACCCCGGGAAAAGGGAAATTACAGGTATGTAATCGTGGCAATTAACTATTTCTCCAAATGGGTTGAGGCAGAGGCCATGGTTACCATCACTGAGACAAAGACCTTCAAGATCATTTGGAGGAACATCATTTGTAGGTATGGTTTGCCCCACACCTTAATCTCAAATAATGGAAAACAGTTCAAGAACTCATCTTTGGAGGCTTACTAGAAGAGGGTTGGAATTAAGTAATTTTTCTCAATGCCAGGATGACCTCGAGAAAATGGCCAAACCGAGGTGATAAATAGAACCATATTATAAGGGATAAAGAAAAAATTAGAAGAAGCCAAGGGAATATGGATGGAAGAGGTTTACGTTGTCCTATGGGCATACAGGACAATGGAGAGACCATCAACGGGGGAACCCCATTCACGATTGTATATGGCTCGGAGGCAGTGATACCTATATAAATTGGTCTACCAAGCCATAGATTTTAGACATACAACTCGGAAGCAAATGTAGATGAGCGAAGGTTAGATTTGGACCTCATTGAAGAAGGGAGAGAGGATATCGAGATTTGACATGCTACCTATCAGCAGAGGACTGCTAGATACTACAACAAAAGGGTAAAGGCTAGACCATTAGCCGTGAGAGACTTGGTTTTAAAGAAATCTTGGCAAAAGATGAAAAAACTTCTTATTAACTGGCATGGCCCCTACAAGGTTACAGAAGAAGTCGTTCCTGGAATGTATCGGCTCGATATTTTGGAGGGAGAGCCGTTCTCCAGCTCTTGGAATGTAGATCATTTAAAGAAATATTACCAATTGGACATTATAAAAAATTTCTTTTATCATTGTATCATTGTACGAGACATATATTGAAAAAAAGTATTGAATGAAAAATTGTCAGTGTTCTCTCATAATCTTGTTTTATGAGTAATTCAAATTGTACGTTTTAAACCATCGTAAGCTATAGAACATCACTCATGTGGTGAAGTAGCATTAACTCACTCTCGGTGACATGAAAATCAGGAGGGGGCTAAACTCGTCCATGGATTCTCAATAACACCGAGAGATGGGAGCAATGTGATAAAATCATTAACTTTATGAAAACTCTCTAGGCCGGAATGACAGTGTAGGACGACACGTCACTCGTCTATACCCTCTCAAAAAGACGAGAGGGGACTTATGGTTGAACACCATAATTTAGTGAATTCAAATTCAAAAATCATGTAATCATGGTTTGCCTTTTTTTATGGAATCTCTTGACCGAGATGACAGCGTAGGACGAGACGTCAATCATCCATACACTCTCAAAACGATGAGAGGGGACTTATGATTAAGCACCATTTATTTGGTGGATCAAATTTCAAAAATCATTAACCTGGTTATACTCATCTCATCTAAGGACGAGAGAATATTTTATTAGTGCATTATTAACTTAGTGATATCAAAGTAAAAACCGTTTCATTATCGTTACTTGTCAATCATCATTAGCTTTTGTTTAATAAACAAGTAGTGAAAAAGTAAAGAAAAAAAAACATGACATAGCAAGAGGAGATGACAGAAACAAACGATACAGGCATTTGTCATTGAGAGACCTGAGGAAATTCTTCTAACAAAGAGGTGTTTAATTAGGTTACAGACATAAGATTAAATTATTAGAGTCCAAAAATCAAAAATTATAATTGTTCAGTGTTACATCAGATAAAGCGCATCAGGCCACATGCGGCCGCCCTAACAGAGAAAAAGGATTCAAGATGCTTAGCTGTCCTCAGCCTCCAGTTGAGTCGACCCATTAGAAGCATTGTCTTTCTCAGCCTCATCATTGTTTTCGTTTTAGACTTGATCCCATAAGCCTATGATAATTTTTAATGAAGACGTAGAGGCCAAGCATAAAAAATTAGATATGTTATGTTGTGTTTATCGTGTCAATGTCATCTTCACGTATACCAAAGATATCACAGGTATGAATGCGTATTAATTATGTGTCCTTGGAATTTTTATTAAGGGTGTTTTATTTGAAGCATGTTTGGGACTATTTTTTTTTAAGAATTTTTTTTCTTAGTTTCAATTCGTTAGAATGAGTTTTAGACCTTGTTCACACGGCTTTGGATTTTCATTTGAAATAGGATTAAAATGAATATCTAATGATGGTGCATTATTTCAATTCGTTGGAAAGGTTGCCCAAGATGGTAACCGGGTGTAGCGATAAACCTAGGCACTCAGGTTTGAACCCTGACAACTGCGTCTTGGGGGACATGGACCAAACAAATTAAATGCCTATTTTGCAAGCCTTGTTCGGGATGAAGGGACTAGTCCGAGGTGTGCGTAAGCTGACCTACGATTACCCTTCATAAAAAAAGAAGCTTATTAGAAGATGGATCGAATGAGATTGCATTCTCGTTTGAATGAACTTGGGTTTTCATTCAAACGAGATAGTTTTCTTGTTCAATCGAGACTAATTTTCATTCGAACGAGCCGCAGCCTAAAAAATCATGCTTTTAGGATTTAAGGCATCTTGTACTCAGAAGTTTTAAGAACTTTTGGTGAAGAATGTTTATGCACTGATTTACAAAAGTTCCAAGCCCTAAGTTTCACCCTTTACATTTCAAGATCCAAGATTCATAATTCATGTGCTTTGAGATCTTGTTTGGGCACCAAAGTTTGAATCTTTCATCTTGAGAGAGTTTGTTTCGTGTAGTGGACTCCATATGTGTCGATTGCAGTGTTTGATGGTTACTGAGCCTCATCAGTAGATACCGAGGCAAGCATGGACTCATGTGCTTTGGAAACTTGTGTGGGTGGATTCTTACGTTGCACTGTGGAGGAGTGGCTAAAGATTAAAGAGTGACAAGGCTTGTGGGAGATCGAGTCATTGTGTAAGTATACTGTCTATGCTTTGTAAAACCATATCATAGTGATTTGTTAGTTGGGTCATTCGAGACTTTTCCCTTTGTGCTTTTCCTCCTAAATCGGCGTCTTATGGATTTATTTATTTATTTATCTGCTATCACCTTAGATGCATGCTTTAGGGTAAAAAGGTAAATTTGGCAAATTAGTTTTCCACAAGAAAAGTTTTAAATCAGTGCTATGTTTTAATTGCGTTAATTTTGTTCAAAGGTTTAATCTTTAAAAATTGGAAGAACATAAAGATATTGAGCTTGTGTTGATTTGAGCCATCATTGCCTAAGGATACACTGTAGGGGAATTCTCAAATTATTATGAGAGTGAGTTGCACTAATTTATCCAGTAGATCCTAGTTTAGTGCTATTCAGGGTTGTTATTTATCCTTCTCTCTTGGGTTTGTTTATTTTTTTTATTCTTGACGGATTCCCATAGTGATAAGTTGTTCAATGTGTTTAGTGATGACATGTTAGATATTTGAGAGGAGTTTAATGATCTTAATAATCAGGTTGAAAAATTAAATCATTTGATTTTGAAGTTTGCGAATAGAATTAAAATTCTTGAAAAGGAAAATTTTCATTTTAAAGATGCAATGGAACTTTTACAAATTGTTCAAACTCAAAGATATTTCTTTCGTGAGAAGCTTTTAGACATGGAATGTGATTTTAAAATTTTAGAATTGTCAAAGAAAGAGAGTGAGGATAGTGTCCGGATTTTAGAGAAAGAATTCGAGGACTTTTATTCTAGGGTTAGTGTACATGCTAATGAGGCTAATGATAAATTGATTAGTGATTTGAGAGTACATAAGAAGACTCTTAGGGGAAAATTCTCTTGCATTTAGGGGGAGAAATATAACCTTCTAGGAATTATTCATCAACTCTAAGGTACCGTTCCTCATCACATTCACACGTGCACACACTGTGGTAGGAAAGGTCACCATAGGCATTTTTGCTATGATCTTAGAAAAGACCCTACGAAGTTTAAGTCTAGTTTCCCCTTAGTTCCCAAAACTCGACGCGTTAGGTACATATCTATTTGGGTTAGGAAATCCATTTTGGAGACACTAAATGCTAAGTTGGTTGATTCTTACATGCTTGCACAAGATGCTTCACATGCTATATCTTATGGGTGATTGCTTGCATGTTTTTTTATTGTCATAGAGTTTGTGCTTCATGATATATATTTTCTACTATTATGACATGTGTATCTTTTTTATTATAATTTTCTTTTATTGTCATAATGTAAAATACAAAAATCTTTTCTTTGTCTTTTTAGTTAGAGTGTATTTTTAAAAATTGAAAAAAATTGGTATTTTCTATTGAAAATTTTTAGAAAAACTCAAACAGATTTTTGGTTATGTATCTTAGTTTTACACGTTTGGTATGGCATATTAGTGTGTTTGAATACAATTCACTCCGTACTTTCCATGTGGCTAGGACATTTGATTATGATTGTAGATACTTGAATTGCTCTTAATCATGTTTGCATGGAGTTGTTTCGAACTTGATTGGCTTAACCGATACGACTTTGTATATGCATCCGTACATACATGCGCAAGCTTTTTTAACTTTAACTACACATATACATTTGAACTTTGCTAGATGTTCTCCCACAAATTTCTCCATCTACATGTTTTGTGACTATGGGGGATTTGTGCATGGAAGAACCATTGCCCGTGAGGTTTTTTTTATTAGAGTAAAAAAAAAGAGGGTGCATGGAAAATGGCTACGAAAGGAGAAAGTAACCTCTATGGGAAAGCCACCATTGGCAAGAGCCTAATAAAAGATTAAAGTCACTAAAACCAGAAAAAATGGCAAAAAAAAAAGGGCCAACATAGTTTTTTTTGTTTGATCATTCAAAAAGAAATAACTTCGAAAGAATTGATAAAAGAAGAGAAACAAAACGAAAAGAAAATATGATATATGTTTATCTTTTGAGGGCGTTTAGTTGAGGATCAACGGGTTTGTACAATGAATCCTAGTTATGCTTATTTTTTCATGGCTCTATTGATTTGTAGAAACATCTATATTCTCGGCATGCGTGCATTATGCCTGTTTGTTAATTAAGTTAAATTTTACTTGTCACTAGAGGCTAAAGGTTAGTTTGTTAAATTTTTACAGTCAAATAGAAATTCTTGAACATATTTGAGTGTTTGAGTCATAATTCATTTGTATATAGTTCACGGCCATTCATTTCATCCCACATGTTTAGACACATCGATACTATGCTATTGTGTAAAGCCTATGTATTTCGTGTCGTGTTTTATGGTTGTTTATACCTACATAAGTGTGCCAAATTTTTTTGGTATATTTTTCATATATCATATATGGTATTGTATTTTTTATTCTTTGCGGTTTACATTTAGTCCATGTTTACCATATGCTTGATCATTTGGATTATTTTTGCTTCAGTTGCCATGTTGCATGTTTGCTACACTTTACATTGTTGCATGCTTTATTCCCTTCTCCGTATGTTTAAAATGGTATTAAATTTTTTCATCTTAATATCTTAAGATCACGTATTTAGGGGGAGATTTGGTTTGGGGGGAGGAATTATTTATGCTATCTTGCTTTCTCTATTCTTGAACAAAAAGTGCGAGAAATAGTGTCTTTTCTTTGCATGTCTCTTTATCTTAGGGGGGAGGCGAACTTAGGTTGAGATTGTTTTCGACACTGTTAGATATTTTTCATTTGCGGATTTATACTTGCTATATTCCCTTGGCATTTGAATATGTATTTAAGTGTGCAGGACTATAAGTTTACATCAATGCGGCAAATTTTTCAAGCA
The DNA here is from genome assembly GCA_949130495.1 of Sambucus nigra. NCBI lineage: Eukaryota > Viridiplantae > Streptophyta > Magnoliopsida > Dipsacales > Adoxaceae > Sambucus > Sambucus nigra. Next base: position 263,781,283 of record OX422223.1, read on the forward strand.
AAGAAAAGCTACTCATATTATGTGTCTGTCGAGCGTATGTACTCTTTTTTTCATTTTTGGGTTAGGTAATGAGACTTTTTAGAGAGCTTTACGGCCCATAGACAAAGGGAGAGATTTGTAAGGACAAATTTAATATCGAGTCAATTTGTATGTAATTGGCTTAATTCCGGACAAAAAATATGAGTAATAGGATAGACTTTGTGTTCGTGATCCCATAATTCTTCGATGATATTGTATGAAGACGTAGTGGCGAAGCTTCAAAATTTTGGATACGACATTTGTGTTTATCCTGCCAAGGTTATCTTCACTTTTACCAAGGATCTCACATGTATGAATGCGTATTAATTATGTGTCCTTGATATATTTATTAAGGGTGTTTGTTTTCTTTAAAACATGTTTGGAATTATTTTTTATATTTTTTAAAAGAAATTATTTTTAGAGTTTTAGTTTGTTAGAACTAGTTTTAGATTTCGTTTAAATGACTTTGGCTTTTTGTTCGAAATAGGGTTCAAATGAACATCCAACGATGGCACATTGTTTCAATTTGTTGGAAGCTCATTAGAAGTCGGTTTGAATGAGATTGCATTCTCGTTCGAATGAAAATGGGTTTTCATTGAAATGAGATATTTTTCTCATCCAACCGAGCCTAATTTTCATTCAAACGAGCCACCACCTAGAAAATCATGCTTCCAGTATTAAGGCGTCTTGGACTCGGAAGTTTTAAGAAATTTTGGCAAAAAACATTTATGCACTTGTTTAGAAAAGTTCCAAGCCCTAAGTTTCACCCTTTACATTTCAAGATGAAAGATTCATAATTCATATGCCTTGACATATTGTTTAGGCACCAAAGTTTGATTATGTCATCTTCAAAGAACTTGTTTCATGCGGGGACTCCGTACGTGCTTTTTGTGGCGTTTGATGGTTGTTTAGCCTCATCGGTTGACACTGAGGCACACGTCGACTCGTGTGGTGTGGCAGCTTACGTGGGTGGATTCCTACGTTGCACTGTGGAGGAGTGGATAAAGATAGATTACCGTCAAGGCTTGTGGGGGATCTATTCATTGTGTAGTCTACTGTCTATGTTATGTAAAACCATATCAGAGTGATCTGTTGGTTGGGTCGTCCGAGGTTTTTTCCCTTTGTGGTTTTCCTCACACATCGACGTCTTGTGGATTGATTAATTTATTTTATCTTCTATTACCTTAGATTCATGCTTTAGGGTAAAAAGATAAAATTTGGTAAATTAGTTTTCCACAAAAAAGGTTTTAAGTCGGTGCTAAGTTTTGATTGGGTTAATTTTGTTTAAAGGTTCAATCATTAAAAATTGGAAAAAAAAAATATTGAACTTGTGTTGATTCGAACCATCCTTGCCTAAGAGTACATCGTAGGGGCATTCTTAAACAAAGAATTAAGTATTAACCCTCTTAATTACAAATCCAAATTTAATATGTTTAAACCCAGCATATGGCATGTTCAAACCCATATTGTTTAAAAATCGTCTAAAAATTACACAAAGATGCAGATAATGAACCTAATTGTACATAAAAATTTCTACCTAACGAAATCGAATCATAATGACCCCAATTAAACCCAAATCAAATCGGTAATGGTTTTCAATTTAGGGGGTTTTGTTCACTGTATTTTTTTTGGTTGGATACACAAATGAATGTGTATTGTATGCGAGAGAGAGAGAGAGAGAGAGAGAGAGAGAGAGAGAGAGAACACTAATTTTTTATCGAGAGTGGAGAGAAGGACTTCTAATGCATGGGTGGATTGTGATATTTATCTTGTTACATTTACAATTGAGAGACAACGAACTACTGCATGTGACATGAGTGTTTTGGATTAATATTTCATTTTGGGTGGTTCGTGTTTGTATGTATGAAATTGTGTGTGTTTGTCTTTAAGTTGGTTGAAGTATTAATTTTTAGTGTTTCAGGTTTTCGAGTATATTTTCTATATATAATCCTTAAAACAATACCGAGGGCCTTTTAGACATTAAAGGCATTGAAATATTAAAACTGTGAATGCTTCAATTAGTTGTTATGGATCAATTTTTTAGAGTGCACTTTGTTCAATTTTTTAAATGAAAGGGTGACTCATAAACTCGAAATAGTTAAAAGGGATTCAATGTGACTCACCCTAATATTTATAGGTTTATTCCATCTTCTAGCAATTATTAAAAGTCACTATTTTATCTCAAGAAATACTTTTGACACCAAATTTCCTATCCTTGGATTAATTTCAACTACGAAATTGGATCCTAAGGGGGTATGCCCCCTTTTCTTTCTGGTATATTCTTCCGTTTTATAGTATTCTTATTTACCAAAAAAAAATAATGGTTGATGTCCCATCCTCCAATATGAACTCAATAGACTTTGGGTACTTAGCTTGAGGCTGCATTCCACGGATATTCTCGCATAGATGATTCTCCTCATTTCTTCAATTATTGAGTCAGCATATAGGGGGTACTCCAATTGCACTTGCAATTAGTTAAGACCTTCAGTAGTCTAGTATTGTATTGATGTGTTTGGAACATCACCCAAATTAGATCCTTCTCAATGGTTTACAAATAGAAATTAATTTCAGCATGCCACCTTTTCAAAATGATGGTATTACCCATAAAATTCCATGACCCATTTTCCACTACTTCATATCTGCATGTTGTTGTAAAAAAGTTAAAGAGAAAGTATCTAGCATCATGAGTGATGACATTGAAGAGACCATATGTGTCCCAAAGTCTGTTGGACATATTGCTAACCGAGGTGAAAGAAAGCTTTCCTACATGGAAAAACCCCACTATAATGCATTCATATTTAGAGTAGCATAATTTAACTACCTCCTATAGAGGTTTGACCTTGAATTTGTACTCAAGGAAGTTTGGTTGGTTATTGAAAAGCTTGAAATTTGGCTCCTTACTTTTCACCACGAAAGACTTCCATGTTTTGGTTAGTGGGCCACTTTATTACATGACAAAGGCATGGGAGAATTAGTGTGGGTGGTAGGAGTAACATGGATTATATTATTATTCTTCTTCTTCACATCAGACATGGCATTAATAGAATAAGGTTTATTTTCACTCCTTATCTGACTACTGCCACGATTACCCATGTTAATACCACTAGGGTCATGGGTTCCAAATTCGTATGACACATCAGTCTTATTTGGTTTCCTGAAAGCAGCCATATGAGGCTTAACACCAACTATATCTCCCCCAATTAGGAACCTAAATCGTTTGATATCTTCATGGGAGTATCATTGACTTTTCGGGAACACCAAATAGAAATTATTTTCCTCTTGAGTCCTTCACACATTGGTGCTGGATCTTTTGATACTTTCATCTAACACAATTCTTTGTTCCTCCTCTAAATCATCATCTTCAACTTCTTCACTTGAAGGATAAACTTCATCATCTTCAATGAATGGAATGCCATCCAATATCTCCATTAGGATTGGAATAGTTGTGTCTTCATACTGAACTATAAAAACCACAAAACAACCACCATGTCTTATGGTGTTGTCACTTTTACAGTTATAGATGAGGTAGTAGCAGCAATCCCAGGGGTTGAATTGCCCCTCACAAATAGTATCTTGGATGTGGCCATAGTGTTTTAGAGGGTGGGGGATGAGGTGGGTTGTTGTTTTGGTGGTAGTTTCTTATAGCTTGAAAGAGGGAGGGTTTAGAAAGAGAGGAGAACATTTAAAAAAGAACAAGCTACAATACATTGGACAATTTAATTGGTGCTAAGTTTTGATTGTGTTAATTTGTTTAAGTATAATTTTAATTTGAAATATTTTAAAATTGTTTTGTATATTTTTTAACATCCATATAATACCCTTTAGTTGAAGTTGCATTTATATCCAGAGGTGGACTCTCTGCCATAGACAAAGAGGACCACCTCCAGGGCATCCAACATGAAGGAGCGCAAGTCAACCATGTCTCATTCTCATAGTAAGATCCCAAGGGTGTTCCGATGATGGGTTTTCCAAAAATAGAACTTAGGAGGGTTTATGTGCCGTATGACGACCCATTTATAATAACAGTTATCATGGGGAATTACATCATGCATAGGATCCTAATTGAAATAGGGAGATCTATAGACATCCTGTTCTTTTTTTTAAGTAAAATGAATAAATATAAACAAAGGAATTACAAAGCTAGGGAAAACCCAAAGCACATGAGGGGAAGATGAGGGCATACCCAAACATCAAAGCATAACCAAAATAAAGAAAAGAAACTCATACAACTAAACTAATCAGTCGTAGAAGATTCAGGGAGGTTCCAATACAAGCAAGCCATCCAGTTGTAGTAGTTTCTTATAGCTTTTTTCCACATTAAGATTTTGCATCTCATCATAAAATCAATGTCTAGGACCAGGTCATTTGGATTCTTAGAGCTTTTTTCTATGTATCCTATTGTTTCTTTCCTTCCAAAGGCAGTATACAGTAGTGGAGAAAGTAAGATTTCTAATCCTCGACATGAAAGAACTACCATGAGCCATTTGCACAAATGCATTTACCTAATTTTGTCAATTTCCCGTTGTCCTATACAGCTGATTTATGTAGAGGATTTGTTCCATACATCCTTGGAGAAAGGGTAGTCAGCAAAGAGGTGGTGGATGGCCTCAGTTTCACTACCACAAAACTCGCATCTGGTATTATCACTTATCCCCCATAACCCAAGTTTGTCTTTAGTAACCAAAGCATTCCTACAAGTTAACCATAGAATGAAGGATCATTTAGGGATGTTAGCTTTATGCCAAGACAAAGTGTGCCAACTCTTGATTGGGAGGTGATCCATGATATCTCTTATGGTAAAGGAGGTGTTGTACAACCCCCTACAGTCAGGAAGCTAGGTCAGAGAGTCCTCCTCATCAGGGTTGGGGTTAGGAAGGTTGTCATTTTTAATTTCATTTAGCTCCCAGGTGGTGGATCTCGGCCATCTCCACCTAGCGCCACTCAAAAATTCAGACACTTTGGCAGTGGCATTACTAGTCGCGTCATAAATGGTTATGTTGCAATATAAAGGTTCAATGGGGTCCCTAGGATGCCAATTATCAAACCACATGAGCGTGTTCTTCCTATTCCCAATGTTGGATTTAATGAGTGGTCTAGAAGTGTCTATAATCTTCAATTTTTTCTCCAGCTCCATGAGTTGTGAGAAGGAATGTTAATGGCCCAAATGCTTATGTTCTTGATTTTGTACATGTGGAACCACTTCACCCATAAGTTGTCCTTCTTGCTCAGGTTCCATAAGTGTCTCATTATGAAGCTTTGTTCCAGTCCTGTAGATAAGTAATGCCAAGCCCCCCTTCATTTTTTGGCTTATAAACCTCCTTCCAAGCAACCTTGGATCCCGTGTGTTTCAATTCAGATCTAGTCCATAAAAAGTCTCTAAGGAGTTGGTCAATAGAGTTGATCACCTTCTTGGGTAGAATAAATAAACTTCTCCAATAAACTTGTGTGCTGAAGAGGATAGCCTTAACCAACTGAAGTATACCTGCGTAGTTAAGTAATTTGGAGGTTCAACACCTGACTTTATTAGTGATTTTATCAATGAGCAACCTTCAGTCATCAAACTTAATCCTAGTGGAGATTAGGGGAACCCGAAGGTATTTTAAAGGAGGCTTGTCCACCCTGAGTCCAATGATATAAGTCATGAGATTTAAGTCATCATCGTCAATCCCTGAGGTGTAGAGGTTGCTTTTGGCCAGATTAGGACGAAGTCCAGACAGAGAGGAGAACTTATTTAAGGTTCTCTTGATGAATTCAATAGATTGAGTGTCCCCTTTACTGAAGATAATTAAGTCATTTACAAAGCAAAGATGGTTGATGTTTAATTGTTGACACTTAGGGTGATAATTAAAGGGAGGTTGGGATCAGTGCTTGTCCATGATACAGGAAAATGCCTCCATAAAAAAAGTAAAAGGTAGGGAGAGAGGGGACATCCCTGCCTAAGACCTCTGGAGCTGTTGAAGAAGCCATAAAGTTCACCATTGAGGCTGATAGAGAATATAGGTGTGGTGGCACATTCATCAACCCAACCAATAAAGATTTGGGGGAAGCCCAACATGTGCATAATATCAAGAAGGAAAGCCCAACTCATAGTGCCATAGGCTTTGAGGATTTCAATTTTTAGGGTACATCTGGGAGTAAGATCTCTGTGGTAGTTCCTCATGATCTCCCAAAGGAGAAGAATGTTGTGAGCAATTGCTCTACCCCCCACAAAGGTTGAATGTTTTTTATTGATGAGGAAAGGAAGAATAGGTTTAATTACGTTGGCAAGTACTTTGGAGATACATTTAGAAATGGTGTTGCAGCAGGCTATGGGTCTGAAGTCCTTCATCTCATTGGGGTTTTCAACCTTCAGGATGAGAGCAAGAATGGTACAATTCCACTGTCTAATCATGTGTCCATTAGCAAATAAGTGGGAGACAACATTGATCAAATCCCCCCTAACCAACTCCCAATTAGCTTTGAAAAAGTGAGCATTGAATCCATCAGGCCCAGGGGCTTTGTCGGAGCTCATAGAGAATATGGAAGTTTTGATTTCATCATGAGTGATAGGGTTGGCCAAAGTCTCATATTGCATCTGGCTGAGGGTTGTAGGCAAGTTTAAGTTAGAGTTCAAGTAACTATTAACCATAGGGACCTTAAAAAGGGAGCTGTAGAAGGAAATGGCCTCCTGTGCCACATTAGCAGACCCTTTAATAGTGCAGCCCTCAATATTCTTAATGGTGACGATCTTTCTTCTAGCAGTATTCTTATTCACACTTTTGTGAAAGAAGGAAGTGTTCAAGTCTCCCTCCTTCAGCCAGTTGATTCTGGATTTATGTTTGTAAAACGCTTATTCACTAGATCTAAGATTAGCATACTCTCTGACAATAATCTTCTCTTCTTCAATGAGGGAGATGTTGGAGCCATCTCTATATTTTCGCCTCTGGATGACGTGAATTTCATCTTTCACCTCGCTTACACGCAAGGAAATGCGATTTTAGAACTTCTCATTAAGGCTACTGAGCTTGGGTTTTAGCCTCTTGAGTTTAAGAGACAGCTTACACATGGGATTACCAGGGCACTCTTCACTCCAGGAGTCAGTGAGGATGTTCTTAATAACATCATGTTTCATCCAAAATTTATAAAATATGAAGTGTTTGTGTCTTGTTTCCTCTTGAGGTAGCATATGGATAATGATGGGGCTGTGATCAGATTCACCTGGGCATAGCACCTCAGCCTGAGAGTCAGGGAAAATAGAGCTCCACTGGTTGTTGTGCAAGACTCTATCAATTTTAGATTGAACGTTGTAAGCAAGAGAAGAGTTTTTGTTCCAAGTAAACCACAAGCCATTGGAATTCATATCATGCAAATGAGCATCATGAATACAATTGTTGAACTCCTGTACAACATTGTAGTCAATGTTGTGGATGCCTTTCTTCTCATCATTGCATCGCACAATATTGAAGTCACCCATAAGGATCCATTGCAACTCATCAGGAATGGAAGAATTGTTGAGGATAAAAGTCCAAAGAGATCTTCATTCCTCTTGGGAGTCGCTACCATAGACAAAGGTGGCATAAAAGAACTTATTAGTTCCAACCATCTCAACCTTGCAGAAAATGGCTTGTGGGTGCATATGAACAAATTCCAGTTTGAGGTGGGAAGGGTCCCAACCAATAATAACACGGGCTACCCTACTAGTAGTGGGGCATTTATGAATGGCATCCCAATTCCATAAACAGTTATTTGAGATGTTATCAAAGTGATTTCTTCTAACTTTGGGTTCAATAATACAAATTAGGGATAGCTTATACTCAGATATGAATATCTTTATTTTGACTTGTTTATGGGGGGGGGGGGGGGGGGGAGTTAATCCCCCTAATGTTCCAAGAGGCTAGCTTGGTTGCTGCCTGACTTATTATTCCCTTTGCTTTTCCCATTCCCACTATTAATGGTGTAGATAGGTTTAAGCTTCTTCTTATCCTCTAACTCATCCACTGCAGTAACCTTGAGGGCTAAACTAGATGGTTCAGGTGTGGCATCATACTCTTTCGCAATGTCCCCATCTTAAATAAGCACCTCAAAAGAATTGGACATTTTGATAGAAGGGGAGAGTGGGGCCTTAGTATAAGGGGAAGCAGCAATTAGGGCTATTTCGTTGCTTTCATGAGTGTTTCCCACCAGCATAGAGGGTCCCTCATCAATAGGAAAACCATTCTCTGATGTAGAGGGCAGGGTGGTCTTAGGAGTATTAGCTTCCACATTGTTTTTCCTATTGATAATAGTCCATCCATACTTCAATGTCTTCACAACCTCTCCACATTTAGGAACTGGATATACCTCTTCCACTTTTTCTTTTTGAATCCACACTTTTTTTGTTTTGGTGCAGTTGAGGACATAGTGACCAAAGATTCCACACATTTTACAAGAGGGTGTATTCCCTTCGTACTCCATTCCAATCTCAACTGCCTGGTCATCCTCCATAACCACATCAATGGTTTTAGGGTATTCATATCTCACCTTTAGTTCAACGCAAATTCTAGCGTAACTAATTCTCCTCATTTATTCGATCACAGTGTCAGCATATAATGCTATACCCAAAGAGCTTGCTATGTAACTTAAGCCTTCTTGGGTCCATAGTTGCATAGGGATATTGTGAAATTTAATCCAGACTGGGAGCTTTTTTGTGGTTAAGGCATCCAGCACTGTAGAATGATAGGGTTCCAGAGAAGAACCAAGGGCCAGAGTCTAGCACCTCATCGCGCATGGTCGTGTTGTCAAACATGAAGAAGAAGACATTGTCATGGGCTAGAATATCTTTGAGACCATAGTAATCCCAAAGCTTATGTGCAACATTGCAGACATGTGAATAGGGGAGCTTTATTCCCAAGAAACTTCAATCTAGGTTGGTTTCCCATTTAGATTACCCTAGGTTTGTAATATCCAGAAGGGGGCAACAGTTATTTTGTCGTTAACATAAGATGGTTTGTGGTAGGTGAGTTGTAGCTTAGAAACTCTCTTTGGGGCCACCACACTGCTCTAAGTACGGTTAGGTACATGGATGGTTTTAGGTAAGGTAGGGTTTGAATCATTCCAAACAACTTCTGGCAGCTTTCCCCCATCAGTCACACCCACATCCCCAGCCGTACCATTAGTCATATGGCTACTATCATGGTAAGGCTCAGAAATTGACGTATAGGAGACCCCATCACTGGTTGATGGTTGCGTTCCGCCTTTAGAGGTGGTTTTCATGGAGCTAAATAGGTTGATATCATCATAGGAGTAGCCTTTGCTCTTAAGAAAATCTCAGTAGACATATTTCTCATCATTTAGCTCTTGTAACCTAGACATATGATAGTTTGCTTTGACTATGCTAGAATCAAACGTGGTGACTTGACCTTCTTCAAGTTCATCCGCCCCAATAAAGGTTGCTATGGTATTCACAGCTAGGTTAGAGGGTTCGATGGGAACAACAACGGCATCAAAAATAGGTACCAAGGTATAACCGGACATGGATAAGAGTGTACAGAGTAACTAGGGAGAGCAGGGGTAGGAGGGCGGGGTGATCATGGTGGTAGTGGAAGGGTGGTGTTTGGTTAGTGTTTGGCTGAAGGTTTTAGAGAGAGGAGAGAGCATTATGTGACCTTCGATGTTTCTATCACTATGCTTAATGCTGAATCGACATCCTGTTCTTAGACGTCTTCAAGGCTATGGGCCTCGATGCAAAACATATGCAATCTCTCACCACTCCTCTCATTGGGTTCAATGGATAGAGGACATATTCCTTGGGATATTTCACTTTACCCCTCACCCTTAGTTCCAAAGATTGCTACATAACTACTTCGAACAAGTTTATAGGGGTGGATCTTCCCTCGGCTTATAATGTGATCCTAGGAAAACCGTCATTGAGTGATTTGGAAATTTTCATCTCAACCCACACATGGGTGATGAGTTCCCAAACTCCAATGGAGTTGGAGAAGTGTTTGGAGATTAAAATAAATCTCGTGAGTGTTACATCTCTTCCATGAAGGATAAAAGGAATGCATTTGAGATTACTCCACACCGATTCTTAAGTTCCCCTATATAGATTAGGCATAAATTTATTGAACGAGGGTACCTTAAATTCATGAGATGAGGAGAAGGAACATAGATGTGAGACAACTAAGGCTCTGATTACTATGTGCATTGATGATAGGGGAATATCGTGAGGTTATGTTCCACCGCCTCATCGTGGACCCTAACCATATACCTATCTGACAAAAGAAAAGGTTATTTGGTCCTCAACGAAAAATGCTACAATTGAGGAGGTTGACAAGTTCCTAGAAGCCAACTTCATCAGAGAGGTTAAGTACCCAAAATGACTTTGAAATGTGGTTCTTGTGTCCAAATCCAATAAAATTTGAGAATGTTCATCTACTTCAATGATCTCAATAAAGCATGCCCAAAATACTACTATTATCTACCTCGGATTGACACCTTGGTGGACTTAATAACGGGACATGAACTCCTCTCTTTCATGGAAGCCTACTTAGGGTACAACCAAATCAGAATGGTCCCTTATCGATCGAGAAACGACATCATTCATTATAGACAATGGTACCTATTGTTATGAACTTATGTGTTTTCTAACTAAAAATGCAGGTACTTTATTACAGGGTTATGAACTCCATTTTCAAAGACCTCATTAATAGGACCATGAAGGTCTATATCAATGACTTGTTGGTTAAATGCTTGGATGCTCAGGACTATGTGCAAAACCTCATAGAGACCTTTTTTATCCTCAAGAGGAACCAAATGATCCTTAACCCAAATAAATGTTCTTTCGAAGTTATTGGATGCAAGTTCCTTAGGTTAATGCTCACTAGGCAAGGTATAAAGGTCATTCCAAATAAGATTCAAGCTATGCTAGATATGAAGTCTCCAAGAATAGTTAAAGAGGTCTATAGCCAAGTTGGAAGAGTAGTTTTCCTAAACCAGCTTCTATCAAAGGCCATAGACAAGTTCTTTCCTTTTTTCAAACTACTAAACAAGGCCTTGGAGTGGACTCTTAAGGCTAAAAAGGCCTTCCAAAATCTCAAGAAGTACCTAGGTTCCTCCCCTATGTTGTCAAAAACTTCAAGGAGCCTTGTGCACTGGGTAAGACCATTTTTTTGCCTCACCAACCACTATTAGCTCAACTCTGATTCAAGAAGAGTTTGGGGTCTCGTACCTCGTGAATTACATCACTCGATATCTATAAGGATTCAAAAGTATTTTCTATAGGATAGAGAAGTTGTCCTTTTTCCTGATTACATCAGCCAATTACCTAAGGCCCTACTAACACTTGCACACTATTGTGGTCATGACCGATCAACCTCTCTAACAAGTGCATCATAATCCTGATACTTGGGAAAGTCTTGTTGAATTGTTTATGGATATAGTTAGTGTGATATCAAGTATCAACCACGAAGTGACACAAGTGGCATGCTTTATCCGACTGTATTACAAAATTTAGCAACATGGAGTAAATTAAGAATAGACTAAGAGCTCGGGCATAGGTAACAATAATGCCTATAAAGCCCAGACAACCATTGTTATGGGAAAAAGATATCAACATTACCACAAGGATCTTGCACAAGGAAGGCTTCTCAAATAGCTCAGGTAGTGGACCTAGAATTCATCTAGTAATTCCCAATAGAGGTATTATCTCCATTGATCTCCATTTTAATTTTAAATCCTTCAATAATGACCTAAAGTATGAAGCTTATGGATAAACATAAATTTAAAATCACAATAAGTAGATGCCAATAGTGACTCTTAGCTAGTGGTTAACCAAGTTATTGAGGTTGATGAGGTCAAAGGTAACAAGATGGAAGGGTATTTAGCAATTATGCAGCACCTCACCATGAGGATCCCTATATTTTGCCTCAGAATGGTCCCACGAGTAGATTCAGAGGCAGACCATCTCAGAGAGTGTACTCATCAGATGAGGTAGATCCATCGGTTCTAATTATGACTACGGATCATCCAAGAATCACTAAGCTTCAAATCAATACTATAGAGGTCAATAAGTGCTCAAACTAGGCCGATCAAAATCAAAGACTACCTTAAAGATGAGGTCCTGTAGACAGAGAAGTCCATAACTTCATACTACCTAGAAATATGGGGTATTGCTCAACACATCAGAGGTGCCTAAGACCATTAGATCCCAACATTCACTAATTATTCAGAGGAATCCAAGGATCTAGTTTGATGATTTGGCAAATATCAGAGGTCCTCTTTTATTCCAAAGAAATGGCAAGAAAATAGAGCACTTGGGCCAAGTATGTAAGGCCCTAAAACATGATTAGGAATTTTAATTACATGATTAATTATAACTTAGTAGTTATAAGTTATAAATTGGTTATGTGTGTTAAACATGTTAATTATCATGTTTAGGGGATGCATGTGATATATGTGTTGTTTACATTAGGTGTTAATTGAGCTTATGATCGGGGATACCATGTTTATAACATATGATTAGTTATTTGGTTAAATGCATAATAAATAATGTTTTAATTCATGATTATGTTTATAAAATTAAATTGGGGCGTTGATATGAAATTGGCAATGTTTGGTCGCCAAATGAGAAAGTTTTGAGATTTTCAGTAAATTGCTACTTTCCTGTTCGAGCCCAAATTAGGCGTATTAATTTTATGATTTTCGGAAAACACAAAACATGAAAGTTATATATCTTTAAGTTATCTATTCATACAAATAAAGACGGAGTAAATCGGGGCCCGTGATAGTGAGTAATGGTAATTTTACCAAGGTGGGACAAATGTGTCATTACGGGAATTGTCTAATTCGACCTTTCATCCAACTAATCACGTGTTACCACTACCCCTATTGCTATTGGACAACTATAAAACGTATTTATGATTATAAATGAGAGGTATGTCTTCTTCCTCATAAGAAATAACAAGTTTTTCCTAAAGAGATAGAAAGAGAAGAAAGTTAAGGAATAAATCTTTGGAAAAATTCTATAAATCGAGGAATCCTCGTAAGGTAATTACATCTTTATTAAAATTGGTCACATGGATGAGTTCAATACTTGGAATGTTTTTATTTTTGATTTGGATATATATTTTAATGATACCCATATTGCTGAATTGTGCTGGAACAAGGATGGGCTAAGAACATAAGTTAGAACTGGAGCTAGGATCTTAAATGCATACTTTAAAGTCCTAAATTTACATCATCTTTTCGTAAAGAATTTTGATATAAAAAATTCATGATTATGATGTATATTTCTGCTACAACATGTTTATTATATGTTTCCATGAATTATACCCAAGGTCAAGGTTATGTATACTTAAAAATGTTAAGTTGTGCCTTAATGTTCTATTTGGACCTAGTTATGATAAAAATGGCATAAATCATGGAATACTTATTGGAATTGAGTGATTCAAGTTTGAAAGTAAATTATCTCATACAGGTAAAACATATCTGAAAATTGTGTAAAAATACCAAGGAATGAACCCTTGGTGATAGTTTGAAGTTTTGGTTTAAAATCTGCCCTAAAGGAGCAAGAATGCATACCAGGTGTTTGATGTTTTGCTCGACATAGAAAATGAACCCTAAAAATTATGAAACATTAATTTTGTATTATTCAATATGTTTACTGACATTGGGCGGAATATCATGCAAAGTTATATTGTATAAAAATTATGAAAATTCCAGGAAGTTGAAGTTGTGTTGTTTGGAATAAAATGGGCATAATTTTGTCTAGCGAATTCGTAAATTAATTTCGTAAATTTTGTTAGAACCCTAATTAATTGGGTGTTATAGAAATGTGAAGTATCATATTTAATTTCTCTTTAGTTATTTCTGATTGACCAAATGATGTGATGTATTACTGGGTTTGATGTTAATCGGTGTATTCAAATACTAATGACATTGACTTGTTAGGTGGGGAAGCAGCTAATACTACCATAGCAAGGAAGTATTTTGGTATTAATCTTAGCATTAAATCCAAGGTGAGTGGCCTATACTATGAAATATAGATACTTATATGTTCATATGGAAATGTGTAGTTAAACACATGTGTTAAAATGTTTATGGGAGTGATGTCGTATTTAGGAAACATATGCATATGATTAAAAATGTGAAGCGATTTTATATAATGATATGGACTAGTGAGTCTTTTACCTAATGTTAAGGACTGGTGGGTCCTACGGGATGCAGCGGCCCCGTTAACCCAATTAAAAGTTTCTTGTACTCGAGCCTAATTAGGGGATTTGGTGTTCCCCATTAACTGGGAATTAATTGTACTGGCGGGTCCAGGCTTGCGAGAGTCACACAATTCCTATTGGGTTATAACATTAGAAAATAAAAATGGTTATTTAAATTGGTTATATGTGTGGAATATGGTCATTCACTAAGCTTTTGTTGCTTACACTCCTATAATGCTATGTTTCAGGTACGTCTATCAGTTGGAGTTCAATGCCAAGTTAGGACCTTAAAACGGGGGAGTGGCAGATATCTAGTATGGTTTGAATATCAAGAATCTTATTGTGTAAATATTAAACTAAAGATCTTGGTTATGTAAAGTTGTGTAGTACTTATAGGTTACATGTAAATATAGTTATGTTTTCATCTACACATACCTTTGAAAAAAAAATCTCATGCTATTTTTCCTTAGAGATTTAAATTAAAGCATTGTTTATTATTTAAGGCAATTTATCGCTAATTAACAAGGATGAGTTTAACTTAATTAAGTCGGGGCGCGACAACTTGGTATCAAAGTGTGGTTATTAGGTTCTGGACAGGGTGTGAGGGTCTAGATTGGCAGTGGGCACTAGAACGTGAGTTTGCTATGTGTTGGGATTTTGACTAACAATGTTAATATTAAACTGCTGCTATTGTATTTTGTTTAAGTTATTTATATTGCAGTGAGTGATGAATCCACATGAGTCGCATGATAGAGCGGAAGGTGAGGCATCATATGTACCTAATAGTCAGCAAGGACATAGACATATTGAAGTGGATGAACCGGAGGTGCAACAACAACCTATTGATGATGTGGGAAGAATATTACGTGATGCAGCACAACTGGTGGAAGAAGCAAGAGGTGGAGTACATGGCGGTGATAGGGATAAATTGCATGAGAGGTTCATGAAGTTAAGTCCTCCAGCATTTATGGGGACTACGGATCCTTTAGTGGCAGAGGGGTGGATTCAAAAAATGGAAACAATATTCAAGTTGATGGAAGTGGGAGATGAACAAAAGGTTTTGTTAGCAACCTTTAGATTGGAGGATGATGCAAAGTTATGGTGGGATGTTACAGATAGGTTACTTACTACGATTGGGGGAGTAGTGCTAGCAAATCCTCCACCAATTACATGGGAGAGGTTTGTGAAGGTGTTCTTCGAAAAATAATTCCCAAGGATTTATAGGAAAGAGAAAGAGGAAGAATTTATCACGTTGAAACAGGGGAACCGAACAGTGGTAGAGTATGAAGCTTTATTTATATCCTTATCTAGATTTGCACCTGACTTGGTGAGGACGGAAGAAAGTAAATGTGATCGGTTTCAAACCGGGTTGAGGGTAGATATATAAACATGGTTGCTAATATGAAGATCACGGATTATGTGGACTTGGTGGATAGGACCATGGTGTCATAAAATTCAATAAAAGAAATGCAAGTTGAACACTCGAAGAAAGCTAGACATGATGGTATAAGATCATATGGATGGGAGATGGGAGCCTCAACTCAGAGTGTATCACGAGGAGTACCTAAAGGCCAATAATTTAAAAATAATAGAAATGCACGTGGAATATTTCAAGCTCGAGGTGGAAGGACTGGGATGAATTGGTCAGAAAATGCATCTATGATGGGATCGAGGGCAGTGTTTTGTTTTAGATGTGGTGGTCAAGGGAACATGTCTCGAGAGTGTACAATAGCTGAGACGACACCTTTTTGTTTCCATTGTCATCAACCGGGGCACTTATGAAAGAATTATCCAGCGATGGGAGCTAAAACTTCAGTTGGGAGTGTGACAGTAGGAGATAGGATTTCAACACCGAAATTACACAGGGGAGGTAGAGGAGACGTGTCTCAAAACCAAGGCCAAGGCAGAGTGTTTGCACTGACGCAACAAGATGCACAAGCTATACCTAACGTAGTGACAGTTACACTTCCTATTGGTGATAAAGATGCTTATGTGTTGATAGATCCTGGTTTTACACATTCTTTTGTGTCTTTGCTTTATCTGTTGCATCTTAATAAACCATTATCATCATTAGATTCTGGTTTAGCTATTATTACTCTAGTGAGGGGGTTGGTTTTTATTGAGAGGGTATATAGGGAGTGTGTGGTGCGAGTGGGTGAAAAAGAATTACTAGTTAACTTATTACCTCTCGATATGCGCGACTTTGATGTAATACCGGGTATGGATTGGTTAGCCTCATATCATGTATGTTTGGATTGCTTTAAAAAGGAGGTAGTGTTTCAGTTACCGGGTGAACCTAAATTTAAATTTATTGGGGAACGAAATGTCACTCCAACATGTTGGATTATTGCTATAAAATGTTATGAACTGCTAAGGAAAGGATGTGAGGGTTATCTTGCCCATGTGGTGGACATAAGACAAGAGGCTGAAAAACTATCAGATATACCAGTGGTTAATGAGTTTCCAGATGTCTTCCCAGAAGAACTCTCAGGGTTAGCACCAGACCGTGAGGTAGAATTTGCGATTGAGTTGGTACCAGGCACCGCACCGATATCTATTGCACCATATCGTATGGCACCTGCAGAATTAAGAGAGCTAAAGATACAGTTGCAAGATTTGTTAGATCGTGGTTTTATAAGGCCGAATGTATCACCATGGGGAGCCCCAATATTGTTTGTGAAGAAGAAAGATGGAATAATGAGATTGTGCATTGATTATCGTCAATTGAATAAGGTGACTATCCGTAATAAATATCCACTATCCCGAATTGATGACTTGGTCGATCAGTTGCAAGGAGTCAAAGTGTTTTCCAAGATAGATCTCAGATCCGGATATCATCAATTGAAAGTAAGAGATTGTGACATTTCTAAAATTGGCTTTCGTTCCAGGTATGGACATTATGAATTTCTTGTCATGCCATTTCGGTTAACAAATGCACCGGCTGTATTCATGGATTTGATGAACCGTATATTTCACCCATACGTGGATTATTTTATTATTGTCTTTATTGATGATATTTTGATATATTCTCGTAGTAGGGATGAGCATGAATACCACCTGCGTATTATTTTACAGACCTTGCGAGAGAAGCAATTGTATGCTAAATTTTCTAAATGTGAATTTTGGCTAGACAGGGTAGTATTTTCGGGGCATGTTATTTCTGCTGGTGGTATTTGTGTTGATCCCAAGAAGGTAGAAGCAGTAATGAATTGGGAAAGACCAACTAGTGTGATAGAGGTACGTAGCTTTTTGGGATTGGCGGGCTATTATAGGAGGTTTATACCGGGGTTTTCTTCTATTGCATTGCCATTGACTAAGCTTACCAGAAAGGAGAACAAGTTTGTGTGGAGTGGCGATTGTGAAAAAAGCTTTGAAAATTTAAAGTGTAAGTTGACATCAGTTCCAGTATTGACTATCCCAACAGGTACAGAAGGTTTAGTTATTTATAGTGATGCCTCGTATCAAGGAATCGGTTGTGTGTTAATGTAGCATGGAAAGGTAATTGCCTTTGCTTCTCGATAGTTAAAGATACATGAACGCAAGTACTCTACACACGATATTGAGTTGGCTGCAGTAGTTTTTGCATTAAAAATCTGGAGACACTACTTATATGGTGTTAGTTGTGAAATTTTTACTCACCATCAATCTTAAAATACTTGTTTACACAAAAAGACTTGAACTTGAGGCAAAGAAGGTGGATGGAACTTATAAAAGATTATGATTGCACGATACATCACCATCCTGTGACACCCCGCCTAATTAAATACCGGGCGATCACTCCTTTATTAAATTAATTCAAGGTGAACAGTTGGTTCATTCTCAGCATCACTGTCGTTAAAATACTTTTCCAATTTAAACACCCTAAATATTTAAGCTAAGTGTCAAAACCATTTAAAACCTTATTCTCATTTTATTAAATCCGGTTATAAAACCTTAAACCATTAACGTCTAAAGAGTCATACAATAAGTAGAGAATAAAATGAACATTCAAGAGTTTACCCAACAATAGTAAATCCCAACATTAAAATACTAAGGAAAACATCCTGACATTTATAATCCCGAAATAAAGATACTGAAATTAAAAGAATTACAATCTCTGACAATACCAACTAATTAATAGAAACAGGGCGACACATGCCCCTGCAGGATAAAACTGAACTAGGAGTAGAATCAAATGGATGAAGTCGTCTAAACAGCAGAACTGCGACTCCCACCTAAGCTGCACTCGTTCCTGCCAAAGGACCCTATGCGAGACGCCCCTGTGGATGGGCACCTGTAATATATACATATATATATATATATAAGAGAGAAAGAGAAAAGGAAACGGGTAAGATCCCAATAGTGTATATGATTTAAAAATTTGTTTGGCAAGTATTTAAATTGATTACAGGCCAATGCAACAACATATTAGTGCGACACTCTCTTGAGAAATTCTCACCTCTCTTCTAATGTGCACACCTATCGCACTAACCTTCCCAATGGTCTATCTCGTCATATACCACACTATCTTTCCCCAATGATTTAACTTATCTTAGGTTATTTGCAGGATTTACAACTGAACAACACAAGTATTTAAAACGTAAGATTTCAATTTGTAACCAAACTTCTCCTTTTTACTTTATTAATCAATAAAGTTTTCGAGTGTCATATTATACTTTCTCAAAACAAGTATTTATAATTTGAGTCATCAACCATGTCCTACATATCAAATCACAGTAGGCAGTTCTAGATTTCAGAATTTCATATATATATTAACTACTCGTATAATATATATATCATAACGGCACCCCACATAAAAACTATGGTGCGGGCATACTCTGCTATCCAATCCCCGTATCAATCACACTAAAGGGAATATAAGTTCGGAATCACTCTCGAACTGTACAAATACATACACAAACAATATTGAGGCGAAGCATAGATTTCAAGTCCAAGAGGTCAGTACATACCCTCACGTCTCTTAGGACCGTCCAACTATCGATCCGGTAGCCCGTACCTAGGATTTCTATCTTCTAGGGTACGAGTCAATATCCCCCATAAGGCAACACAAGATAAGATCGTCCCGGCGCGGTAACCTTAGTGATAGCAAGTAGCGCGGTCATGATTTTCACAAGTATATAATATATGCATACACAGTCATATAAATATACCACTTTTATTATATCAATTTAGGTTTATCTCATAGCCCATATTCACAACATTTATCCTTATTTTCCCATTATTAGTTATCATGTATAATGGTTCGTTTCTCACTTTAATTCGAAGGGTTTCTCCAACTTACTACGTAGCCCTCATGGACTCTATCCTTCCAAAGGTACAATTCAGTAGGTATTCATTAATGTTCCAACGTAACCCTCTTACGTGTCTCTCCCCTTTAACATATACTTACATTGTCCCTTATGTAAGATATCCCAAAAATATAGATTTCACCTTACATTAAAGGTCTCTTATTCATTTATGAATCTTACTGGTCATCATTATCTCCCAAATTATCTTAACAAGGATGTCTAAGGAGTTTTCTTCATTTGGAATCAATTCAACAATTTATAAAAGGGGAAACTTTAGTCTACCAGGAGGGGTCGATCGATCGAGGTCTGGGGCTCGATCGATCGAAGGTCTGGGCTCGATCGATCGATCAAGCAGGTCTGCGGAAATCTGCAGATTTGCAGTTACGGGTTTCATCTTCTAACATTCACCAAATCCATATTTTTCAATCCCAATCGTCCCAAAATTTATAATAATAACATTATATCATCATACCAGATATTTCCAACGTAAAGCATGTAGATTTCTATCACTAAACATGGATTAACAACTCAAAATTCATGTAAATATCAAGAACCCTAGAAATCTCTTAAACATGGTTCTAACACATCTTTTCCAGAATTTGCTTCTTATAAAACATCATAAATTCGTGGTTTAATCCTCTACATGGAAAAAGGGTTTCCAGAATATCATTTAAATCATCCCTACATGCAATTTCCTATCTCAAATGGGGTTTTTCTTCCGTACAACTCATGCTAATCATTGCTACACTAATATGAGTGATGCACCAACGAAAATAAGCCAGATAAACACTTGCCTGGGATTTTCGACGTTCTGGTTTGGTGCCGAATTCGGTGTGGTTGCGTTCCCCGTCTCGCGATCTTCGCGTTGGTGGTGGAGGTGGTGCAAACGGATGGATTTCGGGCCTTGGATTGCTTTGGAAGCTCTCTCATCCCCTCTCCTATGGCCATCACTTGTCTTTGGTTGTTCTAACCCTAGAAGACAACCTTAGACATCTTATATAACCCTTGAAATTTCGTGGGTTTAATTACCCAAAAATGCAAAATGACTAAAATGCCCTCCCGGGGTACTAATTAAGCCTAATATAACCCTGAAACTCAAACTAAACCCCCGGGTACACTTTTCTGACTATCTCGACCCTTTTGAATGCGTTGGCGCACTCAAAACGACCATACGAACAACTTATGAAATATTCACTTTTATAAATCAACATTTAGTCTCGACACGACACAAGCGCGCCCCGACTTAAATTTCCATAATTGTCATTTTATTCACACGTGACAATATTATAAAAATAAATCTCATATATCACTATACTCATCCAGTAATATTCAACAAATAACAAATTTCCAATAATTACTAACTCTCGTCACGCTAGTAAATATTTAAAACAACATTCCGGATTAAAATTAACTTAATTATCTCAATTAAATTTAATTAATCCCTAAATTTAAAAGCCATGAAAATACGGGGTATTACATACTTCCCCCCTAATAACGGAAATTTTATCCCGAAATTCGGAAAATAAGGCCTATCCGGTAGCACAATTCTGGATATCCTTTTTCGTACATAAACTATCTACACAATACGACGCTCAATCACTATAGCCCTTTCTTCACAACAACATTGTTTTACATTCTCATTGGAGACACTTCACATTGTGCTCCCAACCGACAACATTCGCATAGGTCACGCCTTTACGTTATAATTTCCTTATCTCACTATCATTAGGAGGCCGCACCTCACTACATGACAAATACTCGGATTTATTCATATACAAAACTCCCATTCTGAGAAAATTATACGAACATTTGATCACTCTTGCTCGCCTAAAACAGTTGTGGAATTCCACCATAGTTATCGGATGTTCTCTCGACCGATCCAAAAACTCTGATCATCTACTCGCCTTTGAACATACGGGAGGGGAATAGTCGAGGTTCTTCCATAACAAAACCTTAATAAGTACCTGGCACGCGACAAACGGGTACGAGTGCTTCTACAGAGCATTCCTGAAATCATCGTACCAAGATTCCAAAATCTCCTTCATGTGTCTCCACAAATCTTTAATCACCGTGCGCCTATTCCCTGGCTACGGGTGATACATCCTAATCGAAACGAAACCTTATCTCTACTGGTTTCTGAAATCCCATATCAAAGGTGGGATTCACCAATCTCATCCTGATTCAGAAATTTATACTGCGCCGGACCATGCACTGGCGCGATCCTTCCTTTCAAAGGAAGTCTGGGGCATACTAATTAATATTGTAAGCCAGCCCAAAGGAATATCAATCACTTCCTTCTCAGCGTCTTAATTCACATGTTTGGGATGAACCCTCGATCTTGTTTTGACGATGGCAACCCATCCAAGGACTGTACCGACTTTACCGACCTCTTCCAATTTCAGGAATTATCGATAAACACAAAATTCTTTGGTTGATTCTCCTCTTTCAACCAAACCTTACCTATGGGCGGTGCATGTAGAGACTACTCACTATGTCCCGCTAAACATCGATTCTTCCTTGAAATGTCTCACATTAAGTGACACATAATACTCCCCTTTCTTCCTTGTAGTATGCCGAAAGTTCCACCCGTGCTCTTCTCTCCAAGAAGCGCACTTCTGGATCTCCTATACCATACCAACATCATCACCCTTTGTATGTGGAAGTTGCTCTCATACTTGCCTACTAACAACTCCGCTCCGAGTGTTCTTCATAATCATTTAATTCTTCTCCTTTCAAGGAATACTCTTCTTAAATGACTTCCCACAGTCTTCCAATTCAAATTTGGGTGTGCTATTCTAATTACACACCTATGTATGTATTATCGCCCCTCATGTGACGTTTAATCCACTATATCACTTCCACTTCGTTCTGTTAGCCCCACAAGCACATTTTCCACACGTCCATTGCCACGCCCCTTCATCTCGGACGAGTTTTAACATCAGTTAACCAGGATGTCTACACACCCTATAAACCGGGCATACTAGCATAAGCATCACATACGCTCCATACTAATAAACAAATTCTTTGTTTTCCCTGGTGCTTGCAGCGTGATTACAACACTTTAATCACCCTAAAAATCAAGATTTTAAATCTTCCTTATCATCGTTCCACCCCTCAACTCGTGGGGTGACTTTCAATGCTTTCTTACCACACAACCGGCTCCAATGGCTTTAAATCAAAATTCAACTTCCAACTTACATACATAATTACTTGATCCCATTTCGACCAGGGTACCGAACTCATGGAATAGTGACCAGACGTCTCCCTATTTCCAACCTTATGCTAAGTTTCATGCGTGGGATGTCTCGCAAAGCGAAATCCAAACAAGGAACCCTCCTGATACACTACTGCCTAGTATTGTCGGTTATCGAGATCCGTTAGGTCCTCTGTCCATAGCATATACCCCTTTATTCCGTCTCTTGACAGATTAGTTACAATTTCTCCCGTAATTATGCTTAACAAAGAACGTTTCACTAATTGTACTATTGTTCAGTATAGGTTGGTGGTAATAGCATTCCATAAACCTCGAATACATACAATCGGAATTCTCGAAATTCCTTTCCCTAATAATAGGGGTATAAATATTAACTCCCACTTCTCTAAAGGATAAATATAACAATGCACTTTTCTTATCACTAAGTCCGGAGTGCTAAACATAATACTGAGTCAAATCTTTTCGCTCAACGATAAATCCCGATACCTACGGAATTATACTGACAAAGTCTATACATACTTTGGCATCGAATATCTCGAGCCCACTATCTCCTCCGAAGTCTCTAGGGTAGATAATATAAGTGCGAGTCCAACCTTCTTAGAGGTAAAGCCTCGCCAAAACAAAACGTAAAACATGTTGCGCTAATGCAACCACTCCGATAGTCTTGTAATAACTGCCCACTATCGTACTAACCATTTCCATAACATTTTAACAAAGATAATATCATACTCGTGTATCGCATCACTACAACGAGTAACCTCAATAAAGTATACAACGCTGTTAATATACACATTCATCCTCCGCGGATAGCACTAAAGAAAAACCCCGCTACACTAGGGAAAAATATTCACATTTTAATACCGTTTATAATGATATGCATTAAGCTCGTCTCACATGCTAATCTAGCAAGGAACAAAATATAGTGACTCGCTCGTGTCACATAAACACATCTCATCCTCTGAGGATACAACTTATACTTCCACCTTTCCAACCGTCTTGACTGCGCAAGTAGTTTCTGGACGTAACACGTCTACTCAAACCAAACAAAATTACTTTAATCATTGCCTTTTACTAGGCACCGTATTCTTTTCCTTATACTCACTTTGGAACATATTATCGCAAGCGATCTCACTACGCACAAAATACCTCAACACATAATCCACTTACCACCTGACCTACTAACCAGGTTAGGATTGCCCTTCTCTCGAACTTTAGTAAACTCGATTACTGTTAACCATCCCGGTTGTTCCCTTAGCTTTCTAGGCCATAAAGATCCTGTTACTATCTATAATAGTACTTACTGAATTTACCATCACTTGGTAAGAATTTCATTATTCGAATCATTTAAATGGGTCCCCTGATGTGTATCCACATCCCTTTGTGGTGCTACACTACCACCCTCGTATTCAGTCTTATTCTCGACTAACTTCTTCGATTCCTTTAAGCTTCCCACACAAGGAGCATTATCATCTTTATTGATAAAATGCAACATTGCCAACCTCTAAATCAGCCGTCCATCAGAATTTCCTCCTCGAGTATTATCAATTATTATTACGAGTTGGTCTCCCACTTGGAGTCGTTTCCTCCACTCGTATCTACATCTTTTGATACAAAATTTGCTAATGATTAGGATTCATATCCGCAATTGGACTTCCTTCATACCCTCCTGCGATGAGTTCAGAACCACGTTTGCTTCTCACCCTGAACAGTTGAGGAAGGAACATACGGTCAACACTGTACCTATGGTTCTCCTATAGGCATAACATTCCACTTCTAAAATTAGTGGTTGACCCCAACCATTATAACTTCGTCCCGAAAGCCAAGAAAATTTTCTCTAAATTTTCACTTTCAGTTTGCCACACTCCATCCTATATCTAAACCTTTGGATACTTTACCTCCTTTGGTAAACACAATCAATTTCCGCATTTTTTTGAATTTCCCACTGACAGTCTCTACACGTTTTGTAATATGTTGGGTAAGTATACCCTCGCACCTCATTTGACTATAACAGCATTTGGAAATCATTGTTGCGCCTTAGTCGCCTTTCTAGTCTTGGCTTCTCGTGCCATAATGGAGGTGACCTCGACTACGGTCATTATCCTCGGATATATTTTATAATCTCAACTGAGCCCTGCCTCCTGATATACGTGATTCGTCACTTTTATTGTATTTTATACCCCGTTAATTTGTACATTCTAGCATTCCCGTGCATGTATTTCCCGGTTCTTATACTCATTTATTGACTAACCCCTGAATTCATCATATATACTTTGTATGTGTCTTTATTGAGCTTTTATAGGTCTCGGGAATGCATTTTGGGAAGTTTGGTTTTGATTCGAAGAAGTTTCGTTGACACTTGCACAGTTGGGGGCATTTTGGTAATTTCAGCACTCGGGTTTTGATCCCGATTTCTTCACGGAAGTTGTAGACCTTCTTCTTATCTTCGCGTGGCCTCCGATAGTGCTTGAATCTGACCTCGAACGAAGAAGTTACGGTTGTTTCGGTGAAACATGGGACAACTAATGCCTATATAGGCAACCCTCCTTCTCACAGCAGGTCCGAATCGATTCGCTGACTCTGCCGAATCGACTCGGTTACATACAGGGGCAATTCTCTACACTTCCGAATCGATTCGTATTTGGCACCGAATCGATTCGGCCCTTCATTTCCAGCTTTCTTCTTATTACTAGTTTGCCATTTTGGTGGGATTTTGGGGATATATCCCTTGTTTTTCCTCTTTTGTAGATATATAGATCACTTTGGTTAGATATTTGGAGATAGAAATACACTTTCTTCTCTCTCCTAGGTCAAGTTCATTTATGGTTTTCACCAACTTTTAAGGCTTTGATTACTAGTTGAATTGTTGTTATTAACGCAAGGAAGGTTCAATTACTTCTTCTCTACTTGTTCTACTAGCTTTAACTTGCATTTAATTCCATCTCTTGCATTGGTTTGTGTTTAAACTAGATAACTAACTTAAGTATGTTGTTAACTAGCATGTGTAGTGTAGATTCAATTATGAGTAGCTAGACTTATGATTGGGGATCAAAATCCCACCTTGGATGCTTGAACTTAATATTTAGGGTTTGGTTTATAATTGTTCTAATGGAACTTCATGTGTTGGTATTGGAGTATCATAGTTTCTTAACTTCTCTTGTCAAGCAAGGGCTAGTGTTTGAAGCTTTACTACAAACCCAACCCATCTAGCAATAATTAATTAACCCCTAATCCTCCATTGTTGAGTTTAGTCTCTACATGGTTGATGTTCGGACTTAATTAGTTATGCTCGATTAGAATTAATTTCAACCATGCCCTATAATCCCATTCTTTGTGAATCCGAGGCGGGAGAATGATCCTCGATCCCTTTAATTTCTTGAACTTAAGCTTCTCTTAGTTCTTTTCATAGTTCCGTAATTATTAATTAAATAGATGATCATCAATAGTATGTTAGTTTAGATATTAGTCTCAATCACTTTTCCAAACTATTAAATCATCTTTTACACTTTAACTTTTGTGACGTTTAGAGAATCCCTTTACCCCAATCCTGTTCTCTTAGAAGTGTTTCAATCCTTGTGGATCACGATTCCGTACTGACCGGATATTACTTGTTGCGATAGATTTGCACTTGAATCGCAAGCTTTATTTTGGGCGCACCAAGTTTTTGGCACCGTTGCCGGGGATTGGCAACTATCTTAGGGTTTAGAAATTCTCTTTAAACTATCGTTCCCTGTGGTCACCGTGACATCACGGTTTCCAAAAATCAATCCAAAAGCACTTGTAAATGCAAGACGCGAGTAGTAGCAATTTAAGTCCTATTCGTGAACCATCGTCTAGTGAACCCTCGGATTATTGGAGACCTGTACCAACAATTTCTCGTTCTAGTTCGGTCTCGTCTTCTTCGTATACCTGGGCCCACTCCGATCCTACGACCATGGCCGACAATGTTAGTGAGCACGGTAGTCAAGGGGTTGCACCCGACCCCCCGTATAGGACCATGCGTGATTATTTGCAACCGGAGAGAACCACCTCTCCGTCTTGTATCATTTTTCCTTACAATGCCGCGCAATTCCATTTTTGTAATGGAATGATTCAATTACTTCCTACTTTCCACGGCATGGATAGTGAACAACCTTACCTTCATGTTAGAGAGTTTGAGGAGGTGTGCGCTACTTTTAGCGATCAAAACTGTCCTCTAGATGTCACACGACTCAAACTCTTCCCGTTTTCTTTAAAAGACAAGGCCAAAACTTGGCTTTGGTCTTTAGCTCCTAATTCCATCGGGAGTTGGCGCGAAATGCAAGCGCAGTTTTTAAAAAAATTCTTTCCAACTCATCGCACCAACTCTTTAAAGAGTCAAATCCAAACATTCGTCCAAACCGAAGGTGAATCATTCGAGCGATGTTGGGAGAGATTCAATGAGGTTCTTCATAAATGCCCACACCACGGTTTCGAAAAGTCGAGATTAATCTCATTTTTCCACAATGGGCTTACACTTAATGCGAAACAAATGGTGGAGACAATGTGCTCCGGTGAGTTCTTTGGTTTAGATCCCGATGATGCGTGGGCGCATTTCAAATATTGTGTCGAGACCACCCAAGCATGGGATACCTCGGATCCGAACAAAACAAGTTCGCGACCTTCGGTTCCATCCTCGTCTAACCCTGGTATGTATCACCTCACTGACGAGGCTGAGATAAAAATGAGATTAGATAAATTATCTAAGAAAGTTGAGGAGTTCGGTTCAAAGGTTCGAGATCCCGTTGTTCAAACTCATTCCGTAATTGAGGAGTTGTGTGCCATTTGTGACACTAATGCTCATTCGACCCAAGATTGTCCCACTATTCCGGCTTACAAAGTGATCCTCCATGACCAAACGAACGCTATGGGAGTTTTTAGAAGATCCCAAAACGTTCTCGACCAAGGGTTTAATCCATCTTGGGGTAACCAACTCGGTTACCAATATCAACAATCTCGTCCTCCCCCGCCACAGAATTACCAACAACCGTACAACCAACATCCTCCTCCCCAAGTTGTAATGCAAAGTCCCCCTCCGGGACCACATCCACCAGTTATACCTGCCTATGCGCACCCGAACAAGAGAAGTCTAGAAGAAATTTTTCAATCTTTTGTGACTTCTCAACAAGCCACAAATGCTAGGCTCGAAAAAGAAATTTCCAAGTTGGCCGCTTCTTTGAGTGTGCAAGAAAAAGGAAAATTCCCCTCACAATCTCATGGGCCCGTTGGGCAAATTAGCACGAATTCCGATGTTTCTACTCCTTCTTCCGCTCAATGTAGGTCTATGGAACATGCAAATTCCATCACCACTCTAAGGAGTGGGAAGGTGAATGAAAATCCACCTCCACCTTCCCCGAAAGAATCCGACGAGGTCACAATAACTCCCCGAGAGAGTGAAGTGACTCCTAAAAAGAAAAGAGGTAAGTCGCCGACCAAGGGGCCGGAAGCTTCAGTCCCTTGTCCATTTCCCGCACCCTTCCCTCAAAGGCTCCTTCCCATAGTTAAACCCAACAAAGATCAAGAGATCATGGAGACATTCAAACAAGTAAAAATCAATCTCCCTTTCCTTGACGCGATTAAGTAAATCCCTTCCTATGGCAAGTTTTTGAAAGATTTGTACACCTTTAAGAGAAATCATGTTTCTCACAAAAAGGTGGAGTTGACTGAACAAGTTAGTTCCATTTTCCAACACAACACGATTCCAAAATTTAAGGACCCAGGGTGTCCAACGGTTTCGTGTAAGATTGGAAACTTCGCCATTAATCGCGCACTTCTTGATCTAGGAGCTAGTGTGAACCTCTTGTCGTATTCGGTTTATCTTCAATTGGACTTGGGAGAACTTAGTCCTACTAAAACTAAAATTCCATTGGCCGACAGCTCCACCAAAATTCCACGGGGCGTCTTGGAAGATATCCTCGTCCAGATAGACACCTTTGTGTTCCCGGTCGACTTTATCGTTCTTGATACCCAACCTATTTTAAGCCCGAACAATCAACCTCCCGTCATCTTAGGACGACCATTCCTCGCGACCGCGAATGCTTCGATAAATTGTAGGAATGGTGAGATGAATTTGTCTTTTGGGAATATGACATTAGATGTCAATATTTTCAATGTGTCGCACCTCTCGAGTGACGAAGATGATTGTGTGAGGGAAGTGAATTTCGTTGAATCGATATGTGTGGAGCGAGAGAGGAAATTGAATGGAGTGTGTTAGATGTGTGTTTTGACATGCTAGGAGAGGTTGGCGTGAGAGAAAACCATGAAATTGAGGATAACTTAGGCAATTTTGATTTCACTCCGATTGATGACTTTATCATTTCCGAAGCTGACATTTACATAGAGTCATCAATCCCGTGTAAGGAGGGTCGCTCGAAGAAAAATAGGGTAGAAAAGGTCTCTATCGATGTGTGCACCGACCCACCCGTCCGTCACTTTAAGAACCCATGGCCCCCTCTTTCAAATATTAATCCGGTTTTCAAAACCAAATGCGAGTCCAGCGGTTGGGGTAGTCCATTTTGGATAGGTGTCATATCCTCCGATCTTGAACCCGATATAATTGTTAAGTGTATGAGCCTTAGTTGGAGCAAAGTCAGACCGAGGAGAAGGATAGGTGTTCACATTGTGAAGTACGTCCTAATAATATCTGCGGATTTACAACCGGACATAGTACGCAGTAGCCCCGTTAGCAGGGGTGATTCGGTTCGTTAAAATCTCATTTTTTGGTGCCGAGCAACCCCCGACATGTGTGGGGTTGCAATTTTTTGGTTCCTGACTAGTTACATACATATAGTATATCATTTTGGTCCAAAGAAATCCAGTTGAGGTGGCCCCAAAACTTAAACCTCATGAGAATTGGGAATTCAGCAAAGCAGAAAGTTGGTTCTCTTCTTTCGAATCGATTCGGTTTGTCACCGAATCGATTCGACCCTTCCCAATGGCAAAATTTCGGGTTTGCGAAATGATTCGCAATTCTGGCGAATCGATTCGGTAAAACCAAAGTGTCAGGTATCTTCTCGCGAATCGATTTGGATTAATACCGAATCGATTCGGCCCCTTCCAGTGTTCAATTCGAGAATAGTGAATCGATTCGGGGCACCTGCCACTTAAAAATCCCATATTTTGTTCTAACACTCTTCTCATTCTCTCTATTCCCTTAGCCTGCGAAAACAGCCTCTCCCTTATCATTTCCAGTCCTCCATTCTTATTCCACCTCATGGCTTTCTCTTCCAAGGCATCCTCATCCAAGGTATCAACTCCAATATTTATATGTTAATTTCAATATGAAATGTGTGTTCATTATATTCAAACTAGGGGAGCTATGTGTGTATTGCCATCTTAGCATAAGGTGTATTTGATTCATGAATTGTCCATTTTTCATTACTGATTTCCATCACTATCCAACAAATACAACCTTTTAATTGTTGATTATTGTGTTGTGTTGTATTTGTTGGGGGCTTTCAAGAATCAAAGGCATTTTTTCTCCCTATTTTGAGCAGGCTGCACACCACATGTTCGATAAAAGGCCTAAATGAAGAGTTGATCCCCAAATTGTTCCATTTTTGTGCCTCTTATCGAACATTGACTTAGGTCCTACCTTGCTTGAGGGTGATGTATGTCGGATACGCTTATCCGATCATTTTCTTCCGACATGCACCACCGATCCTGTTTCACGCTAAATTGATATTATGCATTACACTAATCGTGTATCTATCAAATTGATTTTTTCTTGTAGGTTTCTTCGATCTCCAAGCCCACATCCAATATAATTTCGGGTCGGGGAGGTTTCGAATCCTTCCGCTCAAAGCAAGAAAAGGACTGGTTCCGGGCTAAATTTCCTTCGGGTCGCCCAATTGCTATTGAGAGGCCTGTGCACCTTGAGGATTTCCCTACCTCTGTCCGTCGGTATTTTCAGAAGTTTAATTGGGAAGCTCACCTTGCCCGGGCGGGTGAGGTCAATGATGAGCACGTTCGTCGGTTCTATGTGTCCCTCGTCCCAACTGGGGACAGAACTTTTGAGGCTTACGTGAGGGGTAAGAGAATTCCTATTTCTAAGCCTCTCTTGGCTTTGCATCTGACTGGGGCCGATAACCTGGAGGATTTTGATTACCCTTGCTGCGATGAGGGGAGGCTAACTAATGAGACCCTGATTGCGCGTCTGGCTCCAGGGAATGTTTGGGCTGGGGAGACTTTCCCCACATCTCTTATGCCCGACAACCACCGCATCATCCACCTTGTTGCCGTAAATTCCATCACGCCGATCCAAACCAAGGCTGTTCTTCGCTCCGCCCAGGCCCACTTCCTTTACCATCTCTTGGACGCTAACTCTATTGTCAACCTTACCGCATTGGTACTTTAGCGGATGCTAAAGGCCGCTTACTGTGAGAAGGGTACCACTACCCTCCCGTACGCGCGGTTGGTTTCCCGTATTTGTAGAGATGCTGATTGTGAGGTGATGGGTACGGACAAAATTCCTCGCCTTCCCAAGATGCTTGGCGAGAAGGCCATTGAGAAGAGTCTTGGAAAGGATTATTGGGAGAGGAGAAAGAAGCGAATGTTGGATGCTCCTGCTGATGCTCCTGACGCTGCGGATGCTCCTATGCCGGATATTCCGGATGTACCTCATCCTATCCCACCGCCAGCCCCATCTACTGTTGACCCCATCGCGTATCTCGGGGTGCGGATGGATGAGCTGCAGGAGGATTTTTCTGAGTTTCGGGGCACGTATTTGTCGAGCTTTGCATCATTCCAAGCCGATTTTACTACTTATCGAGGCGCTTACGAGCGCGATATCTCCATG
The DNA here is from genome assembly GCA_949130495.1 of Sambucus nigra. Lineage (NCBI taxonomy): Eukaryota > Viridiplantae > Streptophyta > Magnoliopsida > Dipsacales > Adoxaceae > Sambucus > Sambucus nigra. Next base: position 263,812,786 of record OX422223.1, read on the forward strand.
ATTACTCGGGCACAGATGGACCTATTCTCACATCTACGCGGGGGCGAGGCTCCTGTGCCTCCGTACCTTTATGACCCATATGCCCCTCGTGACCCCCTCGCGCCCGAGTCCCCGCGCCGTCATCCGGACGATATGTAGGCCACTGTCATCCTACTTTCTCAGCTACTGATTTTCGTGGTTCTTATTTTCATTTTTAGTTTGTAACTATGTAGTTGTGTTTTAGTGTGGGGAGGAGAGAGTACATTTATTGTATTTTCTAATTTTGGTTTTTTGTGCCCCATGTACACAACTCTTAAATATTAATGAAACTACTCATTTTCAGTTTCATATTTGTTTTTGTATATATCTCTTTTGTATATATTACTGTTTATGGTACTAACTTGTAACAGGCATGCCGTTGCGCGTTTCTCGAGTTACTCCTTACGGGGTGACTATTTTCTAACCCCTTTTCCCTTTTTATCCCTACTAACATTGGGGACAATGTTTCATTCAAGTTAGGGGGTATGGCTTATAATTGTGATGTCAGTTATCATGTTTGTATGTATTTATTTATTTATTTATAAATAATAAAAAAAATATCTACTATGATTACTTATATGATCGGAATATCCTATTGTATAGCTATGAAGCATACTTTGAGTCATTGATTTATTACCCTTTAGCCCGTTATTGTTTGCATTGTGAATAGCATCATAAAATTAAACTGTGAAGCTTTGAGCATATACACAAATAATTATTTATGATTTGGTTTAAAGTGTTTCAAATTCGTTATTCTAAGGCGCATGCTATACCCTTACAAAAGTGAAAATTGAGACTTATCATCATTTGTGAGCGTATACACCCACTCTATCTCTTTCTTGTCAATGAACTCGTTGTCGATCTCATTTTCTTTTAATTTGATTGCATACTAACTGATTTATCACTTGAGCATGATTTTCAATGGTGTTGAGTTCCGCGAATCACATGAAACTCTAGGAAAGGATTATAGGCCCTTGTTGTTTAACCCATATGACCTTGACCTTTCCCTTAAATGTTTCCCCTAGTCAACCCCCTTGAGCCTTATTATTCCTTTCGTTTCAACCCCAAATTGTCCAACTCCACATTGGAGTCCTAAACCCTTATTTACTCCTCCCGTACCTTGATTAGGGAGTGTTCCCGGGATTGAATGATGTTGTTTATATGGATTGAAATCAAGCTATGAGTGGTCAAAAGGTAATCAAAGAAAAGAAAAGAAAATCAAAGAAAAGAAAAGAATAAGTTTCCCATTTCACCATGTGCATGAATATCAAAGTCTCACTCTCATGAATACATTGCTTGTGGAATTTGACCATCAATTCCTAATTGCCCATTAAATCCATTATCCCGCGCGCTACTCCCGAATCTCCTTTGATCCTACACACATCACTCTCTTTTCCTAACCCTAACCTAGCCTAAATTCTATAACCCAAAAGTCCTATTTGATCCTAGGGTGATGTGATTCAAAGGTCGAACATTAGCGATAATCTGTTTAAATGCTTTTCTCTTGGTTAATATGCGATATCCTTTCATGATATTGTATTTTTCACTTTTATATTGCGTTCTTTCTTGATGACATGTGTGTGGCCTAGTTTCTCTTTACAATTACTCTTAATGCCCGCATGTCCCATGTGTGTTACATCCCATTTCTAAGTGTTTCATTTGTTGAGTGTAACAACCGGAGAGAACTTGAGTATGCATGCCTTAGCTTTTATATGGATTTTGAAAGTTTTACCAAATCTAAATTACCACATGTGTCCGCTTATTTCGCATTTCCATGGTTTCGATTTTTATTGAAGTTATTTGTTTAATGCCGATAATTGCCGTCTTTTGTGTGAGCTTCGTTCACTTTGTTAATAAATTGTGCTCTTTAGATATTTGTTGAGCTACATATTGGATTTTGCCGTATCATAGTATGAGTTCATTTGATGTTTGTGGGTGCCATCCCTGGAAGCCCTCACGAGACCTCACTCGTCCCCTAGGGCCACCTAGGGGTTTAAAAACGGCTTATTGCATACGCTAAATGCAATCGTTCGCCTACGAAGTGGCATTTTTCAGTTGTTGTACATATTTCCTCTATTATGGTTGCGTTGTTGGCCCTTGTTCCTTCATACTTCATTGCTCGGGACTAGCAATGTATAAGTTAGGGGGTGTGATTCGTCACTTTTATTGTATTTTATACCCCGTTAATTTGTACATTCTAGCATTCCCGTGCATGTATTTCCCGGTTCTTATACTCATTTATTGACTAACCCCTGAATTCATCATATATACTTTGTATGTGTCTTTATTGAGCTTTTATAGGTCTCGGGAATGCATTTTGGGAAGTTTGGTTTTGATCCGAAAAAGTTCCGTTGACACTTACACAGTCGGGGGCATTTTGGTAATTTCAGCACTCGGGTTTTGATCCCGATTTCTTCACGAAAGTTGTAGACCTTATTCTTATCATCGCGTGGCCTCCGACGGTGCTTGAATCCGACCTCGAACGAAGAAGTTACGGTTGTTTCGGTGAAACATGGGACAACTAATGCCTATATAGGCAACTCTCCTTCTCACAGCAGGCCCGAATCGATTCGCTGACTCTGCCGAATCGATTCGGTTACATACAGGGGCAATTCTCTACACTTTCGAATCGATTCGGATTTGGCACCGAATCGATTCGGCCCTGCATTTCCAGCTTTCTTCTTATTACTAGTTTGCCATTTTGGTGGGATTTTGGGGATATATCCCTTGTTTTTCCTCTTTTGTAGATATATAGATTACTTTGGTTAGATATTTGGAGATAGAAATACACTCTCTTCTCTCTCCTAGGTCAAGTTCATTTATGGTTTTCACCAACTTGTAAGGCTTTGATTACTAGTTGAATTGTTGTTATTAACGCAAGGAAGGTTCAATTACTTCTTCTCTACTTGTTCTACTAGCTTTAACTTGCATTTAATTCCATCTCTTGCATTGGTTTGTGTTTAAACTAGATAACTAACTTAAGTATGTTGTTAACTAGCATGTGTAGTGTAGATTCAATTATGAGTAGCTAGACTTATGATTGGGGATCAAAATCCCACCTTGGATGCTTGAACTTAATATTTAGGGTTTAGTTTATAATTGTTCTAATGGAACTTCATGTGTTGGTATTGGAGTATCATAGTTTCTTAACTTCTCTTGTCAAGTAAGGGCTAGTGTTTGAAGCTTTACTACAAACCCAACCCATCTAGCAATAATTAATTAACCCCTAATCCTCCATTGTTGAGTTTAGTCTCTACATGGTTGATGTTCGGACTTAATTAGTTATGCTCGATTAGAATTAATTTCAACCATGCCCTATAATCCCATTCTTTGTGAATCCGAGGTGGGAGAATGATCCTCGATCCCTTTAATTTCTTGAACTTAAGCTTCTCTTAGTTCTTTTCATAGTTCCGTAATTATTAATTAAATAGCTGATCATCAATAGTATGTTAGTTTAGAGATTAGTCTCAATCACTTTTCCAAACTATTAAATCATCTTTTACACTTTAACTTTTGTGACGTTTAGAGAATCCCTTTACCCCAATCATATTCTCTTAGGAGGGTTTCAATCCCTATGGATCACGATTCCGTACTTACCGGATATTACTTGTTGCGATAGATTTGCACTTGAATCGCAAGCTTTATTTTGGGCGCACCAGTACACTTAACGGTCCTCTTCTGACATCCGTCATGGCTCGGCACACGCACACATCCGAACGAAATTAGAATTAACTAATGTATACACATTATATCAGGAGAACGAAGTCTCGTCAAAGGAATCGACAATCCTAAACACAGGGCTCTATATCAAATAAAGCAACGCTGAAAGCATAATAATAGCCGTACAGATCCTAAGGACACTAGAACCTGATGCTCTGATACCACCTGTGACACCCTGCCTAATTAAATACCGGGCGATCACTCCTTTATTAAATTAATTCAAGGTAAACAGTTGGTTCATTCTCAGCCTCACTATCGTTAAAATACTTTTCCAATTTAAACACCCTAAATAATTAAGCTAAGTGTCAAAACCATTTAAAACCTTATTCTCATTTTATTAAATCCGGTTATAAAACCTTAAACCATTAACGTCTAAAGAGTCATACAATAAGTAGAGAATAAAATGAACATTCAAGAGTTTACCCAACAATAGTAAATCCCAACATTAAAATACTAAGGAAAACATCCTGACATTTATAATCCCGAAATAAAGATACTGAAATTAAAAGAATTACAATCTCTGACAATACCAACTAATTAATAGAAAGAGGGCGACACATGCCCCTGCTGGATAAAACTGAACTAGGAGTAGAATCAAATGGATGAAGTCGTCCAAACAACAGGCCTGCAACTCCCACCTAAGCTACAGCTCGTTCCTGCCAAAGGACCCTATGCAAGACGCCCCTATGGTTTGGCACCTGTAATATATACATATATATATACAAGAGAGAAAGAGAAAAGGAAACGGGTAAGATCCCGATAGTGTATATGATTTAAAAATTCGTTTAGCAAGTATTTAAATTGATTACAGGCCAATGCAACAACATATTAGTGCGACACTCTCTTGAGAAATTCTCACCTCTCTTCTAATGTGCACACCTATCGCACTAACCTTCCCAATGGTCTATCTCGTCATATACCACACTATTTTTCCCCAATGATTTAACTTATCTTAGGTTATTCGCAGGATTTACAACTGAACAACACAAGTATTTAAAACGTAAGATTTCAATTTGTAACCAAACTTCTCCTTTTTACTTTATTAATCAATAAAGTTTTCCAGTGTCATATTATACTTTCTCAAAACAAGTATTTATAATTTGAGTCATCAACTATGTCCTACATATCAAATCACAGTAGGCAGTTTCAGATTTCAAAATTTCATATATATATTAACTACTCGTATAATATATATATCATAACGGTACCCCACATAAAAACTATGGTGCGGGCATACTCTGCTATCCAATCCCCATATCAATCGCACTACAGGGAATACAAGTTCGGAATCACTCTCGAACTGTACAAATACATACACAAACAATATTGAGGCGAAGCATAGATTCCAAGTCCAAGAGGTCAGTACATACCCTCATGTCTCTTAGGACCGTCCGACTATCGATCCGATAGCCCGTACCTAGGATTTCTATCTTCTAGGGTACGAGTCAATATCCCCCATAAGGCAACACAGGATAAGATCGTCCCAGCGCGGTAACCTCAGGGATAGCAAGTAGCGCGGTCATGATTTTCACAAGTATATAATATATGCATACACAATCATATAAATATACCACTTTTATTATATCAATTTAGGTTTATCTCATAACCCATATTCACAACATTTATCCTTATTTTCCCATTATTAGTTATCACGTATAATGATTCGTTTCTCACTTTAATTCGAAGGGTTTCTCCAACTTACTACATAGCCCTCATGGACTCTATCCTTCCAAAGTTACAATTCAGTAGGTATTCATTTATGTTCCAACATAACCCTCTTACGTGTCTCTCCCATTTAACATATACTTACATTGTCCCTTATGTAAGATATCCCAAAAATATAGATTTCACCTTACATTAAAGGTCTCTTATTCATTTATGAATCTTACTGGTCATCATTATCTCCCAAATTATCTTAACAAGGTTGTCTAAGGAGTTTTCTTCATTTCGAATCAATTAAACAATTTATAAAAGGGGAAACTTTAGTCTGCCAGGAGGGGTCGATCGATCGAGGTCTGGGGCTCGATTGATCGAAGGTCTGGGCTTGATCGATCGATCAAGCAGGTCTGCGGAAATCTGCAGATTTGCAGTTACGGGTTTCATCTTCTAACCTTCACCAAATCCATAATTTCAATCCCAATCGTCCTAAAATTTATACTACTAACATTATATCATAATACCAGATATTTCCAACGTAAAGCATGTAGATTTCTATCACTAAACATGGATTAACAACTCAAAATTCATGTAAATATCAAGAACCCTAGAAATCTCTTAAACATGGTTCTAACACATCTTTTCCAGAATTTCCTTCTTATAAAACATCATAAATTCGTGGTTTAATCCTCTACATGGAAAAAGGGTTTCCTGAATATCATTTAAATCATCCCTACATGCAATTTCCTATCTCAAATGCGGTTTTTCTTCCATACAACTCATCCTAATCATTCCTACACTAATATGAGTGATGCACCAACGAAAATAAGCTAGATAAACACTTGCCTGGGATTTTCGACGTTTTGGTTTGGTGCCGAATTTGGTGTGGTTGCGTTCCCCGTCTCGCGATCTACGCGTTGGTGGTGGAGGCGGTGCAAACGGATGGATTTCGGGCCTTGGATTGCTTTGGAAGCGCTCTCCTTCCCTCTCCTATGGCCATCACTTGTCTTCGGTTGTTCTAACCCTAGAAGACATCCTTGGACATCTTATATAACCCTTGAAATTTCGTGGGTTTAATTACCCAAAAATGCAAAATGATTAAAATGCCCTCCCGGGGTACTAATTAAGCCTAATATAACCCTGAGACTCAAACTAAACCCCCCGGGTACACTTTTCTGACTATCTCGACCCTTCCGAACGCGTTGGCGCACTCAAAACAACCATACGAACAACTTATGAAATATTCACTTTTATAAATCAACATTTAGTCCCGACACGACACAGGCGCGTCCCGACTTAAATTTCCATAATTGTCATTTTATTCACACGTGACAATATTATAAAAATAAATCTCATATATTACTATACTCATCCAGTAATATTCAACAAATAACAAATTTCCAATAATTACTAACTCTCGTCACGCTAGTAAATATTTAAAACAACATTCCGGATTATAATTAACTTAATTATCTCAATTAAATTTAATTAATCCCTAAATTTAAAAGCCATGAAAATACGGGGTATTACACATCCGGGTAAAGCTAATGTTGTTGCTGATCCTTTGAGTAGAAAATCTCTAGGCATAGTATCTTGTATTTATTGTATTTGAGTTGACCTGCTGAGAGAGTTAACTTTAATGGGGGTGGAATTAACTTTGAATGAGTCTTATGGAATAGTAGCACATTTAAATGTCAGACCCACGTTGATAGATTGGATAAAACAAGCACAGGAAGGAGATACAGAATTGGAGAAAGTTAGAGATAATATGAAAAAGGATAAAGCAAATGAATTTTCTATTCGTGATGATGACATTGTTATGTACGATAACCGTTTGTGTGTACCTAATGTGCCTCATTTAAGAAGAACAATTTTAGAGGAAGCACATTGTTCTTTATATGCTATGCATCCAGGGAGCACGAAACTGTATAGAGATTTGAAACAATGTTATTGGTGGCCGGGAATGAAACATGACATTGTAGATTTTGTTTCTAGATGTCTTGTTTGCCAACAGGTGAAGGTGGAGAATCAGAAGCCAAGTGGTTTACTACAGCCCTTACCTATTCCTGAGTGGAAATGGGAGCATGTTACTATAGATTTTGTTATAGGTTTACCAAAATCATCACGAGGGTTTGATTTTATTTGGGTTGTTGTTGATAGGTTGACTAAGTCTGCACATTTTCGTCCTATTAAAGCTACTTACTCCATGGATAGATATGCAAAAATATATGTGGATGAGATTATCAATTTGCATGGTGCACCTGTTTTTATTATTTCTGATCGAGATCCTAAGTTTACTTCTCACTTTTGGCCTAGTTTACAACAAGCTTTGGGGACTAAATTGAAATTTAGTACAGCTTTTCATCCTCAAACTTATGGGCAGTCAGAAAGAACGATCCAAACACTTGAAGACATGTTACAAATCTGTGTATTGGAGTTCAAGGGAAGTTAGGATAAACACTTTCCACTAATAGATTTTTCTTACAATAATAGCTATCATTCGAGTATTGAAATGGCTCCTTATGAAGCTTTGTATGGGAGAAAATGCAGAACTCCAGTGTGTTGGACTGAAGTAGGAGAACGAAAACTTCTTGGGCCAGAAATTGTACAGTAGACTACTGAAAAGATCAATCTTATCCATAATCACTTAAAGGTGGCGCAAAGTAAAGAGAAAAGTTATGCAGATAACCGAAGGAAAGAATTGAAATTTGAGGAAGGTGATCGAGTATTCTGACGTGTTTCTCCTTGGAGAGGGGTTATGAGATTCGGGAAGAAGGGAAAGTTAAGTCCCAAGTAAATTGGCCCTTATGAGATAGTGAAACGGGTTGGAGCTGTAGCTTATAAATTGGCGTTACCACCAGAATTGTCTCGGATACACGATGTTTTTCATATATCCATGTTACGTAAGTATGTGCCCGATCCTTCACATGTGTTTATCTCACAATCGATAGAGCTTCAAGATGCCTTAACCTATGTGGAGGAACCAATTGATATTGTAGATCGAAAGGAGAAAATGTTACGTAGTAAAACTATTTCACTAGTTAAAGTGATGTGGATAAGTCAGAATTTGGAGTATGCCACCTGGGAAGGGGAGGATAACATGAAGAAGCAATATCCTCATTTATTTGGTAAGTTTCTTATGCGTTAAATTTTGAGGACGAAATTTTTATAAGAGGGGTAGAATTGTAAGGCCATAAAAAATGATTAGGAAGGTTAATTACATGATTAATTATAACTTAGGAGTTATAAGTTATAAATTGGTTATGTGTGTTAAACATGTTAATTATCATGTTTAGGGGATGCATGCTCATGTGATATATGTGTTGTTTACATTAGGTGCTAATTGAGCTTGTGATCGGGGATACCATGTTTAGAACATATGATTAGTTATGTGGTTAAATGCATAATTAATTATGTTTTGATGCATGATTATGTTTATAAAAGTAAATTAGGGTGTTGATATGAAATTGGCAATGTTTGGTCGCCAAATGTGAAAGTTTTGAGATTTTCGATAAATTGCTACTTTCATGTTCGAGCCCAAATTAGGCGTATTAATTTTATGATTTTGGGAAAACACAAAACATGAAAGTTGTACATGTTTAAGTTATCTATTCATAGACATAAAGAGGGAGTAAATCGGGGCCCGTGATAGTGAGTAATGGTAATTTTACCAAGGTGGGACAAATGTGTCATTATGGGAATTGTCTAATTCGACCTTTCATCCAACTAATCACGTGTTACCACTACCCCTATTGCTATTGGACAACTATACAACGTATTTATGATTATAAATGAGACGTATGTCTTCTTCCTCATAAGAAATAACAAGTTTTTCCTAAAGAGAGAGAAAGAGAAGAAAGTTAAGGAATAAATCTTTGGAAAATTTCTATAAATGGAGGAATCCTCGTAAGGTAATTACATCTTTATTAAAGTTGGTCACAAAGATGAGTTATATACTTGGCATGTTTTTATTTTTGACTTGGATATATATTTTAATGATACCCATATTGTTGAATTGCGTTGGAACAAGTATGGGTTAAGAACATAAGTTAGAACTGGAGCTAGGATCGTAAATGCATACTTTAATGTCCTAAATTTACATCATCTTTTCGTAAAGCATTTTAATATAAAAAATTCATGATTATGATGTATATTTCTGCTAAAACATGTTTATTATATGTTTCCATGAATTATACCCAAGGTCAATGTTATGTATGCTTAAAAATGTTAAGTTATGCCTTAATGTTCTATTTTGACCTAGTTATGATAAAAATGGCATAAATTATGGAATACTTATTGGAATTGAGTGATTCAAGTTGGAGAGTAAATTGTACTCATACAGGTATATCATATCCGATAATTGTATAAAAATATCAAGGAATAAACCCTTGGTGATAGTTTAAAGTTTTTGTTTAAAATCTGCCCTAAAGGAGAAAGAATGCATACTAGGTGTTTGACGTTTTGCTCGACATAGAAACTGAACCCTAAAAATTATGAAACATTAATTTTGTATTATTAAATATGTTTACTGATATTGGGTGGAATATCACGCAATGTTATATTGTATAAAAATTATGAAAATTCCAAGAAGTTGAAGTTGTGTTGTTGTTTTTCTTGAGAAATCATTTGGAAAAGGTTGTAATAAAATGGGCATAACTTTGTCTAGCGAATTTGTAAATTAATTTTGTAAATTTTGTTATAACCCTAATTAATTGGGTGTTATAGAAATGTGAAGTATCATATTTAATTTCTCTTTAGTTATTTCTGATTGACCAAATGATGTGATGTATTACTGGGTTTGATGTTAATCGGTGTATTCAAATACTAAGGACATTGACTTGTTAGGTTGGGAAGCAGGAAATACTACCATAGCAAGGAAGTATTTTGGTATTAATCTTAGCATCAAATCCAAGGTGAGTGACCTATACTATGAAATATAGATACTTATATGTTCATATGGAAATGTGTAGTTAAACACATGTGTTAAAATGCTTATGGGAGTGATGTCGTATTTAGGAAACATATGCATATGATTAAAAATGTGAAGCGATTTTATATAATGATATGGACTAGTGAGTCCTTTACCTAATGTTAAAGACTGGTGAGTCCTACGGGATGCAGCGGCCCCGTTAACCCAATTAAAAGTTTATTGTACTCGGGCCTAATTAGGGAATTTGGTGTTCCCCATTAACTGGGAGTTAATTGGACTGGCGGGTCCAGGCTTGCGAGAGTCACACAATTCCTATTGGTTTATAACATTAGAAAATAAAAATGGTTATTTGAATTGGTTATAAGTGTGGAATATGGTCATTCACTAAGCTTTTGTTGCTTACACTCCTATAATGTTATGTTTCTGGTACGTCTATCAGTTGGAGTTCAATGCCAAGTTAGGACCTTAAAACGGGGGAGTGGCAGATATCTAGTATGGTTTGAATATCAAGAATCTTATTGTGTAAATATTAAACTAAAGATCTTGGTTATGTAAAGTTGTGTAGTACTTATAGGTTACATGTAAATATAGTTATGTTTTCATCTACACATACCTTTGAAAAAAAAATCTCATGCTATTTTTCCTTAGAGATTTAAATTAAAGCATTGTTTATTATTTAAGGCAATTTATCGCTAATTAACAAGGATGAGTTCAACTTAATTAAGTCGGGGCGCGACAAAGTATGTGGGAATTTTCTCATTGGGGTATATGACATCTTGACCTCAGCAAGGTTTAATTTTTTTTATCATTATAGCCATTGACCACTTCACTAAGTGGGCTGAGGCTGAGCCCTTAGACACCATCACAGAGAAGAAGACTACCTACTAACCTTCATAGAGTTGTGATTAGAGTACGACATAAGAAACTACTACTCTCCTCCAAGACACCGTTTGGACAATCGGACCATCTTTTAGAGCCTCAAAAGAGGTTAGAAAAGGCTAAGGGTTAATGTGCTATTGAACTTCCAACCATGTTTTGGGCCTATAGTACCAGGATCACAGGTCCAACATGAGAAACTCCATTTTCCCCAATATAGGAAGAAGTCCCCACACTGAGGGTAGCCTAATTGAAAAGGATAGACCCCCAAGTTTTAAATGCTTTACTACAAAAAGTAATTTTCAATTTCCTTTTAAATATATGCGGAAGGGTAGATAGTTCAATTAAACAAATTCACAAATTTTAATTTCTTTTCAAATTAAAATTAAACCAAGTGACAAATTAACTAATTTTAGTTTCTTTCCGAATTAAAATTAAACAAAGTTCAAAGTGAAATTAAATTAATCAACAAAAGAATTGTTCACTTTAACAACTTACTTCAATCTAAGTCCTAGAAATTTGCCTAAGTCAAATTTTCAATATTACCAATTTAGGCCAAACCAATTTTAACAAATTAAGTGATGACTTGAATCAAATTAGCATTTACCCAAATAATTATGTAGCACCAAATTAAACATAAGTAGTGGTTAAGAAAAATTTTATCTTTTTACCTAAGCATGCATTCTAGGTGAATTTTGCGAAAGATAAAATAAATAATAAATCACTACGCCACGATGTACGAGGAAAAACCCACAACGGGAAAAGACCTCAGACGGCCCTAGCCTCAAATCCACTAAGTATGGTTTTACAAGTACAAGACACGAAAGACTTACAACACTCGACTTGAATCCATCCAATCCCCGATGCTCATTCTTATACACACCTTCGCCTAGCAAATAACCACGGAGCTCCACCGCAATCTAGGAATCCACCGATCGGAATTATTCGATCACTGTCACCCGAACTAGGAGCCTTTCTCCAAGTGGGTATGACAACGCAAACAACCTTCTTCTTTGTGCGATTTAGAAGCAAACCCAAACTTTTCTTCAAACGGTAGAGATAAAACCGGTGCCAAACTCAAGCAAAGTGTATATATACAGAGGAACTTTGATATACAAACTACGGTGTAAAACAGAAGTGTTTTAAGGATTTTTCTTTGAAAAATGAACACTCAAACTCAAACTTTTTCCTCTTGTAATTTTGCTCTCAAACTCTCTCTTGGAGATGGAAATATGTGAAAAAGTTAATCCAAAAATGTTAGTTCCCGCACTAATAAATCCTGGAAAAAGGTAGTGAGGTAAATTAGTGGAAAAAGTGGAAAAACTGTCAAAACTGCCAAATAAACGTCAGAAATCGTCAGAAATCTCATTCCATAATGAAAAAAAGGAAAATCGTCAGAAATCTCATTCGAATGACCCGGCATCTCGTTCGAACGAGATGTCAGTTTGTTCGAACGACCTGGTAATCTCGTTCGAATGAGATTCCAGTGTGGATCGAACGACGTGTCAGAAAAATAAAATATTAAGTTTTAAGCCCAAAACTTTTTATGGAATGTTCTAAAAAATATTTTTCTGAGAAAAACAAAGTCGTTAAAATTAATTTATAAAAATTATAAATTACACCCAATCAACTATTGTTCCAAGCTCCTATATATATATATATATATATATATATATATATATATATATATATATATTAAAATGCATTCATACCTTAGGAGCAATGGAACCATGTTGATGACGTAGAAACGAGGCATAATACACACGCCATTTGATGAAACTTTAATATCTTGGCCACTACATCTTCAACTACTCTGTCATAGGCTTGAATGGATACAATTAAAAACTATCCTATGACATAAATGTTTTTCTCCGGAATTGAGCCAAAACTACATTAAGACTCAATCGGAGAATTGTGTCCTTACAAATCTCCCCCTTCGGCTTCTTCGAGACAAAAACCAAAAAAAATCCTAAAGGGCCGTCAAGCTCTACTAGACTAACAAAAATGTCCCACCTAAAATAAAAATACAATGCTTGACCCAAACAACCCAAGGATCAATATCTTTGTCGACGATGAAAATTTCCACTTTGAAGAATTCATGCACACTTAAAGCAAACTATCAAACGCATAGGGAATATCAAGAATATTAAATGCGTAAAATAAATACTCCCCCTAAATTAATTCTCCCCTTTATCAACTATGATCTACCTAAGAAGGTCGCGACTCCCCCTAAGTTAAATCTCCCCCAAACTAAGATATGAGTACAATAGGAATAGACACCATCTCTCCCCCTATCATTCTCCCCCTTTTTATTCAGGAATAGACAAAGGATAACAAACTAATTTAAACATGATGCTTAGAGTGATAAGAACATGAAAGCATATGGACAACAAAAGCACAACTAATCCATGCAAATAATAATGGATACTAACTAAGATGCAAGAAAATGATACCAATATGATACATAACTATTAGGCATGTGATATCAACAAAGAATGCAACAAGGTAGATACCAATTATGAAGTAAAACAAAGATGGACTAGCAAGGAAGGAAAAGACCAAAAACAATATCATATATATACATACTCTATATATACCAAGGATGCACATGCACATATATATAGATATAAACACACAAATGACACAAAATAAGATAAGCTTTTCACACTCGTATGGCAAAAATGTGTCATATGGAAACGAAAGTGTTGGGGTGTGAACTAGTAACAATTAAATTTAGACCCAATCACTTAAAATATGTTCATGAAGTTATCAATTGATTGAAAACTTCATCACATATGAATATAACCTCATGTGACAATATAAATTGAACTCAATGAACAAACATACACAATGCATACAAGCCTAGACTTTTGATGATTCTACTAACTAATAGAGTCATGACATGGAAAGAACAACTAGGATAAATGGACATTGTACAAACTGTTGGTATACCCTCCAATCTCCCTCAATAAGAATATATGTTTGAATGAATATATCAAACAAAAATAGTTCTTGGAAATTATTTTTCTTTTTAATGCCATAATTCTATTTTTAGGCCTTTGGATCCACGTATTTCTTTTAGTTCCAAACAAACGATCGATTACTATTCGCAAAGGATAATAAATCCTTTCAAAGCCCTTCCCCGTGCACTTTTATATATAATATTTTTATTTCTCACAAATCTCACGTGCAACGGATTTCGACATGCACTAGTCCTCCTAGGTCACAAATATGTAGAAGACAAGATTGGTAGGAGAACACCTCACAAAGCTCAAATATACATATGAAGTTAAAATTTCAAATGAGCTCGTGCATGTGTGAATAGAGGCATATAGAAAATAGAATCCATTTAATCAACACAAAATCCAACTACTCCATATAAGCACGGTAAATAACATTTTAAGGATTGACAATCTTAACCAAAAGTTCTAGCCACATGGGAGCGTAAAAGATGGGATTCAAACACAAGTATATGCTACATAAAGTGTGTCAAACTAAAATACACACAAAAAAATCTTTTTGAGTTTTTGACAATTTTTAACCAAAAATAAAAATATATACTCAAAAGACAAACAAAAATCATTTGAATTTTTCATTAAGCTTAAATTTCCAAGAGATAAAAACCCAAATGATAAACAAAAATCTTTTTGTATTTTTCATTTAATGCAAACAAAAATGAAGGAAATATAATACAAAAGATAAAAAAAAATCATTATTCTAGCATGTGATTAAGCATGGAGCATAGACTAGAAAATGACTAAACAAGCATACATTTAGAATGATAATATAACATGTAGTACAAAAGGTAAAGTATGCAAATGAAACTAACACATTAAACCTTTAGATTTTGCAAGGGAGGAAGCATGTGAAAGTAAACGAGAATCAGATACCCTATCTTGTAAAGCTACCAAGTTGGATCTCCTAACCCAGATCGATGACGAATGACTATCTCGGGGGGTAGGAATCTTGCCTACCTTGGTTGCCTTACATTGGGATTTTCTAGAAACTCTTTTAAGATCAAATTTTTTTATCTTAAGATGACCTTTTCGACCACAATGTGCACAAGTAAAAATACGTCGAAAATTGGTACCTAAGGATTGATTTCTAAAGGCTTTCCTAGGTGATTGTCCTAAAATATTGGTTTTGTCTTTATGAGTAGATTCATTACAAGTATTAAATCCTAAACCGCAAGTGTCATTTTTAATTTGGATCGTGCCTAAGATTTTATCTAATTTCTCCGAACGACACTCCAAAATCAAATTTGACTTTTCTAGAGTCTTTTTATTTATTTTCTAATTATAAAATTCTATACTCTAACAACACATTTCTCTCTTCAAACTCGAGAAGCTCCTTTTTCATTGACTCCACTAAACCTCTAAGGCTATCTCTCTCGCCTTTTATATATTCAAGCTTCTCTCGAAGAGTCCTCTCACATGTCTTAAGGTCTTCAACCAATAGACTATCATCAATGACCTTGACACGCTCTATTAAACTCGCTTCTAACTTCAGATTAGCTCTTTTTAATTTAATAGATTCTTCATAAAGTTCTTGAAAAGCATTTTGAAGCTCACTCACATCAACGTCTTCTTCATTTTCACTCTCTCTTTCTTTTTCACTCTCACTACCATAAAATACAAAGGAATCATAAACATTGACCTTGGAAGTGTCATGTGTTAAAATTTAATCAATAGAAGAATGCTCACTATCACTCACATGACTAGACATAAAAGCAACAAAGTTGGGCTAAGTGGGGGAATCGGGTCCCTCTTCATTATCATTATCACTAAAGGTTGCATTAAAAGACATTGCTTGCTTACCCTCTCTCCTTAGTTTAGTGGGGCACTCAAAAGACCTATGGACATACCCTTCACAACCAAAACACCTATTTGACTCGTCCCTATTGAAATTTTCATTAATAGTTTTAGATATTTTCTCGGCTTTGTCATGTGTAGATTTTTTAAATTTCTTGAAATCATTTTTAAATTTATCTTTGTTCAATTTAAGAAATTTTTGAAACTTCCTAGCAAGCATAGCCATATTTTTCGAGTCACTGTCACTTTCACACTCTACTACTTATTTTTCCTCTTTTCGGGCTTTTAAAGAAACACCCTTATCTATTTTCTTTTCAGTTTTAGGGGGAAACATGTCTAGTTCATAGGTTTGTAAATCACATACGAGCTCTTCTAATTTCGTAGAGGCTAAAGTTGGTAAAGAATTTAAAACGGTCACTTTTGGAATAAATCTATTAGGTAGGGACCTAAAAAATTTCTTTACTAACTCAGTTGTCGAGTATTTTCTCTCCCAAATTAAAAGATGAATTTACTATATCGGAAAGTCTAGCATAAAATTCAGCAAAAGATTCTTTTTCTTTCATTTTGATGGTTTCAAATTGAGTAGTGAGGTTTTGGAGTTTTAAAGCTTTAACGACACTAGTACCTTCACGAGTGAGTTGTAAAATATCCCAAGATTCTTTAGCGGTTTCACACGTCATAATACGACAGAATTCATTCTGTGTGACCGCGCGAAACAAGGTATTTAAACCACGGGACTTAAAATTCAAAAGATTAAATTCATTCTCACCCCACCTATCGACCAGCTTGGGAACACGTTCATTGTCTACTAAATGTGTTAGTGGGGACTACCTGTTAACCACAGACGACCAAACCCTCTCGTCGATAGATTTAAGTGCCGATTTCATTCACGCTTTCCAGTACGCGTAATTAGAACCATCGACAATAGGAAATTTTGAGAATGGGGAAAATTCCAGTTTTAGCAAAAATATTTAAAGGATCTTAAACGCAATAATTTAGTGATCCCGCTCTGATACCAATTTGAAAAGGATAGGCCCCCAAGTTTTAAATGCTTTACTACAAAAGTAATTTTCAATTTCCTTTTAAATATGTGCGGAAGTGTAGATGGTTCAATTAAACAAATTCAGAAATTTTAATTTCTTTTCAAATTAAAATTAAACCAAGTGACAAATTAACTAATTTTAATTTCTTTCCAAATTAAAATTAAACAAAGTTCAAAGTGAAATTAAATTAATCAACAAAATAATTTTTCACTTTAATAACTTACTTCAATACAAGTCCTAGAAATTTGCCTAAGTCAAATTTTCAATATTACCAATTTAGGCCAAACCAATTTTAACAAATTAAGTGATGACTTGAATCAAATTAGCATTTACCCAAATAATTATGTAGCACCAAATTAAACATAAGTAGTGATTAAGCTAAATTTTATCTTTTTACCTAAACATGCGTTCTAGGTGAATTTTGTGAAAGATAAAATAAACAATAAATCACTACGTCGCGATGTACGAGGAAAATCCACAATAAAAAAAAACCTCAGACGACCCTTGCCTCAAAATCCACTAAGTATGGTTTTACAAGTATAAGACACGAAAGACTTACAACACTCGACTTGACTCCGTCCAAGCCTCGATGCTCCTTCTTGTATACACCTCTGCCTAGCGAATAACCACGGAGCTCCACCACGATCTCAGAATCCATCGATCATACTTTTTTGATCACCGTCACCCGGACTAGGAGCCTTTATCCGAGTGGGTATGACAACGCAAACAATCTTCTTCTTTGAGGGATTTAGAAGAAAACCCAAACTTCTCTTCAAACGGTAGAGATAAAACCGGTGCCAAACTCCAAGCAAAGTATATATAGAGAGGAACTTGGATATACAAACTATGGGTGTAAAACAGAAGTGTTTTAAGGATTTTTCTTTGAAAAATGAACACTCAAACTTGAACTTTTTCCTTTTGGAATTTTTCTCTCAAACTCTCTCTTGGAGATGGAAAGATGTGAAAAAGTTAATCCAAAATTGTTGGTTCCCGCACTAATAAAATCGGGAAAAAGGTAGTGGGGTAAAGTAGTGGGAAAAGTGGGAAAGCTGTCAAAAACTGCCAAATAAACTTTCCCACCAAAACTCGTTGGAACGACTTTTTTGTTCGAACGACTTTTCGTTCGAACGGATTTACTATCGTTCGAACGGATTTACTAACGAGGTTCCAGAATGAAAAAAAGGAAAATCGTCAGAAATCTCGTTCGAACGACCTGGCAATCTCGTTCGAAAGAGATTCCAATGTGGATCAAACGACATGTCAGAAAAATGAAATATTATATTTTAAGCCCAAAACTTTTTATGGAAAGTTCTAAAAAATATTTTTCTGAGAAAAACAAAGTCGTTAAAATTAATTTATAAAAATTATAAATTACACCCAATTAACTATTGTTCCAAGATCCTATATATATATATATATATTAAAATGCATTCATACCTTAGGATCAACGGAACCATGTTGATGATGTAGAAACGAGGCACAATACACACCACATTTGATGAAGCTTTAATATCTTGGCCGCTACGTCTTCAACTACCCCGTCATAGGCTTGAATGGATACAATTAAAAACTATTCTATGACATAAACATTTTTGTCCGAAATTGAGCCGAAACTACAATAAGACTCAATCGGAGAATTGTATCCTTACAAATCTCCCCCTTTGCCTATTCCGAGACAAAAATAAAAAAAAATCCTAAAGGGACGTCAAGCTCTACTAGATTAATAAAAATGTCCCACCCAAAATAAAAATGCAATGCTTGACTCAAACAACCCAAGGATCAATATATTTACCGACGATGAAAATTGCCACTTAGAATAATTCCCACACATTTAAGCAAACTATCAAATGCATAGGAAATATCAAGAATATTAAATGCATAAAATAAATACTCCCCCTAAATTAATTCTCCCCTTATCAACTGTGATCTACCTAAGAAGGTCGCGACTCACCCTTAGTTAAATCTCCCCCAAACTAAGATATGAGTACAATAGGAATAGACACCATTTCTCCCCCTATCATTCTCCCCCTTTTTGTTCAGGAATAGACAAAGGATAACAAACTAATTTAAACATGATGCTTAGAGTGATAAAAACATGAAAGCATATGGGCAACAAATGCTCAATTAATCCATGCAAATAATAACGAATACTAACTAAGATGCAAGAAAATGATACCAATATGATATATAACTATTAGGAATGTGATATCAACAAAGAATGCAACAAGATAGATACCAGTTATGAAGTAAAGCAAAAAAAACTAGCAAGCAAGGCAAAGACCAAAAACAATATCATATATATATATATATATATATATATATATATATATATATATATATATACCAAGGATGCACATGCACATATATATAGATATCAACACACAATTGCCACAAAATAAGATAAGCTTTTCACACTTGTATGGAAAAAATGTGTCATATGGAAACGGAAGTGTTGGGGTGTGAACTCATAACAATTAAATTTATACCCAATCACTTAAAACATGTTCACGGAGTTCTCAATTGATTGCAAACTTCATCACATTTGAATATAACCTCATGTGACAATATAAATTGAACTCAATGAACAAACATACAGAATGCATACATTCTTAGACTTTCGATGATTCTACAAACCAATAGAGTCATGACATGGAAAGAATAACAAGGATAAATGGACATTGTGCAAACCGTTGATATACCATCCAATCTCCCTCAATAAGTATACATATTTGAATGAATATATCAAACAAAAATAGGCCTTGGCAATTATTTTTCTTTTTAATGCCATAATTCTATTTTTAGGCCTTTGGACCACGTATTTCTTTTAGGTCCAAACAAACGGTGGCTTACTATTCGCAAAGTATGACAAATCCTTTCGGAGCCCTTCCCCGAGCACTTTTATATATAATATTTCTATTTCTCACAAATCTCACGTGCAACGGATTTGGACATGCACTAGTCCTCCTAGGTCATAAATATGTATAAGACAAGATTGGTAGGAGAACACCTCACAAAGCTCAAATATACATATGAAGTTAAAATTTCAAATGTGCTCGTGCATGTGTGAATAGAGGCATATAAAAAATAGAATCCATTTAATCAATACAAAATCCAACTACTCCATATAAACACGGTAAAGAACATTTTAAGGATTTACAATCTTAACCAAAAGTTATATCCACATGGGAGGGTAAAAGATGGGATTCAAACAGAGGTATATGCCACATAAAGTGTGTCAAACTAAAATACACACAAAAAAATTCTTTTTGAGATTTGGACAATTTTTAACCAAAACTAAAAATATATACTCAAAAGACAAACAAAAATCATTTGAATTTTTCATTAAGCTTAAATTTCCAAGAGATAAAAACCCAAATGATAAACAAAAATCTTTTTGTAATTTTCTTTTAATGAAAACAAAAATGATGGAAATATAATACAAAAGATAGACAAATATCATTATTCTAGCATGTGATTAAGCATGGAGCATAGACTAGAAAATGACTAAACAAGCATACATTTAGCATGATAATATAACATGTAGTACAAAAGCTAAAGTATGCAAATAAAACTAACACATTCAACCTCTAGATTTTGCAAGGGAGGAAGCATGTGAAAGTAAATGAGAATCAAATACCCTATCTTGTAAAGCTACCAAGTTGGATCTCCTAACCCAAACCAATGACGAATGACTATCTCGGGGTGGGGAGGAATCTTGTCTACCTTGGTTGCATTACGTTGGGATATTTTAGAAACTCTTTTAAGATCAAAATTTTTTTTCTTAAGATGACCTTTTCGACCACAATGTGCATAAGTAAAAACACGTCGAAAATTGGTACTTAGGGATTGATCTCTGAATGTTTTCCTAGGTGATTCTCCTAAAATATAGGTTTTGGCTTTATGAGTAGATTCATAACAAGTATTGAAGCCTAAACGACAAGTGTCATTTTTAATTTGGACCGTGCCTAAGATTTTATCCAATTTCTCCAAACGACACTCCAAATCAAATTTGACTTTTCTAGAGTCTTTTAATTTATTTTCTAATTCTAAAATTCTAGACTCTAACAAAATATTTCTCCCTTCAAACTCAAGAAGATCCTTTTTCATTGACTCCATTAAACCTCTAAGGCTATCTCTCTCGCCTTCTATATATTCAAGCTTCTCTCAAAGAGTCCTCTCACGTGTTTTAAGGCCGTCAACCAACACACTATCCTCAATGACCTTGACACACTCTCTTAAACTCGCTTCTAACTTCAAATTAGCTCCTTTTAATTTAATAGATTCTTCATAAAGTTTTTGAAAATCATTTGAAGTTCACTCACATCAATCTCTTCTTCATTTTCACTCTCTCTTTCATTTTCACTCTCACTATCATCAAAAACAAGGGAATCATAAACTTTGACCTTGGAAGTGTCATGTGTTAAAATTTCATCAATAGAAGAATACTCACTATCACTCACATGACTAGCCATAAAAGTCACAAAGTTGGGCTTAGTGAGTGAATCGGGTCCCTCTTCATTATCATTATCACTAAGGGTTGCACTAAAAGACATTAGTTGCTTACCCTCTCTCCTTAGTTTAATGGGGCACTCAAAAGCCCTATGGCCATACCCTTCACAACCAAAAACATCTATTTGACTGGTCCCTATTTAAATTTTCATTAATAGTTTTAGGGATTTTCTCGGCTTCGTCATGTGTAGATTTTTTAAATTTCTTGAAATCATTTTTAAAAAATTCTTTGTTCAATTTAGGAAATTTTCGAAACTTCCTAGCAAACATAACCATATTTCCCGAGTCACTATTACTTTCACACTCTACTACTTGTTTTTCCTCTTTTCGAGTTTTGAAAGCAATGCCCTTATCTATTTTCTTTTAAGTTTTAGAGGGAAACATGTCCAGTTCATAGGTTTGTAAATCACCTACGAGCTCTTCTAATTTCGTAGAGGCTAAAGTTGGTAAATAATTTAAAACAATCACTTTTTGAATAAATCGATCGGGTAGGGACCTTAAAATTTTCTTTGCTACTCGGTTGTCGAGTATTTTCTCTCTCAAATTAAAAGATGAATTTACTATATCGGAAAATCTAGCATAAAATTCATTAAAAGATTCTTTTTCTTTCATTTTGATGGTTTCAAATTGAGTGATGCGATTTTGGAGTTTCGAAGCTTTAACGACACTAGTACCTTCATGAGTGAGTTGTAAAATATCCTAAGCTTCTTTAGCTGTTTCACACATCATAATACGACGGAATTCATCCGGTTTGACCACGCTAAACAAGGAATTTTAACCACGGGAATTAAAATTCAAAAGTTTAAATTCATTCTCACTCCACCTATCGACCGGTTTGGGAACACGTTTATTATCTACTAAATGTGTTGGTGGGGTCCACCCGTTAACTACAGACAACCAAACCCTCTCGTCGATAGATTTAAGTGCCGATTTCATTCGTGCTTTCCAGTACGCGTAATTAGAACCATCGAAAATAGAAAATTTTGAAAATGGGAAAAAATCCATTTTTAGCAAAAATATTTAAAGGATCTTAAACGTAATAATTTAGCGATTCCGCTCTGATACCAATTTGAAAAGGATAGGCCCCCAAATTTTAAATGCTTTACTACAAAAATTATTTTTCAATTTCCTTTTAAATATATGTGGAAGCATAGATGGTTCAATTAAAAAAATTCACAAATTTTAATTTCTTTTCAAATTAAAATTAAACCAAGTGACAAATTAACTAATTTTAATTTCTTTCCAAATTATAATTAAACAAAGTTCAAAGTGAAATTAAATTAATCAACAAAAGAATTTTTCACTTGAACAACTTCCTTCAATCCAAGTCCTAGAAATTTGCCGAAGTCAAATTTTTAATATTACCAATTTAGGCCAAACCAATTTTAACAAATTAAGTGATGACTTGAATCAAATTTGAATTTACCCAAATAATTATATAGCACCGAATTAAACATAAGTAGTGATTAAGCCAAATTTTATCTTTTTACCTCAGCATGCGTTCTAGGTGAATTTTTTGAAAGATAAAATAAATAATAAATCACTACGCCGTGATGTACGGGGAAAACCCCTCAACGAAAAAAAACCTCGGATGGCCCTAGCCTCAAATTCACTAAGTATGGTTTTATAAGTACAAGACACGAAAGACTTACAAAACTCGACTTGACTCTGTCCAAACCCCAACGCTCCTTCTTGTACACACCTTCGCCTAGCGAATAACCACGGAGCTCCACCGTGATCTCGGAATCCACCGATCGGACTTTTTTGGTCATCGTCACCCGAACTAGGAGCCTTTCTCCAAGTGGGTATGACAACGCAAACAATCTTCTTCTTTGTGGAATTTAGAAGCAAACTCAAACTTCTCTTCAAACGGTAGAGATAAAATCGGTGCCAAACTCCAAGCAAAGTATATATATAGGGAACTTGGATATACAAACTATGGGTGTAAAACATAAGTGTTTTAAGGATTTTTCTTTAACAAATGAACACTCAGACTTGAACTTTTTCCTTTTGGAATTTTGCTCTCAAACTCTCTCTTGGAGATGGAAAGATGTGAAAAAGTTAATCCAAAAATGTTGGTTCCCGCACTAATAAAATATGGCAAAAGGTAGTGGGGTAAAGTAGTGGGAAAAGCGGAAAAACTGTCAAAAACTGCCAAATAAACTTTCTCGCCAAAACTCGTTCAAACGACTTTTTCGTTTGAATGACTTTTCGTTCGAACGGATTTACTAACGAGGTTCCAGAATGAAAAAAAGCAAAATTGTCAGAAATCTCGTTCGAACGACCTGGCATCTCGATCGAACGAGATGTCAGTTCGTTCAAATGACCTAACAATATCATTCGAACGAGATTCCAATGTGAATCGAATGACGTGTCAGTAAAATGAAATAATAAGTTTTAAGCCCAAAACTTTTTGTGGACAGTTTTAAAAAATATTTTTCTGAGAAAAATAAAATCGTTAAAATTAATTTATAAAAATTATAAATCACACCCAATTAACTATTTTTCCAAGATCCTATATATATATATTAAAATGCATTCTTACCTTAGGATCAATGGAACCATGTTGATGACATAGAAACGAGGCACAATACACATGGCATTTGTTGAAGCTTTAATATCTTGGCCGCTACGTCTTCAACTACCCCATCATAGGCTTGAATGGATCCAATTAAAAACTATCCTACGACATAAACGTTTTTGTCTGTAATTGAGCCAAAACTACATTAAGACTCAATCGGAGATTTGTGTCCTTACACTAATTCAAACCAAAGGCTAATAATCAAGGTCTCAAGAGATCTTTAATGATCTGGAGGGGAAAAAGGAAGTTTTCTTGATCCGAATGGCCATATATAAGAAAAGGACTACCTCGTACTTCATCAAAAAAGTCTTCCACAAAGAATTCAGATTGGGGGACTTGGTTCAAGAGAAGTCACCATTATAACGAGGAATCAAATAGAAGGGAAGTTGGACCCTAAATGTGAACGAACTTATGTGATGACCAAAGTTGTGAGGCAAACTGCTACTATCTGAAATCCGTGAAAGAATATGAACTGCCTCACCCAAAAAATACTTCCAATGAAGTACTTTGAAATGAAATGAAAAGAATAATTTTTTGTTTCATATGATGTCTAAGTATAAGTATTTTCTAAGAGTTTCAAGGATTTTATCCTTGGCTAAAAAAACCTAAGGTTTAAGGACCCACCAGTTTACTGAGGTGTAAGAATTTCCACCTTGGATCTAAAACACTTAAGGTGTGAGGACCCACACACAGATTTGTAAGTATTTTATCCTTGGCTTCAATCTTAAACCAATGTCTAAGACCCAAAATAGAGAGTTACAAGGATTTAAGTCGTGGATATAGGTTCTCAAGATACAACCTTGACTTAAACTAATAGTCAAAGGTCCAAGGACCCAAAAAAGACTAAAGAAATAATCAAGAGTTTCACCGTTGAACCAATTCAGACTAACTAAGGTCAAAGGAACCACCTATGTTTTCCTAGAGACTCTCTATGCACTTAAAAAATGTTTTCAAAACTAATGAATTTATACCGAAAAAGAAAAGACCTTAGCAGAATAACTTCTTAACCCACGCTCTAAGAAATCCATATGTCAAGCACCAATTTTTACTATAAGATATATAAAACTTCCATTGTTCAAATTTTCTAAGGGGCATAGTATCCAAAGCCAAAAATTGTCATAAAAACTCAAGTTTCATAATCTAAAGGGAAAAGGCAGAGGTTTAGAGGTCTTAGGATCCATTGTGGAACCTCATAATGTCTTCTTGATGGGCTAAGGTCTAGAGGCTTTTCATCCCAACACCACCTTCAATTTTTTCTATGTTCAGAGGTCTTATGACCATTTTCAGGACTTCAAATTTTAAAATTTCAAAGTCCAAAGGTATTATAACCCCTTGATGGACTTCAGGTTTTTAAATTGTAAGTTTAATGGTCTTATGACCCTTTGTGGGACTTTAGATAAGTTTCCTAATTTCATAGGTATTATGACCATTTGTGGGACTTCAGGTTCAAAATATTATAAATCTAGAGGTCTTATGACCACTTTTAGGATTCAAATTTTAGAAAGGCCTAAGCCTAGAGGTCTGAGGGCCCATCGGTGGGCTTAAGGTTGAATAAATTTCTAAGTTCTAAGGTCTTAGGACACCCACTAAAACTATTTGTTCTATAATAAGGCTTTCATCCTTACCAAAACATGGTCCAAATATTTTGGGACCCTTCATGGAACAATTCTCAAGTAGGAATTTTTAATCTATGGTCTTATGAACCATAGTAGATTTTATATTTTGCCTTTATTCCAAAAAAATTAGGGGCCTAAGTTTTTGTGCAAAAAATTTAGGCCATCAGTCTTACAAAAAGTACAAATATGAAATACTCATGGTGCTATGGTTTAATGACACACTATAGAACTGTGTCCTTAACTTCAAACATATTAACAACGGTAATAATAAAAATCATTTAAGACTTCAGACCCACAAGTGCTCACCTTCAGACCTCAGACGAGTTGGAGGAGAGGTGTATTAAGGTGTTAAAAATGATTTAAAGTGGTTCGAACCTCAGAAGATGTTCCTACATCCACTATGTATAGATATTTTGCCTTTTTATTAGAATGTAAAAGAGTGTTTTATTCTAACAGACACTTTGAGCTTCAGCCAATTGTGTTTGAGGTCTTGCGTCTTTTATCAGTAGTCTAAAAGACCTTAGGAAGTAAATAAATGACTTTTCTAAGGGCTCTTAAGTTATAATTTAGGGCTCAATAAGATGTACAAGGTGTACAATAACTGGCAAACACTATGAGTTATAAGTATGTATCCTCAACAATGGGTTAAGGAGTGGAATATAGAGTAAACAATTGGTGAAATGCTATAACTCTATATGCTCTCCCTTAGTTTGATTGTTTGAACCTTTTGTAAGCACATGTTTTATAAATGTCCGGTATTGAATTTAGGAATTTTCCAAGTGTCCTAGATCACAATTAAGTATGTTCGATACCGCAACATTCGGTACGTCTCCACGATCATCCACGATGGCCTTGATCCGAATTCATGCATCCATCATCTTCGTATGTGCATCATGTGTTAGGCAACGTACACTTCAAAAGTTCCCACTACTCCACGTACTTATGATAAAAATACTTTTAATTGGAGTGTTTATTGATTTGCATAAATAGTTGGGAATATTTTTTTAAATAAATTTTCGATGTTTGGAAGATGATAAACAAACTCCGCCTGTGTCGTGCTCAACTTCTTATATATTTTTTTACACTGCCGATCCCAAGCCCGGATAAAGGAGGAGGGTTGCGTTACGTAGCTGACAGCTAGCGTAAAACTTTGTCAGATCCTTATGAACATGAATCCTATGAATATATGTGCTAATTCTAGGGCATTCCCCTTAAGCGATGCGTTGCGCCTGCCACCGGGTGTCTCGAAAAATAGGCAAGGGGCGTTGCGCTTGCCACCGGGTGTCTCGAAAAATAGGCAAGGGGAGTCGCATCGGCACCCGGATGCGATGATAAATATGCAAGGGTTCCTGCAACAAGATGGACTTGTGCGGGTAAAGAAGCTAGTCCAGGATACTAGACTTAGGTTAGCGACTTGGAACATAGGGACTATGACAGGAAAAGGGATGGAGTTAGTAGATACCATGATAAGAAGAAAAGTTAACATAGCTTGTTTACAAGAAACTAAATGGGTCGGTGAGAAAGCTAGAGAAATAGAAAATACAGGATTTAAATTTTATTATATAGGAAAACATAGAAATAAGAACGGAGTTGGAATAATAGTAGATATGAACTTTAAGGACGATATCGTAACCGTTATTAGGAAAGGTGATAGACTTATACTTGTAAAATTGGTATTAGGTGAAAACATAATTAATATTGTTAGTGCTTATGCACCTCAAGTAGGATTAGATGAGCACATAAAGTACAATTTTGGCAACAAATGGATGAACTAATTCAAGAAATACCCGTAGGTGAGAAAATTTATATAGGGGAGATTTTAATGACCATGTAAGAGAAGATCGTGTAGGATATGAGATAGTGCATGGAGGATATGGTTTTGGAGATAGGAACGACGGGGGAGAGTCTATCTTAGATTTTGCGATGGCATATGATTTTGTACTAGTAAATACATGTTTTAAAAAGAGTCTTGAACACTTAATAACTTATAAAAGTGGAACGAACAAGCACCAAATAGATTTTTTCATTACTAGAAAAGGAGACCGATTAATGTGTAAAGATTGTAAGGTTATCTCGGGAGAGAGCTTAACCTCACAACATAGGATAATGGTGTTGGATATAAATATTAAAAATCAATCACGAGTGCGAAAAGTGAAGATTAACCCACGAACTAGGTGGTGGAACTTAAAAGGAGAGAAATTAGAACTATTTAAGGATAAATTATTAAATGAATCAACATGGAATACTGAAGAAGAGACTAACATAATGTGGAATAAGATGGCCGCATGCATTAGGAGAATATCAAAAGAAATTCTTGGAGAATCAAAAGGCAAGGGGCCACAGTCTAAAGAAACTTGGTGGTGGAATGAAGAAGTACAAAATATAGTAAAAATTGAAAGGGAGTGCGTTAAAACATGGCAAACAAATAGAACTGAAGAAAATTTTGAGAAATATAAATGGGCTAAAAAGGAAGTTAAGAAAGTGGTAAGAGATGCTAAGTTAAAAGTGTATGATGATCTTTATAAAAAGTTAGGTACACAAGAAGGGGAAAAAAGTATTTATAAACTTGCTAAACTTAAGGACAGGAAAACAAAAGATTTTAATAACGTTAAGTGTATTAAAAGTGATGATTCGAGAGTCCTAGTCAAAGATGATGAAATTATGGAAAGATGGAAAAACTACTTTAAGAGGTTATTAAATGAAGATAATGGGAGTAGATTAGATATAGAGGAACTTAGGGAGACTCGAGAAAATATATTCTTTCACAGAATTAGGACAACAGAGGTCAGGATTGCTCTAAAAAAGATGAAAACAGGGAAGGCTTTAGGACCAGATGGTATCCCTATTGAGGTTTGGAAGTGCTTAGGGGAGGATGGAGTATCATGGCTTACAAAATTATTCAATAGAATTTTAATGACTAATAGGATGCCCGATGAATGGAGAAAAAGTGTTTTAGTACCAATTTATAAAAATAAAGGGGACATACAAAGTTGTTCAAATTATCGTGGTATTAAGTTAATGAGTCATACAATAAAACTTTGGGAGAGAGTGATTGAATATAGGTTGAGATTAAAGACAACAGTATCTGAGAATCAATTTGGGTTTATGCCTGGGAGGTCAACAATGGAAGCAATCTATTTATTGAGGATATTAATGGAGAGGTATAGGGAGAAATGAAGGATCTTCATATGATTTTTATAGATTTGGAGAAGGCGTATGATAGGATACCCAGAGATATAATATGGTGGGTTCTACATAAAAGATGAGTGACTCGCAGATATATTGATGTGATCAAGGATATGTATGATGGTGCGATGACTACAGTAAGAACATCAGCCGGTGAAAGTAGTGAATTTTCAATTACGGTAGGTCTACACCAAGGTTCAGCATTAAGTCCTTATCTCTTTGCGCTTGTTATGGATGAGTTGACTGGACAAATACAAGATGAGGTGCCATGGTGTATGCTATTTGCAGATGATATTATTTTAGTGGATGAGACTAAGACAGGGATTAATGCTAGGTTGGAATTGTGGAGAGAAACTTTAGAAACAAGAGGATTTAAAATAAGCAGAACTAAAACAGAATATGTGGAGTGCAATTTTAGTAGTAATAGGAGGACAAATGGAGATGTGGTGAAATTGGAGGGTCAAGAGATACCTAGAAACGATCATTTTCTTTATTTAGGATCTATTATCCAAAAAGATGGAGATATTAGTGATGATGTTACTCATAGGATTAGAGCAGGCTGGGTTAAGTGGAGAAGTGCTACCGACGTTTTGTGTGATAGGCGTATACCTTTGAAGTTAAAAGGTAAATATTATAGGACAGCCATTAGACCCGCCATGTTATATGGGACAGAGTGTTGGGCAACCAAGAAACAAAATGTGCAGAAAATGAGTGTGGGTGAGAAGCGAATGCTAAGATGGATTTGTGGTAAAACTCGAAAGGATAAAATTAAAAATGAACAAATTCGTAAAACAGTAAAAGTAGCTCCTATAGAAGATAAATTGAGAGAAAATAGACTTAGATGGTTTGGACACGTCAAGCGTAGACCAATGGATGCTCCTATAAGGAAGAGTGATTTAGTTAGTATTGATGGTAACACAAGGGGTAGAGGTAGGCCTAAATTGACTTGGTGGGATATTATAAAAAAGGACATGGTGTCATGTGGTTTAACCGAAAATATTGCACTAGACAAAATGGAATGGAAAAATAGGATTCATGTAGTCGACCCCAAATAATTGTGAAAAGGCTTTGTTGAGTTGAGTTGAGTTGGAAGATGATAAACACGCTAAATCTTTTTAAGGATGTGTTCGGAGACACGTCACTAATGTCGTTTGAATGACATTGTATCTCGTTCGAACGAGATGCCATCTCGCTCGAACGATGCACCGCCTCAACTTGCCTATTTAAATAGTGTTCGTGCTATACGTTTTCCTAAGTTTGTATACCCCCATTTCTGCAAATGGTACCTGTTTCTAGACTTCATATTTTTAAGGTTTTAATATCTTTTGGATTCACAAATAATTACCAATTTTTTATGTGAATCCTCTAAACCCCAAGGAAGATTATAGTACTCATCTGGAGTACACTGGTGGAGAAGACAAAGCTTTTACATTGCTGACCTTCTGGAGCTCTTGCGGGAATGGTAGCCGACGACATCAAAATCGACGCCTGAGGGTATTTCGTATGTCACTACTTGTATTTTCATTGTAATCCATGTAAACCGTTCTTTACAAACTATAGTAAAAGTAAGATGGCTTTGCCCCTGTGGGGGATTTTTCCTCAACTGTGATTGTCTTACATGCGTAGATTATTTCCTTATTCATTCACTTTTGTTAAGACTTATTGGGACTAAAATTGGAATTTAATTAAATAAGTTTGACATTGATTGCTGGCGCACTCTCAAATTCGTATCAGATCCATTTACACAAATTTACCATGTAATTTTTTTGCAAAATTTTTTTGGGTGTCAATTTTGTTCTAAAAATTGATTTTGAAAAGGCGCAATTTTAATGGATAACTCATATAATAGAGTCCCAATTTTTTACGGGGCAAATCATGCCTATTGGAAAGCACGCATGAAATCTCACCTAAAGGCTATTGATGAACGTGTCTGGGTTGTGTGTGAAAGAGGGTGGATGCCTCCCACTGTCACTGTAGATAACGCAACTACTCTAAAATCTGTGACTGCATGGACCGAGGATGAATTTAAATGGAGTATATATAACTCACGTGGGCTTAGTGCCATTTCCAGAAATGTCACCCCTGACGAATTCCGATGCATCCTGACGTATACCACGTCTAAAGAGGCATGGGATGTTCTGCAACTCACCCATTAAGGTACAAATGCAGGGAAAGAATCTAAATTGCAAAACATAACTACATAGTTTGAAACTATCTCCATGCATGAAAATGAGTGTTTCGATTATATTTATGCATGCTTATCTGCTATCGTGAACACTAGTTTTAATTTATGAGAACACATCCTTGATGCTAGGGTAGTTAAGAAAATTTTGAGATCATTGCCTAAGATATTTATCCCCAAGGTCACTGTGTTAAATACATTAGGTAATTTGAATACGCTGAAATTAGAGGAGTTAGTTGGAGACCTATGAAATTGACATGTTCCCAAACATGATAAAATCAAATGATAAAGGGGTAGCACTTAAAGCCTAGGCCAGAAAGAGTGAGGGGTCAAAGAGAGGTGAGTCGCTTAAGAAAAGAGAGGAAGAGATGTCTGATTCTGATTATGATTTTGACTTTGATAATTGGGTCCTTTTTGTTAAAAATTTCAATAAATTTCTCAAATTAAAGAAAAATAGAAATTTTAAAGATAAAAAGAATTTTCAGAAAAATAAATCTGAAAAGAAATTTGAGAAAGATAAAAAGGACACCTCTAAGAAAGAAAGTGCGAGATGTTTTGAGTGCAACGGTAGAGGTCATAGGGGGTTTGAGCGTGCAACTAGGTTGAAACGTCGAGAATAATCTAAATCTGCATTAAATACCACCCTTAGTGACGATAGTGAGGTCGAGTCGGTGGATCCTAGAGACGAGTCATCACATGAATGTTACTTCACTGCATTCATGGCTAGTCATGTGAGTACTGGCAGTGCTTCTCACGGCGATAAGGATGCAAGCTCACAAGGACACCTCGACAGTGATTGCAGTGTGAGCGAGGGGGAGGAAGAAGCAAGTGAGAGCGAGAGTGATATTCGACGCGCGTACGCTGATTTATATGTTAATACTTTTAAAACCAAAAAGCATAACAAACAGTTATATCTTAGGATAGCAGGTCTAGAGAAGGAATTAGAAGAGACGAGAGAGAGAGGGACCTCCCTGTCCACTGCATTAAGAGAGAGAGACTGTGTGTTTTGAGAGAGGGAAAGTTTTTGGAGAGAGAGAAAGTGTTTTTGTGAAAGAAAAAGGGGACTTGACTAAGTAAGTGGCTGATCTGGTGAGTGAGCTCCATTACTCCCTGGAAACTCGAAAGAAACTAGAAGCCCTTGTAGCCCAACTCACCCAGGACCTTGAGAGAGCCCGGGAAGTCAAGGTAAGAATTGAGGACCGATCTGGTAAGATGGGAAAGATGCACCTCGCCCTTGCTTTGAGTTTAGGTGAGAGGCCGGGAGTAGGTTTTGATCGTGCTTCCACGTGCCATACAATGAGATTAGAATCAGTTCCCGAGTTTATTACAAATCCTTATGGCCACCCACCTGGAAACCAGATGAGAGTTTGGCTAAGAAAAGCAAATCGAAGTCGGCCTATGTCTACATATTTCTGTTCTTACTGCAAAAGAAAGGTCCATCTTTCATGAGTATTGCTATAGTTTGGGTCGAACACGACGTACTTTTGCTCCTCCACATGCCACTACTGATTTTGAGTGTCTTAGATAGCAAGTTGAGTTTCTAGTCGCCATATCTCAGAGTATAGTGGAAGAGTTCCAAAGGATATGTATGCCATAAATGGATAGTTCTAAAATCCCAACTAGTGTCAATAATGACAAGGGAAAATGTAAGGTTACCACTGCTTGGGTGCCTAAACACAATACAAAAGCCCTTATTTCTTGTTGATGTAAATCTGTTGATGTAAAAAATTAGATTATATCTAATTATTTACTTACAGATAAAATAAAGTGAGACAAAGAAATTTTAAAGTGGTTCAGCCTTATAAGAATGGCCTACGTCCACTGTTTCTGTTATTGGTGACTGTTTGGGAATTCTCGATTACAAGTTTTATCAAGAAATTCCAGTCCCCTTAAAATGAGGATGATACAATGTATTTATAGCCCTCAGGCTGTACATGTGAAAGGGTAGTACATAGCTGTTCATTAGGCGTATACATTTGTATGATAATAATAAGCATTTAATGCGCAGTTAATCTATTGGTTATCCTGCAATTAATGCTATGTTCGAGGTGCAGCTCGGACCGCCTAAGCTGCTCTGACCGCCTAAGTAGCTCGGTACTCATAAGTTGCTCGGTGTATTAAAGTTCCTCGGAGAACTCTTGTTGGTCGGAGCGTCTGGGTTGATCGGGGAAGCAGAGTTCCTCGTTGCAGTATGGATCCTCGAAGAGCATCTATTGCTTGGAGTATCTGAGTGGGTCGAGGTGTTGTTCAGAAGTGTTTGTTATTGTCACGCAGATTGCCACGTGTCTTCACTCAATTGAGCCATGTCAGCTGACTAAATTTGGTATCAACATAAGCCCCTAATGTTTCACAGTTCGAAATTTCAGGAGTGTGGAACATTCTTTCTCAAAATATGGCGGTTTTAAATGGTCATCCTGAAATTTAGGAGTATTTTCTTTTGTATTTATTTCTCCTTCCAAATTCGTAGAATCAAACTTTTTGAATTTTTATGACCACTTCGATTCTCGCGCCCTTTTTTGCCTTTTTAGCCGCCGGTAACGTAACCGTCTCTTTTTACAATCATTATCTTTACCCATTCCCAAGGAAGAGTATTTAAACGTTGTAGAAAATCCCATTGTCTTATACTTTTTCATTCTTATCTCTTTGATTTTTCCATTGTTTCTCTCTCCCGTGCGTTCATCTCTTTTATCATTTGTTGTGAACAGACTCATCCCTTTCCTGTAAGATTTTCTTCTTTCTCTTTGATTTCCTTCTTTCATCATAGTTTATCTTGTAGAATCGATTGATAAGTTTCGCTCTGATTTCTATATTCCCTCATGGGTTATTTTGGAAGAGCTTTTTGAGCCTTCAGACTATTTTCGTTTGGCTGAGGGACATTGATTCCCCAGCCTCTTTGTCTCTGAATGTGGCTTTTCTTTTCCCCCAAACCCTTTATGTCTGGAATTCTGTCAATACTTTGACGTGGTTCCTGCAATAATAGCCCCCAATACATGGAGAATAGTTAACGGAGTTTATAGATTAAATCAAAAAGCATGGAACTCGTATAGGAATTCCTGAAATTATGTTTTGTTATAAATGGGTTGTGGGTGATAATACTTTTTATTTAAAAACTAGGTTTTTAAATAGAGCTTTAGTGGTCAATCTCCCAGATGCCAATAGGGACTACTTTGAGCACGGGGTTGTTATGAAAAATTGGCAACACCCTCCATTAACTGGAGTTGATGTTTACCAGGGTCCCAGATGTCCTCCCTATGGCAATGGGATAGGTTGTTTTTATTTTATTTTCAAAATTATGCTTCCTTTGTGTTTGATAAAATGTGTCACTGATATTTTAATTTTGATTTATTTGCAGTTGACAGCAAAAGAAAATCTCCAAAAGAGACAGACGTTAACATAAGGCATTTAAAACTTATCTAGAGTTTGCATCAGACTGTTGCCGATGAGCATATAAGGTCAGCTTCATATTTGCTGCAGTACAAGAGTTACACCTCCTCTTTTACTGCTCGTCCGGTGATAAGCGGCGCAGAACCAATACCAGCCTCTACAAGTTCTTCACCTGAGTCACATATTCCCTTGAGTGAAAGGATGAAGAAAAGAAGACCTCCTACCCTTTTTGAGAAATCTGCCTCTGGTGCTGGAGAGGCAAAGAAAAGTAAGCTTGATGTCCCAGGAGAGGGGACAAAGAAAATTGATGCACCTCCTTTGGCTGCTCCTGTGAAGGTTGTCGAGAAGCCCCCAGTGGCCCCGAGCAAGGCTGCTGCTCCAAGCGAAGTGATTGTTATTTCTCTGACTAAGACTACATCGTTAGTCGAGAACGTTGATGCTCCTCTGAGGAGGCTGAAGAAAAGATCCTCTATCAATTTGGCTGAATCCATCTCTCAGCCCCCGACTAGTGGTGTTCCCACTTTTGTTGCCCCGAGCTCTGCTATGAACTCGGTGAAGACTTGGATCATTCCCGAGATCCAAGGTATTGAAAAAAACCTTTCTCGGGACATGGTTACCACATTAGCAGCTCGTCATATTGCTTCTGTAAGTCTTATAGTCTTAAATTTTCATTATTTCCTTTTTGTATTTGTGCACTGACTTGCTTTTATTTTCCCAGTTGGTGACCTGTTTTAATACAATTCTGAAGAATGATGAAGCTATTAAAGCTTCAAGCTCCTCATCAGGTGTAGAGGAAGCCTTGGTAGGTTTGACGCAATCCCTGAAGGATTCTCATCAGAAGTATGCTGATGACAAGGTGATTTGGGAGAAGAGGCTCACTTCGACCAAGCAGGAGAAGGCTCAGGTTATTGAGGTATCCAAGAGGTTGGAGGAAAAAATAAATGATTTGGAGGAGAAGAATAAAGAGCTCAAAGGGAAGCTCAAAAATGCTGGGGAGCTTGAAAATAAGCTCAAGACTGCTGAGGAGGAGTTGGGTCAACTTCGGGAAATAAGTCGTCAGAAGGAGGAAGTTGAGAATAAATTGAAGGCTGCTGATGATCTTCTTTTCGAGAAGCTTTCCTCGGAGAAGATAAAAAGGAAATTGGCTGTCAAAAAATCCTTCAGCGCCGGATGGGATAAAGGGTGGAATAAAGGTTTGGCTGCCATGATGTCGCAAGTGGAATATGGAAGCCTCAAATACTTTAGAGATGGATGGGTCGCTGCTCTGCAAGAGATGAAAGTTGATGAAAATTCTGAACTATTTCAGCGACACATCCCGGGCCTCCCTCCAACTCCTAAAGAAGAAGAAGAGGACGAAGCTGCCTCTAAGGAATCTTACATGGTGATGGGAGATCAAATTTCTCATCTCCCAGCTATCCAGCCCACTGGCGAGGAACTTTAACTACCCGTTACTTCATCCGAGCAACCTCCATCACTTCCCGAGTAAACCTCTGTTCCATCCAAGCAACCTACCTCCTCGTCCCAGCCTCCCGAGAACGTTTTGGGAGATAAGGAAAAGGTGTAGAGTTGTTCGGATTTCTCTCTATTTTATTTTTCTTTGTAAAATGTAACTCTGAACTTTGTACTTCTCCTTTATGATGTAATAAAATTTTAACTTTTGCTTATGCATACTGTTGATTCTCTTCTTCATGCTCTATTTCTACTCTTATTGATTCTTGCTTTTTCTTCCTTTACTAGTTTCTGGCCAGGATGGACTTATTATCTGCTCACGATACAAAATTGTTAAGGCAATGTAATGATTATTTCAAAGCTGGTCATTCAGACATGAGTACAGCTCAAATCATTAACATCCTCGGTCAAGGTGCTTCAGAGCAAGCAATTGAAGCCTATCAGTATTTGAAGTGCCTGCTCGACCGTGCAATGGCTCACAACGTAGCATACTATGATATGATTGAAGATCTCCAGGGCACTCTTGAAGAACTTCAGCAACAATATAAGGAATCTACAGCCCTTTTGCACGAAGGATACGAGAAGAAGTATCAGCAACTCAGTGCTGATAAGGTATACGATAAACTCTTTGCTACTTACGATGTGAGGGAGAGAACTTTGAAGGCTGAGGTCGAAGAGCACAGACAGATAGATGAGTTATTAGAGTAGGAAAATAATGACCTACAAAGAGAGGTGTCTCAGTTGAAGTCTGCAGCTTCCACCTCAAATGCTTTGGTCCCTGTGAACGACGAGGGATTCTCTTTCTCGGAGGTCGAAAACGCCAACCTGAGGGATGAATTAGAAACCTTGAAGAGAGTTGGCCCTTCTACATCTACTCGGGGATGAGCAAGAGCTACTCGAGGACGAGCAAGAGCTGCTCAGATTACTGTCGAGGAACAGAGAACTCAATCTTCTCTGGAGAACCAGGCCTTCCAACTGATGGCAAAGAACCAGGCATTGGTTGAAATGTATAAGAAGATCAGGAATCTGGACGACCAGCTTTCTGCGCAGAAATCTTCCTTGGAGAATAAAGAACTCTTTATAAAAAGTCTCCACGAGCAACTGGAAAGATTGATATATTAATTCCACAAGCATCTTAGAGAATTCTGGATGGCTGGCTACAATGAGGCTCTCTACCATTTGGATGATCGTATCCAAAATGCAAATAATGAGGGTTACAAACAGGGATGGTTGAATGCCTTAGGTGTACTTCAACTGGAACAGGGTCATTACCTGTGGGATTACCATAATCCTGGGATGCTCAACCTACCAGTGCCACCATTCAAGCTTGACATGAGTTGGATCCCTGCTCGGGCCATCCCTCGGTGTTTGATTTCCAAATACCTTGGCGATTACAATCTCCATTCCAATGTTAAGATATCTCGTCCCGAGCACCTACTCGATCGACCATCTGTGATGAACATCAGGATGCTTAAAGATCTTAACTTCATAAATTCCCCTTATTTGAATGATCCACCTGCTGGCGAAGAACCTGTTTCAAAAGTAGAGGGGAAGAAACCAATAGAATAGGAATCTTGATGTAATAAATTTGTATTTCATTCTTGATGTATTTTGTTCTACATTTAATGAAATAATTTTATTTGCAAATCTTGACTGCCATTGTCTTGTAATCATAAAACACTTTACATATATGCATGTATATCTGTTAAAAAGATAACAACATTGTGTTATTTGTCGATCAACTGGAGTTTGTTAAAACTTATTGTCGACTATCTTGAATTTGTGGTAATCATTTGACGACCAACCAAAATTGATGATACTTTGTTTCTCGACCAACTTATTGATCATTTTCACATACTCATATTTTAAAATGCTTCTGACCAACTATAGTTAACCTTTAGTTGGCATTTTTGGGAATAGATTTACTTCCTAACCAACCTTAGTTGGTATTTTTAGGAATAGATTTACTTCCTAACCAACCTTAGTTGGCATTTTTAGGAATAGATTTACTTCCTAACCAACCTTAGTTGGCATTTTTAGGAATATATTTACTTCCTAACCAACCTTAGTTGGCATTTTTAGGAATAGATTTACTTCCCGACCAACCTTAGTTGGCATTTTCGGGAATAGATTTACTTCCTAACCAACCTTAGTTGGCATTTTTAGGAATAGATTTACTTCCTAACCAAACTTAGTTGGCATTTTTAGGAATAGATTTACTTCCTAACAAACCTTAGTTGGCATTTTTAGGAATAAATTTTCTTCCTGACCAACCTTAGTTGGCATTTTTGGGAATAGATTTCTGGAATCCCGACCAACCTTAGTTGGCATTTTCGGGAATAGATTTTTGAGTAGTCTGAGTAGTACTTTTGCTAAATGCGTAGCACGAGTATTCAGCGAAAAATTTCCAATAAAAGGAGAGAACTGGGCAGAATATTGTCACTTTATTCATACTAACGAAAATGTTTGAGAGTTTACATCACCGATAATACTTGCGCAAGTGTTCTGCGTTCCATGCATTCTTAAACTCCTGCCCTTCTAAAGTTGCTATTCTGTAGGTTCCTGGTTGAACAACTTCTGTAACTCGGTAAGGTCCATGCCAGTTTGCTTCCAATTTGTTGTGCTTTTGAATCACTTTCTTTAGCACATAGTCTCGTCACACTTATTTACTCTCTTGTTGTAGAACAAAGTTGTTCGCTATTGATAAGCAGCATTACTGATGGCTGCTTCTTCTCTAACTTCCTCGAGCATATCTAAATCCAATCTTCTCATTAAGTCGCTGACAGGGGAATTGAAATTCAGTACTCTGTGTGTCGGAAGACCCAACTCAGCATGTATAACGGCTTCACTTCCAAATGCCAGCATATATGGAGATTCCCCTGTTGTTGCTCGGGGAGTAGTTCTATAAGCCCATAGTACTGATTGTAGATCATTGATCCAATTTGCTTTCGCATCATTCAGTCTTTTCTTCAAGCCATTCAGTAGTGTTCTGTTTGTTACTTCAGTTTGTCCATTGCTTTGGGGATGGCCTGGTGCCGAGTGGATCTTCAAAATATTTGACTGATGACAATAGACAGCGAACTCCTCGTTGTCAAATTGTGTTCCATGGTCGGTGATGAATTCATGGGGAAGACCATATCTACAGATGACATTTTTCCAAATAAATTGATACACCTTTTCGTACGTCATGTCGACAAGAGGCTCAGCTTCTACCCACTTAGTAAAATAATCCACTGCGACGATGAGATATTTAAATCTTCCCCTGGTTGTTCGAAGTGGTCCGAACAAGTCAATTCCCCACATAGCAAATGGCCAAGGGGAAGTAATGGGTGTCAATAATGCTTGGGGAGTTCTTCGAATGGAGGAAAAACGCTGACACTTGTCACATTTCTTGGCGTAGGCTATACAATCAGCCCTCATCATTGGCCAGTAGTATCCTTGCGTCATAACCCTTTGTAAAAGCGTCCAACCTACTACATGGGCTCCACATGACCCTTCATGGATATCTTCAATCAAGTCTTTCACCTCGGCGGGATGCACACATCTTTGCAAACCTGCTATAATTCCTCGTCTGTACAGAATACCATTATTCAGTACATAACGAGCAGTTTTAAACTTCAGTTTTTTGGCTGCAAGTTTATCAGTTGGTAATTCCCCCTCCTTAATATATGCCCTGATGGAATCCATCCAAGATGGTCCTAAATTAAGGGTAATGAAATTCATCGTCAAATCTTCATCTATACTCCGACCAGCTAAAACTTCAATTGGGATTGCTCTTCGTAGCTCCGTACGAGTAGATAATGCTAATCGAGCTAAGGCGTCGGCCCTCACATTCTCCATTCTTGGTATTCTGACCAGCTGAATAGCAGCAAATTCTGATACCAATCCCCTTGCCTTTGCATGATACCTGATCATTAATTCTCCTTTGGCTACATATACTCCCATCATTTAATTTATGATTAATTATGAGTCACTGAAGACAATAACCTGCTCTGCCCCCATGGTTTTTGCCAAACTAAGACCTGCAATCATGGCTTCATATTCAGCTTCATTATTCGTAGCTTTGAATTGGAAGCGTAGGGAATATTCCATGTCGACCTCGTCTGGACTATTAAGAACAATCCCTGCGCCACAGCCTGTTGCGCAAGAAGAGCCATCCACATATAAACTCCATATAGGTAACTCGTCTTCGAATTTCTGATCTGACAGAGTTCCTCGGTGGAAAATTTATTGCTTCCTTTCACCCTCTCCTAATATTTCTTGTTGTTCGTCGATCATCACTTCTTGCCCTTTTACCAATCTATGTTGGTCTGGGCTTGAGTCTGATGATTCTGTAACATCCACAGGTTGATCAGTGAGCAGCTTTTGCTCCTCGGTGGTATCAGGATAGGTGAACTCTGCTATAAAATCTTCTACTGCTTGCCCTTTAAGCGATGATCTGGGCTCATAAATTATGTCATATTCACCGAGCTCTATTTCCCAATACATCAATCTTCCTGATTTTTCTGGTTTATGAAGAGCTTGCCTCAATGACATATCGGTATATACGACTATAGTATGAGCCTGGAAGTATGGCCTCATTCTTCTACTTGCCTCGATCAATGCTAGTGCTAATTTTTCCAGCTTTGGATATCTGATTTCTGCTCCTCGGAAGGCTTTGCTAGTGTAATAAATCGGTTTTTGCACTCCATTCTCCACTCTTATTAATGCCGAGCTAACTGCATTCTCTGAAACGACCAGATACAAGTATAATTTTTCTCCCATCACTGGCCTGGACAATAGTGGAGGTTCTCCCAGATATTTCTTCAAGTCTTGAAAAGCCTTCTCACATTCATCATTCCATTCAAAAGTCTTTCGAAGTGTTTTGAAGAATGGGAGACATCTATCAGTTGCTCGCGATACAAATCTGTTGAGTGCTGCTACTCGTCCTGTATGACTTTGCACTTCTTTTTTCATCGTTAGGGATCGCAGCCCTAACAGAGCTTTGATCTTTTCAGGGTTAGCTTCAATGCCTCGCTGATTGACAATGTACCCGAGAAACATGCCTTCTCGTACTCCAAATATGCACTTCGTCGGGTTCAGCTTCATTTGATATTTATCTAGTTGATCAAAGGTCTGGCCCAAGTCAACTAGATGATCAGCAGCTTTCTTGCTCTTTGTCAGCATATCGTCAACATAGACTTCCATATTGCAACTGATTTGTTCTGCAAACACTTTGTTCATCAGTCGCTGATATGTTGCACCTGCATTTTTCAAATAAAAAGGCATAACATTATAAAAATAAGTTCCCCTATGGGTAATGAAAGAAGTACTCTCCCTGTCTTCAGGTTTCATTTTAATCTGATTGTAACCAGAATAAGCATCCAAGAAGCTCAGCAGCTCGTGTCCCGAGGTAGCATCCACTAGTTGATCAATTCGGGGCAGCGGAAATTGATCCTTTGGTCATGCTTTGTTGAGGTCGGTGAAGTCTACGCACATCCTCCATTTGTTGTTCTTATTTTTCACCATTACCACATTTGCTAACCAGTCTGGATATTTAACATCCTCCTGTATAGCTTGATTCTTCTCGGGACTGAATACTCTTCTTCTCTGCTTCACAGGCTTGATCTCCTTATTCACATTGAGCTCGTGACTTAAGAAATTTGGGTCTATCCCAGGCATATCCTCATGACTCCACGCAAAAGTTTGCTTTCTGCTTCTTAAGAAAGTTATCAATTTCTGTTTTAGTGAGGCTTCCAACGACAAACCTACTTGAGTAGTTCGTTCGTCGTCCCGAATGATGTTTTCAGTAGCTTCCACCACTTGACCCTTCACGAGTTGAGACTAATCTCTAGGATCCAATGTTTTAATTTCTGCACCTTCATCCACTTGATAGGTAGTAGTCTTTTTCCTTGATTCCTCCAGTTCCTCTTTCTCGACGGATGAATAATAGCATTCCCGAGTTACTTTCTGATCACCTTTCACAACTCCTACTCCAAAATTTATTGGAAATTTTAGGCATTGATGTACCGTAGATGGTATAGCCTCGAACTTCTTCAATCCTACTCTTCCCATGATGATATTGTATGCTGATTGAACATTCTTACCCATCACGAAGAAGCGTATTCTTTCTGTTCGACAAGCAGGCCATGTACCAATGAATATATCCCACTTGATCGTCCCAAGTGGAAAAACTTTCTCACCAGAAAAACCCAGGAGGGGTCTATGATAAGGCTCTAGTTGAGATAATTTTAGATTTAAACTGTCGAAGAACGAGTAGAACATGATGTCTGCCGAGCTACCATTATCTACCAATACTCTTGAAATCATCACTTCCTTCATCCTCATTTTGATCACCAATGGGTCATCACGAGGATATAGAACACCTGCGAGGTCGTTCTTTGAGAAACCAATGACCAATTTCTCTTTGTTTACCTTTCTAGGGCGATCCTCCTCAGCTAGATTTATTCGTTGAATGTATGAGCAAGCTTGAGCCTCACAGAGGTAAGCTTTTCTCTCTACGTTAAGGTCTCCTCCTCCTGCATCTCCACCTGTAATAACATTACAATCAAATGACCCCAAGCGTATCGAAAATACCTCACGTTCTGGCTACCTTGGTCTCTTGGGAAGATCGGGGTCGTCTTCTGGATCAACTTTATGGTCTCTTTTCTTATTCTCCTCTGCTCGACGAGGAGATCTAGACCTCTCTCTTGTTCGATCGCTGTTTTTTCTTACATTTCTATGATCAACATACTTTGCCAGTTTTCCTCGTCTGATGAGTGTTTCAATCTCATTTTGAAGAGCTATGCAATTTTTGGTCATATGGCCATGATCTTTGTGAAATTCACAATATTTTGCCTTATTCTTCCTGTCAGGGTCTGCCTTCATTTTCTCTAGCCAGTTTAATTCCTCGTTGTTCTTGATTTCTTCTAGAACATGGTTGATGTCTTTCTTCAAAGGAGTATAATTATCAAATTTCTTCAATACTTCCCATGACGACCTTGTTTTTTAGTGTTTGTCACTACCATTGTTCTTATGCTCTTTCTTCTTATCTTTATCACTTTCCACCTTGGTTTCTTTGGCATCCATATTCTTCCTCGCAGCCATAGCCTCCTCGACATTCATAATCTTTTCCGCTTTTCCCATCAGTTCTGACATGGTTCTAGGTGGATCTTTGGCCAAAGTGTAGTACAACTTATTGGGCAGTAGTCCACTCATCAAGGCGGTAATCACTGTCTTTTCCTCATAATCAATGACTTCGAGCTTCTCATTATTAAAACGAGTTATATAATCTCTGGTACTCTCACCAGCTTTTTGTCTAACACTTAACAAATGCGCTACTCGTTTAACTGTCTTTGCCCCAAAACAGAAATTCCCAATGAATAACTCGGCCAGTTGAAAGAAAGTTGAGATCTTTCCCCAAGGAAGATTATTATACCATATTTGAGAAGATCCGGTAAGAGTTACCGAGAATGCTCTGCATCTCATCTCATCTGGAACAGCATAGATGTCGGCTGTAGCTTGGTATTGCTCTATATGAAGGACAGGGTCGGTCTTTCCATCATATTTGGGGGTTACAACAGGTGCTTTGAACTTTGATGGTGTGGGAAAATCTACGATGGCCTGGACAAAAGGCGTTCCTTGAACAAAAGTTCGTTGTAGAGGGTTCTTGGCTTTAGCCATTTCCCCTAATCTATCCTCCAGCCTCTGAATAGAGCCTTCCCACGCATCGTTTCCTTCCTCGGGCCTGTTGGTTCGAGCAACTGATCGCATTGATGTGGCTTCCTGGGATCTATCTTAACGAGCAGCTGGTTACGATTGGGCAGATCCTTCCCTTAAGTCTGATGGTCGTCGAAAGCTCCTCGACGCAGCCTTAGTAGGACTTTTGTTCCTCCTAGGACCTAATCGATCAAAATGAGATACCCTGCTTAACCTTTCTAGCGGACTAGTCCTTTCTGGAGAGAGAGTGATACGTTGTTCAGTATCTGTGGCTTGTACTGACGAAGTTCATCCAGGTTGATAAGAAAAATCTTCAGACTCCTCAGTACGATATGAATCGGTACGCCTAGTACGCGAAGAAAGTAAATGGGTATTTCTTTGAACACTTCGATGTCCTGAATGGGTCGATACTCCGCCATGAAGGGTTTGTATGAGTTGTCGCATAGTTTCTTGCATGGCTATCTGGCCCTGCGCCAGATTTGTCATTATTCCAGCCAGATCTGGAACGTTTGGCGGAGCAGATGGATTTGGAGGGCTTCCAGCGTTTTGATTGCTGGGTTCTGGATTATCAGCCATTTTTAATGAATTGTTTTTGGTGAAAAATGATATTACCAGTCGTTTCCCACAGACGGCGCCAATCTGTTGATGTAAAAAATTAGATTATATCTAATTATTTACTCACAGATAAAATAAAGTGAGACAAAGAAATTTTAAAGTGGTTCAGCCTTATAAGAATGGCCTACGTCCACTGTTTCTGTTATTGCTGACTGTTTGGGAATTCTCGATTACAAGTTTTATTAAGAAATTTTGGTCCCCTTACAATGAGGATGATACAATGTATTTATAGCCCTCGGGCTGTACATGTGAAAGGGTAGTACATAGCTGTTCATTAGGCGT
Organism: Sambucus nigra; assembly: GCA_949130495.1. Lineage (NCBI taxonomy): Eukaryota > Viridiplantae > Streptophyta > Magnoliopsida > Dipsacales > Adoxaceae > Sambucus > Sambucus nigra. The sequence goes on from OX422223.1 coordinate 263,857,342, forward strand.
ATACATCTGTATGATAATAATAAGCATGTAATGCGCAGTTAATCTGTTAATTATCCTGCAATTAATGCTCTGTTCGAGGTGCAGCTCGGACCGCCTAAGCTGCTCGGTACTCATAAGTTTCTCGGTGTATTAAAGTTCCTCGGAGAACTCTTGTTGGTCGGAGCGTCTGGGTTGATCGGGGAAGCAGAGTTCCTCATTGCAGTATGGTTCCTCGGAGAGCATCTATTGCTCGGAGTATCTGAGTGGGTCGAGGTGTTGTTCGGAAGTGTTTGTTATTATCACGCAGATTGCCACGTGTCTTTACTCAATTGAGCCATGTCAGCAGACTAAATTTTGTATCAACATTGCTCATGTTGATCTTAATGCACATAATTCTCTACAGTGGTACTTCGATAGTGGGTGCTCCAAGAACATGACTAGTGGCGTTTCTTTGTTTACCTCCCATGAGGATCATAAGGAAGGTAAAGTAACTTTTGGAGACTGGAGAAATTCTAGCATAGTAGGATGAGGTACAATAGAGTTACCAGGATTTCCTAACCTAGAGAATGTGTTGTGCGTCAAGGGATTGAAAGAAAATTTACTCCGCATTAGCGAGCTGTGCGACGCTGACTTTATAGTAAAGTTTGACCGGAATAAATGCCACGTTTATGATCAAACTGGTAAACTTCTATTGCAAGGGGTGAGGACTAAAGACAATTGTTATGGGATCATGCCTGAGTCCTCATTTATTTGCAATAGCGACAATGTCTAGGTCATGTGAACTTTTGAGATTTGGAATAGTTAGTTAAAAATGACCTAGTGCGTGTCTTACAATTGCTTGGAAAGATAACTTTCGCAATTTGTGGACCCTGCCAGTTGGGAAAGCAAATTTGTAGCCCCAATCGAAAGTTGAATTCCATTACCACCTCTCGCATCCTTGAGTTGATACATATGGATCTTATGGGTCCTACTCATACTGAGAGTTTAGGTGGTAAGAGGTACATTCTCGTGATGGTATATGATTTCTAACACTACTCGATTGTAGGCCCTCAGAGAGAAAAATCCGATGCTGTGGATTTTTTTACGACCAAGTGCTGTGTCTTGCAAAATCAACACGGTGTCACTATCAATAGAATACGTAGTGACAATGGCACTGAGTTTAAAGAAGCAAAAGTAGATATTTTCTATGATATCCTGGGAATCAAACACGAATGTTTGGCCGTTAGGACTCCTCAACAAAATGGGATTGTTAAGAGGAAGAATCATACGATTCAGGTGATGGATAGATCTATGCTTTTGGGTTGTAAAGTTAAAAGAAGATTTTGGGCAGAGGCGGTGTCTACCGCATTCCATACGGTGAATAGCGTATATCTTTGTCCACACACACTTATGATGCCCTATGAATTGTGTATTGGAAAGAATCCCAAACTTTCATATTTTTGTGTCTTTGGGAGCAAATGCTACATCCTATGGGATAGAGAGCAATTAGGAAAGTTTGACTCCCGAAGCGACGAGGGGATATTTTTAGGTTATTCATCGTCTAGTAGAGCTTACCGGGTGTATAATATGAATAGCTCTAAGGTTATGGAGTCAATAAACCTCACTGTGCAAGATGACGAACCACCGACGTTTATTGATTCTAACCTTTTGGGTGAGGGTAATGCACTTACTGATGATCCCGTTGTGCCTCCCATACCCAGAGTGGATCCGATTACTGATTTAGGGGACACTCCTACTTGGGTTTGCAAGATTCATGATTATTTTACTATATTAGTAGATCCCTCCCTTGGGGTCAAGACTCATGCTCAGCTAGAGAACGTTATTAGCCATGTTTGCTACATGACCAAAGTCGAGCCCAAGAACTATAAGGAGGCACTCAAAGATGAACACTGGATATGTGCTTTGCAGGATGAGTTGCATTAGTTTAGAAAGAATGGTGTCTGGGATCTGGTTCCCCGACCTAGTGAGACAAATGTGATAGGTACCAAGTGGATCTTCAAGAATAAGGTGGATGAGACTAGTACAATTATTCAAAATAAGGCTAGGTTTGTCGTTCAAGGCTATACAAAGATTGAGGGTGTAGACTTTTACGAGACATTCTCTATTGTTGCGAGGCTTGAGTCCGTCCACTTACTACTCATCGTCGCATGTCATTTGCACTTTAAGTTATATCAGATGGATGTCAATAGTGCCTTTCTGAATGGCATTCTACAAGAGGAGGTTTACGTGGAACAACCAAAAGGGTTTGAAGACCCTAAGTACCCAGATCACGTCTACTATCTTAGGAAAGCCTTGTATGGTTTGAAATAAGCATCCCGTGCTTGGTACGAGAGGATTACTTCCTATCTCTTAGCCTGTGGCTTCAAGAGAGAGGGGGAGTTGATATGATGTTGTTCATCAGGAGAGATGACGATGCTATTTTGGTTGCCCAGGTCTATATGGACGACATAGTCTTTGGATCCATGTGCTCCCAGCATGCTCAGAACTTTGAGGAGAAGATGAAGAGTGAGTTTGAGATGAGCATGGTTGGTGAGCTTACTTTCTTCCTTGGTCTCTAGGTTCATCAGCTAGAGGATGGGATGTTCATTTCCCAATCTAAGTATGCTAAAGTCCTTGTGAAGAAATTTGGTCTAGACTCCGCTAAGCATGCACGTACATCGATGAATGCCTCAACTAAGGTTATCAAGGACACTTTAGGCAAGGACATAGAGCAAACCTTGTATCGGAGTATGATAAGTTGTCTTCTCTACTTGACTGCCAGTCGTCCCGACATAGCCTTTAGTGTTGGAGTCTATGCGCAATATCAGATGTCCCCAAAAGATTCACACTTACTCGCCCTTAAACTTATTATCAAATAAGTGAGTGGGAATCTCTCACTTGGCATTTGGTATACCTTTGATACTAGTGATCGTTTATCTGCCTATTCGGATGTTGATTGGGTCGGGGATGCAGATGTATATAGGAGCACTTCTGGTGGGTGCTTTTTCTTTTATTCTACTCTTATTTCTTGGTTGAGCAAGAAGCAGAACTCCATCTCTTTATCCACTATGGAGGCTGAGTACATAGACACCGGGAGTTGTTGCACGCAATGTCTGTGGATTATGCAGATGTTAGAGGATTATGGGATATCACAGGACACCATGACTATTTCCTGTGATAACACGAACGCGATACACATATCCCGTAATCCAGTTCAGCATTCATGCACAAAACACATTAGGATAAGTGAGCACTTCATTCGTGAGCTTGCAGAGGAAAAGGTCGTATCCTTGAGTATATATATCTACTGACCTCCAGTTAGCTGATATCTTCACGAAGCCTTTAGATGCCCTTCAGTTAGAGAGTCTTAGAAAGTCTTTAAGAATTTTTACAGTTAACTGAGGGGTGGTCACCAGGTCTAGAGTAGGATACATTTTTCTTTACTCATATCATTTGATTCCTATCTCTAGATTGTATAATTTGTATATTGCTTTGTTTGATTTTTTTTAAATTATAAAAAGACAAAAAGATTTTCTTTTAAAAAAATAACACAAAAAAAGTTTCGTATTTTGTTTACATCGTTTATGGATGAACATTTAAGATAACCATAGTCACAACTTCATTCCATATTCCTCGTGACTGTTTGATAGTGATTTGAGATGCTACATTATTTCATCCATGTGATTTACATTGATTGGAGTCTTTGAGATGTGATTAGTGATATCTTCTACATCTTTGATTATCTCCTTTATTGCACACATGCACGGTATTATTTGATTATTGTACTTGTTTATCACATATTGGCTTGAGTGTTTCCATCTCAATTATGTCTATACAACAACCAAAATGCGATAAAACTTGACAAGATAGTAGTGCATTTAAAAATCGTTTATCGTGAGGAATTAATTGCAACAAAATATGTTGAGTGAATCACGGGAAAGGTCTACGAGAGTTTAAAAATTAACTCGTCGAGAAATCCACCGTTTGAAAAAGAGCCCGAAAAAAATTAAATGGCAATAAAAAGAATCTCATGCCAACTCAAATGGGCCAAATAGGTTTCGGTTTTATCACCTTAAAAGAAAAATATAATGTATAATTATTTAAGAGGGTGTTTGTATGCAAAGAAATGAAAATGGGTTTGCACATCCTGGAAAGTCATGAAAAAGCGTTTCACAAGTTTTGGACGTTATTTGTGTGGAAATCACTTTGAGCTTTGATTTGCTGATTTGATTGAGTCAATTTCTTTTAATTCCACAATTTTTACACCTAAGGAAGATGTTGAGTTTATTCGTTAGAAATATCCAACATTCATCATGCACATATGTTATGGTTGTATGTTTTGATTTTCCTATTGAATTTGTTCACATCCCTACATTTTAGTTATCATTGACTTGGTTGTTTTGGTGTTCTTTCATGATGTGATTTTTTTTTCTTTAAAAAAAATTTGAAAATTCAAAAAGAGAACGCTTGTTACCTTGTGACATTTTCCATTTGCATTGCATATGTTCTTCATATCTGTCTATTTGGGGACATCATAAAAAGGGGGAGAACGAATTATGGGGGAGAATTGCTTGTTTGTTGCTATAATGATTTGCTTGCTCATTATTGATATTTATTTCTTCTTATCATTATATTTCAAACTGTTGCGCATCACGGGTATTTATTTCTTGTCTTATGTGTGTAGGTATCAAAATGAGAATCATTTTTGCACAACTTGATGATGACAAATAAAGTATGGAGAGTTGAATATTTGAAGATGATCGAATTTGTGATGACACACATTTAGTATTTTCAGTTTTCGGGTTTAATGAGGATATTAGATTGTATGTCAACTTTTTTTGGGGCAGTATAATTCGGATATTTTTATGTATGTACCGGCATAGACATATGGGGATATTTGTAAGTAAATGATTTATAAATGTCCGGGGTAGAATCTAGAAATTTTACAAGTGTCCTAGATCACAATTAAGTATGTCTGATACCGCTACATTCGGTACGTCTCCACGAACATCCACGACGGCCTTGATCTGAATTCATGCATCCATCATCTTCGTACATGCATCATGTGTCAAGAAATGTACACTTCAAAAGTTCCCACTACTCCACGTACTTATGATAAAAATAATTTTAATTGGAGTGTTTATTTATTTCGATAAATAATTGGGAATATTTTTTTAAATAAATTTTTGAAGTTTGGAAGATGATAAACACGCTAAATGTTTTTAAGGAGGTTTTCTGAGACACGTCACTGATGTCATTCGAACGACATCATATCTCGTTCGAACGAGATGCCATCTCGCTCGAACGACGCACCACCTCAACTTACCTACTTAAATAGTGTTCGTGCTACACGTTTTCCTGAGTCCCCATACCTTCGTTTCTGCAAAATAATACCTATTTCCAGACTTCATATTTTTAAGGTTTTAATACCTTTTTCATTCACAAATAATTCCCAATTCTTTATGTGAATCCTCTAAACCCCAAGGAAGATTGTACTATTCATATGGAGTAAACTTATGGAGAAAACGAAGCTTTTCCATTCCTGACCTTCTGGAGCTCTTGTGGGAACTCTAGACAATGACATCGAAATCAACGCCTGAGGGTATTTCGTATGTCACTACTTATATTTTCATTGTAATCCGTGTAAGCCGTTCTTTACAAATTATAGTGAAAATAAGATGGTTTTGCCTTTGTGGGGGATTTTTCCTCAACTGTGACTCTCTTGCATGTGTAGATTATTTCATTATTCAATCACTTTTGTTAAGACTTGTTGGGACTAAAATTGGAACTTAATTAAATAAGTTTGACATTGATTGCTGGCGCACTCTCACCTTTTTGTACCCCCAACCAGCCTCATATTTACTCTGATCCATAGAGAGATAATGAGTGGATGACACAACATGGTTTGGTTGTCTCTGAGGTCCGAAAATCTCAAGACATTAGTGGAGTGTTGGTCAATGTATTTATAGGTGGTGTAAGATGGTGGTTAGGTGCATTAAATATGATGGGATTATTCAATGCAAGTGGGCACGATATAACTCGATCACAGTCCGACAGCACCCGATAAGGAACCTCGAGCGTCGGTCGACCGATAAAAAAATCGCTCGACCTAGCAGCAAGGCAATGTCGACAGGGTGATGCCCGAGAATAAGGCAAAAGTCGGTCTGGTGATTCCTGGAAACAAGACAATGTCGGCAAGGTGATGCCTCGAAACAAGGCAATGTCGGTCGGGTGATTCCTAGAAACAAGGCAATGTCGACAAGGTGATGCTTAGAAACAAAGTGATACCCAAAAATGGGCAAAGTCGGGTCCCCGATGCAAGGCAATGTCGGTCAGCCGATGATATAGTTGGTCGACCGAGCCCAACAAGGAAATTCATTCAAGGAAGGAACCTCACCCGCACGAGACAACTAGGCGCGCTCCTGCGAGTGAACCTCGTGCTCTCGGGTGATGCCTAGAAAAAAGGAATTTTTCGGTCGGACGATGCCTTGAAACAAGGCAAGGTCGGTCGAGTGATGCCTAAGAAACAAGTAATGTCAGTCGGATGATGCCTAGAAATAAGGTAAAGTCGGTCGGGTGATGTCAAAAAATGGGCAAAGTCGGTCATCCGATGCAAGGCAATATCGGTCAGCCGACGATATAGTCGGTCGACCGGCGCCCAACAAGGAAATTCATCCGAGGAAGGAACCTCACGTGCACGAGAAAACTCGACGCATGTTGCCAAGGTAGTACCCAAACCACCCAACGAGTCGATATGCGGACCGGCTCGTCACCATTCCACATCTGACCGGGGCGCATCGCTAGCCCCCATTCACTTCCCTCCCGATAATTTCAAG